>OX377610.1:11731593-12229234 GCA_947397855.1 Thelaira solivaga
TACAAACAATGCGAGTTTCTCTAAACAAATTTAAACTAAATGGTAGCAACTTAATTCAACATTATGCAGACAAAATATAAATTTATCTCAATTCAAGTTCGAAGTTTACAGAACAAACTTCAGCCTTATTTTGTTTATGTATGATTTGTTTTAATTTTTATAAAAAAGGAAAACAAAAAAGACTAGGAAAAAAGCTAATGGCTAAATCATAAATTTCGAGGCTAAATGTGAAGAAAAAAGTTTAAATCTAGCCTTAAAAAGGCTAAAATGGCAACCTGATGGTAAGATCTCGTTAGTAAGGGGGCCAATCGAGCACATTAACAATTGACTTTACCACCCGGACAGTATGAAATTCTTGTATTTTCATGTTGGAATGTCCACTGCAAGCCTCTAAATATGTTCTGAAAGTGGCGAAACGCTTCTTGTAGCACTCAAATTTAGCAATTACAGCTAATGCTGCTAGACAAAAATACGGGTACTATGTAAAAATTTCAAATGGGATCACAAATTTATATATACCCTTCTTACTTAGGGTAAACTTAAAGATCACGGTGCGATTATAGCATATAGTGGTAATAATATAATTAGCGGTAAATAAAAGATCAAAGAAAAAGATTCTCATAAAAATCAAAATGTACAAGATATTTTTTACCTATTTTCCTAAAGTATGATATCTTATACAACTGTTAATTGACTTTAAAACAATTAATAGTTTATTAGTAAGTTTTATTTGACCTTTTTCTTTTTAATTAAAATTGCTATTTTGTTAAGCTTGAGGTCTTATTTTTCAAAAATAAGACCTCAAGCTTAACAAAATAGCCATTTTAATTAATAGTTTTTAAAAATGAATGGGAAGAATTTACTCCAAGCGAAACCAGATAATCGGTCTTATAAAGGTTGTTTTTTATAGACGTATAGAACATTACTGTTCAAGATGGCGACCTATTTAACAGCTGTCAAGTGAATTGGCCGCCAAGATCTTGTGATTTAACACCGCTAGACTACTTTCTGTGGGGCTATGTAAAGTCATTGGTCTATGCGGATAAGCCACAAACGCTTGACCATTTGGAAGACAACATTCGCCGCGTTATTGCCGATATACGGCCACAAATGTTGGAAAAAGTCATCGAAAATTGGACGTCCAGATTGGACTACATCTGAGCCAGCCGTGGCGGTCATATGCCAGAAATCATATTTAAAATGTAATGCCACAGGATTTTTTTTCGGATAAATAAAATTCATGTCAATCGAATAATCCATCGTTGCTTAATTGCAATTTAAAGTTCTATACGTTTATAAAAAACACCCTTTACAAGCGTGTTGTATTTTTTAAATTACGAATACAAAAATTTCAATTTCAATTTCTTTATTTCATTCGAAATTTTTATTTCAGTATTGTTTGCCATAAGAAATAATTTACAACATTTTAAATTAAATTTAATTTATTTTGCATTTTCATTAATGACTTCCTTTTTTTATATGTAAAGATTAAATACCGACAGACATTTTATTGATTTTAAAAATAAAGAGTAAATATTTCTTTAACTGAAATTAATTATTTATTTTTGGTATTCAAGGAAAATTATTTTAATCAATATTTGCTATTTTATTAAAAATCTTATTATAATTTTTTTTTAATATTTGAGAAGAATGTGCAAAATTGAAAGTATATTTGGTTATAATAGTGAAAGGCACAGCCGAATTTAGCTTGTTTGTAATTAAGACTTATTTATGATTAATCTGTTAAAAGTTAAATGTTTTTTTTTTTTTTTATTTACGAGAATAGTGTTTGTAGGCTGTAAACAAATAAATATACAGTTTTTTTCTTCACATGCATGTCTATGTCAATGGACAAGCAGATTACTTTTATTCATAAATAAAATCATTCATATAAATTAAATATGTTTCACAAAAACATGGGAAATTGAGTGAAGAAATGTTTGGTACATCAATCTTCAATCCAGTGATATCCTTTTGACTTTTTCTTAATTGCTTATTTGCGTGATTTCATACCAAATTAACTTGGCAAATTACATATGATAAATCTGATATAAAGAATGGCACTACTAAATGAACTAATAAAAGTTGTTAAGATTTTGACTTTTGTTTGCTATATAACCAGCTTGTGGCTAGATCTGAAATTAAAAGATCACAATATTTTAAATAATGGATAACTTAAAATTACTAAATACCAAATTCAATACAAAATCATTGTACTTGTGTTTTCGATACGAATGTTCGTAATAAAAGTGACTGAATCGCACTACTGATACCACTTGTCTCTAAACAATATTATTGCCGTTCCCGGGCACCTTTTTCAGCTCTGTGTTCTGTTTGTAGTATTTTTTTTTTTATTTTGCTTGAGAAACAGTTTTCTCACTTAATAGGACAAATTTAAATTCTACATTTTTTAAGTCCGTACGAAGTGCAGAATAGGGGCAATAAATAAAATTACGATTTTATTTTCAATTGTGGCTCTTGGCTTTCTGAAATTTTATCAAGAAAATATTGAAAGAAAAATTCTAAAAAGTCCTTGAAAAGCATTTAAACTATTCTATTAACAACGTGTAGGAATGAGTGTCAACTTTCTTTGCAAACTTTTAATATTTTAAAATCTTAGTTTTCTTATTTTTAAAAATAAAATAAAATAAAATGAATAATTTAAATTAAAAAAAAAGTTGAGCAGCCCACAATTGAATTAAAACTTTTATTTCCCTCTAAATTATTGTTACAAATTTTCTTTATTTAATTAAAAATTTTTTTGATTCAATTTTTGTTTTCAACTTGTATTAATATTTAAGCGGACGGTCTAATAAAACTCTTTTTTTATTAATATTTTTTTCAGCAATGCTTCCTTTTAAGCAAAATAACCATAAAAATGACTTTTCAGTTTTGAGCCTCAAGGGCTCAAGCGCTTGTATAACAAGCCAATTTCATACACAAACACTTACAAATGCCAACACAAATACAAGTAAAATACTAAGCAAATTAAGTAAACAGCCCACACTTACGTATGTCTTACATGTGACAACAAAAAGAGTGAAATGTCAAATACAATCGTACACACTTTATAAAGAAATTGACAAATATTTGCTTGTGTATGCATGTTTTTGTTAGTATGTTAGTGTTTAGTTGGTTGTATGTATTAACTTTGCTCAAAAGTGTGAGTGTTTAGAGTGTGAAGTGTTTAACAAAACCAAATATTCAAACAGAAAACCACAATTTAATTTCCAGTATTAAAAAGCTTTTTGTTTCATTCTTTCTATCCAATAAACTTTAATATTTCGGCATGAAAAATTTTCTAAATGTTTGGTGTTTTTGACAAGAAATAAATGAGGAGCATACAGTGATGGATAAGTTGTAATATTAAGAATTTTGTTGTGAGTGAATCATAGTTACGAGCATGCAAGTCAGCTCTTAGGTAAAATGTAATATCATGCTTAATTAATTACATTGAGTGAACTAAATTTGTTACCAATCAAAATTTCAGCTGTGTTAATTCAATTTTTTAATTGTGACGACAGAAAATTAATGTTATACATATATTTTTAAGAGATCTAAATTTTGGTTACTCAAATTAAAAATTTTAGAGCTTCTATAATTACAACTGAGCTTTTTAAAGGTAAGATATTTACTTCAAGTTGTTTTCTGGGTGCATAATTTTCTTTATTCAGTAAATTATAGGGTCCGCCATCGAACGTTTTTTTTTTTTTCAACTAGTGCTTATTTCGTGAATGGTAACACTTAGCTCATGTCTGATTTGACAGATAATTAGTTTTAACCTTCCGCTGAAAGAATATGGTTGTGTTTCGCTTCACTAAGTGGGCCTGCGATCGACTTACAGAAGATGCCGATTTTGCCAAAAAATCATCTTTTCAGATGAAGCTCATTTTGATCTTGGCGGGTATGTAAACAAGCAAAATTGTCGCATTTGGGGCACAGAAAACCCGCACGCATACATTGAAAAGCCGACGTACCCAAAACGAGCAACTAATTGGTGCGGATGTTGGTCCAGAGGCATAATTTGACCATTTTTTTTTCGAAAATGAGCAAGGAATGGCCGTTACAGTCAATGGCGATCGTTATCGGGGCATATTGAACGAATTTTTGTTCACAAAAATTGAAGAGGGGGATATTGGCAACATTTGGTTTCAACAGGACGGCTCTACGTGCGACACAGCCGAAGCTACACTCGATGTTTTTATAGCATTTTCAAAAAAAAAAAAAAAAAGTTATTTGGCGGACCCTATATTATACTGATTAAATATAACCAAAGCTTAATGAGAGAATTACATTTATTACATTGTGGAAGAATTATTTAATAATAATGTGGAATAAAATATTTAATGCTATTTGGTGTGATTATATTTAAAAGGTCACACTATTATTTGTGTAACAGCTCTAGTTTTTAAGAGGCATGAACTCGGCAAAACGAGATAAGAGGTTATATTCGAAGTGGTCTCCTGCTCAGAAACCTATTCCACGATCTGATAATGTATCAACAAACATAGGAATATTTCTTACCAGTGATACTACATTTCTGGAAGTCATAAATTAGGAAACAATAAACGTTTAAATTAATTTGGATCCATTTGTCTAGGACCTTGAGATTACAGTGAAGATCAAGGCGAAAGCTTTCACCACGATATTCTTACAATGGAAGAACGTTACTAAGGAAAGCGGCTTATAGACTTGATAGCAGATTACTGCTGAAATCTTTGTCGGGATCTACAACAGGTATTTCATTTAAGAAAATCTTTAAAAAAATAATTTTTTCAATTGCAGTAACAGTATCGTGCATATTCTGTATTCCACACGGATTTGAAAAAATGTGGAATTAAATGTTTTCTTCTTATAAAATGAAAACTTTTATGTTTTATTAATTCAACCAATAATTTTGCACCCAAAATAAAGCAAAAACAAAATTTTAAAAATCTTAAAATGGACCACAGAGTAGTTATGAGCTGCTGAATTTTTCAATTCTGAATAAAGTATTCGGATGCGGAATACAAAATACAAAGTGTATAAAATGGTAATAATTTTTAAAGTTGCCTTAAATGAAAAACTATAACTGATAGAAAATTCGGGTAATATTTTCAGAATCAGCGCACGTTAGCTAATCGAATATGAATGCAAGCACTCTAGAATCAATAATCGTAGTGGCCTACTGGGCCTATTATTACCAGCGTAAGCAGTTCAAATTATTATTTTATGTAACATATAGTCGATTTTTAGATAAACTCTAGAACTAAAGTCAAATGGTAAATTTAGGACGTACCATCTGACAATAAGCTTGTCGGTATCTTTTAGTTTAAGGTCATACAAAAAGCTTGCTTAAAATAACTAGGGGTTAGCATTCAATTGTAATGATTATTATATTTCTTAATTTATTTATTTTGGTTTTGGATGCAATATAGTTTTTGTAAGTTCTTACTATTACCTTTTGCTTGTATTTCAAGAAAATTAAAGTAGACTTGAAATCGATATTATGACAAATTTGTATGAAAATTTTTTCATAATTTATACTTGAAGTCGTTATTAGTCTCTTTGAATACCAGCCTTTAAGAACGTAAAATTATGTATAAGCAAGGAAATACAGAATGTAAAATAACTATTGTAAGTCATGTGTCCAGATATTTAATGACGACGATTTCTATATACCTCGACACCACCTTAACTCTCATTTCGTAGTATACAAACGTAGAACTTTGGTGATGACAATTTACCAACTGTAACGCAGAGCCATATGTGAAATGCTAAACACAAAACTTTTTCTAGAATTCAACAAAAGAAGTCATAAAATACTTAACAGATTAGCGTATACCTTAAGACAAAAGATACCTTTCAAGAAAATTCGTGTAAAAAAAAAAAAAAAACTGTAAAAAGAGAATTATTAAAAAATTGTTGTTACAGTTCACTTCATTTATTTAGTGAATACACATTTTAATTCAATAATTATATTAAAAAAAATAAATTATATTTGGAAAAAAAAAAGAAAATCTGCGCCATCAGCAGAATAATGTTGTTCATCATCTTCTAAAATTTTTTCTAAATTATCATCTTTGAGTTGCATAAAAAAAAACAATTCGTGTAAAAAGAAATTTAATTTAAAAAATTACTCGTAGGTTTAGTCCTCTTTTGATGCGCTAGTCTAACTCATTTTCAAGTAATATTTTTAGACAGTAAAAACAGTATTTTCCAGGCTATTGCTATAAATTTCATGACTACTGTAGTTCTTGTTTTAAAAAATCCTTGTTGATAACAAATATTTTTTTAAGATTAAGAGTACAGAACTATTGTGTACCGGTAACCCTATCCATTAATTCGTAATAGACCCAATAGTATTTGTATTTTTTGTAATATTGCTGCTATCTTTTCTACCATTTATGTATGTGTGTGTGTGTGTGTGTATTTTTGTTTGCCTTAGCTTTTGCTTATTATTTTAGCTTTTAAAGTTGTCAACACAATTTAAATATGAATGTGTGTATGTTTGTTAGCAATTCAAAGCAAATGTTGACAAAATACAAGAAAATAACGAAAATTGAAATAGAAAAAGTTACAAAAATCCTATTACAAAAGAAAAGTATTGTGTTTTGGCTATAAATGAAAATGATGGGACTTATGTCGAATTAACCCTTAAAACCTGTGGCAAGAAACTTGTTATGGTGGCATAAAAGAACTTTTGCTTTTGAACAATTTTCACATAACAATCGTCGTTTGTTTGGTCGACCGTAACTGGTGCCAATAAACTTTTTCTTATTTGACAAAAATAAAAAAAAATTTTAAACGCTTGATTAGAATGAATGCCCTAATAAAAGGTTTGTTGGTGGTATGTCTTCTATAAAATTTATCATTGGTTTTTATTTTTTACTGTTTTGTAGAGTTTGTTGATGTCTTGTATTTTAAAGACTATTGACAAACTCTTTATATAAATTTCATCAAGAGAAGACACATAATAGTAGCAGCAACAAATTTATTTTTAAATGAATATATAAAAAAGAAATCTTTTTAAAAAAGTTATAATACGTTGACATGGGAAAAATAACTAAAAAAAAAGCTTTTAAACAATATTAAGGCTATTCAGTTTCTGGTAGAATAGTTAAATCAGTTGAACATTTAAAAAAAAAATGGGCCATAATCATATTTACAAAAAAAAAAATACGCTTTTTTTATTCAAACTTTAATCACTTTAAAATCGTTTTTAAAAAAATTCCGACTTTCGTGGGAATATGATTACGGGCCAATGATTTTTAAAAATTTTCCGACTAAAAATTTAAGTTTAGAAAATAATATAGATTTCAGCCACTATCAATCAAATATTCGATTAAAATTGCAAACTCAAAACATTTTACAATGTATGATATTAATTCTGTAGTATTTTGGCGATGTACCATTCATGATTTTGCCCATGAAAATTACCAAAATCAAAAAGGATTTTAATCTTTAGGTTCTAAACTTTTTAGAAGTATTTTAACTGCCAAAATACTTAAAAACAACACTCTCCACTACCCACTTTGCCGAAGCACCATTCATAATTTTGCCTATGAAAATTATCAAAAAATTAATTGTAGAAAAAATTATATTTAACGAATATATAAAAAAAATCAAATATAAATTGTAAAGCATTTTGTTTTCTCTTTAACTCTTAAGCGACGGACACATTAAACAAATATTTGTGGAAATAAGCGTAACCACTACTTTTTTGCAAATATTTTTACAGTCTATCATGTAAAACAAAAAATTAATTCCATCTACTTAAAAAAAAAACTACTCGAATTTTTCAAATTATATAAACTTATATGAAGATGACAAAGCGGTTTTGTTTATTGCGACAAATATTTGTTTAATGTGACCGTAGCTTTAGCTTACGGAATTTATGAGTTCTTTTCAGTGTATGTTTTCGATTTTGAAATTCCAAAATTACGTTTTAAGGAAAACTTATTTTGCAGTTTTAAATCGTAATCGGAAAAGTTAAGTGTTTTGAGTTTTTCAGAGCATGGACGAGTGTCATGCAAAATATTTCCTCCCTTAATTATGTATTAAGAAAAATGCAAGACAACAAATTCAAATTTAAAACAAAAGACTTAGCAAAATAACTTTGAAATTGTGATATTAGTAAAATATTTAAGGCTCGTCTTAACTATTGTCTATATTAAAAAAAAATGTGAGACATGCACTTTAATATCCAACATAATCAAAAGAATTAAGACGAACACAGTGTTGACTTTTAAGAAATTTTAAAGCTAAATTTAACCATTTTTCTCGCATTTCGCTAGGAAATTTATAATTTAGTCTCTAGCTTTTTTCCTGGCCTTCTTTAAGTTTCAAAATAGTCTTAAAAAAGCTAAAATTATCTATTTACCTGTAATGTATTTCTTTTGTTTTTTTATAGAAAGAAATTATACATAAACTAAGACTGAAGAAAATTGATCTCCCAACACAATTATTTTATTGTTCACGTCTCTCTGTTTATTTATTTTGTAGACTCCAGGCTTGAATTGGATTAAATTTACATTTTGCTTGCACAATGTTGCATTGAGTTGCTACTAAGCTTTTAAGTTTTCAGAAAAAGTCGCATTGTTTGTAAAAAATATTTTTGCATTTGCTTTAGATGGTAAAATATAACCCAAGCTAACTAAAGTAATATTTTGGATAAAATTTTGTAATGTAAGCTGATGAGTAGGTTAGAGAAAAGTTAGTTTCAGGAATGAAAAAAAAAATATGCGTTTGCTCTTCAAACAAATGTGCTTTACTTTCAGCATATATTTCATATAGTAACTAAATTGTTCAATTTCAATGGCTTAATAATGCTACAGAAAACTATTTTAAAAAAAATTTCTTTCAACAAAAATTTTGTTCTAAAAAATTCCCTATAATAATAATCACGGATTTGACGAATTTATTATTAAGTTTAGTAATTCTGCTGTTGTGCGATTTTTATTAACTCAAAGCAAAAGAATTGTATTGAAATCAAAGTACCAAGTTTTTTGTTATGCATTAGTTACTCTTTAAAAAGATTTTGTAAAAGATGATAGTAGTCTTTTGTTCATACAAATTTTATTAATTTAAAGTCATTGTTAAAAAGATACCGACTTTAGGATGACTAAAATGGCTTTATTTTTTTAGTTTTTTTATTTAATTTTTATATATTTGCAAGAAAAAGTCAAAAAATTTTTGAATTTGTAACTTTTTTTTCTAGTTTTTTTTATGATTTTGGTTTGTGATCTGCTTTATGATTTAGGTTTATTTATTTCCTAGCTCCTGGCAACGCAGATTGTGCAACTGTCTACCCAACAAAAGCAAACCAAGACTATTCACGAATATTGCAATTGTTCTGGGATAAATCCCACTGCTCATTCTACCTTTTTCGATTAATAGGCAAACGCACAGAATGTTTTTCGATTTTATTGTTAATTGAAGAAAATACTTAAAACAGTTCAAACCGCGTATTAATTTTTTGCAAAAATAAATTTATTTTTAAACATTTAAATTGTATGCAGATTTATTATTGTTTATTATGGAATTAATTTTTTCAAAGAATTTTTTTTCTTCTTTTTATAAAACAATCAATCAACCACAAGGTGTACTCGTACAATCACTGACAATAAAAATTCCTTCAACGGCATTTCAATCAAAATATTACAGAGCGTTACTCCATAGTTATTTTGTACTTTTATATTAATTTTATTTTCGTATTTATATTTTATATTTTACTCTTTTTATTTTAATGATAACTTTCATGCAAGGCAACAAACGAATCACTTAATCAACATCAACGGAAACGGAAATTGTTACACTTTGTTCGTGTACACCCAATACATGTCAATGTGTTGCAATCATATATAAAAAAAACTATAAAACACAGCACAGTGGTTGCAATTTAATGAAAATAGTTGCAAATATAACATATTCACATTCAAAGTAGAAAAATTTAACTTGTCGAGCTGATATTTGAAAAACTGTTCAAGGCCTTCTCTTCATAAATGAAAATCGATTATAAAGAGTTTCTGCTGGGGTAAAGTAAGGTTGGTAAGTTAAGCCTTAAAGTCTTTTACAAAGTCTAGTTTCTATATTTATAACCACTATTTTTATTAAAATATTAGTTTTTTTTTTTGTGCTTAAGCATCAAGTTAAAACCACTTTTTGTTTTGTTTCTTTCTCTCTCGGTCTGTGTCTTTATATAGTTTTACATATACTGTATAATTTTGATTGTTCTCTATAATGGCAGCTCTTAAATTACATATGATTTAATTTTTTTTATATTTATCATTTCATTTATATTTAAATTTTTTCTTTCTGTCACTTTCTTTTACTACTCTTTTCTGTAACTACCCTGCAAATCATATTTATTGTAGCTGACAACCCAAAGGTCATATTTAAATCTAATTTTAATTGTTTACAAAGCAAGTAATGCAAAAATTTCTCAATTCGAGGCATATGTAAGTGATGAGCTTTAAGTTGAGGTTCCACTTTTAAAAAATATTTTCTGTATTGTTTTCATTAAAACTAACTACTAAATAAATAATTTCAAGTTAGTTGAAAACTCATTCATATGTCATATAGGTATTGTTAGTTGAGCTCATTCAAAGTTAGTTAAATTGACTGCAAGGTAGTTTGCGTGTCTATTGATTATATTGCACCTTTTACCTTTGAAGTAAGAGTGTAGTTAAGTTTATCATTTCGTTTGTAATTTCTACGATATTTATCTGCCATCCTAAAATCTTATAAATTATACTGAAGGCGGGATTAAAATTCTTTATTAATGGCACTAAAGTTTTGATCTTAAGTTGTTTGTTTATATAGAATATTCCATTTTCTGGTCTTAAAATTTTTCTAATAATGGACGATAGTTATGGTGGACCTTACTTTTTATTAATAGACGGTACTAATGTGCCGTCTTAGGTATTAATTATTTTTAAATATAATAAAATTTAATATTTTTATAAGGCTTCCGGAGCTAGAAACAAATAAGCTAAATTTTTCTAAAAAAAAGGCTAGCAAAAAAAATTGTTTTTTTTTTTTATTAAAACTATAATTATGACTTTTATAAAAAAATGAAAAAGATTATATAAAATTACAAAAACTAAGGAAAATAAGGTCGTTTTCCACATGGCTTTAAATATTTATAAGCGAATTCAATTACTTCTCAACTTCAGTGTTAAAAAATAAAATTTTAAATTCTTTCAAATAATAATTTAGTTGTTTGATTTAAATCGCAAATTTACGACACGATAGTACTAAACAAATAAATAATAAATTGATCCAATCCTTGAATTATTATATGGAATTCTTTAGAAAAATATTTTGGTTGAAAGAGATTTTTTAATAATAGTTTTCTGTAGCATTAGTAAGCCATTTCGAGTAATTTTCACTTGAGAAATGAAGTATATGTTGAAAATAAAGCACTTTTATTTTATAATTAGCAGACGCATACTTTTTTCATTCAACTTACATTTCAATATTTTATCCAAAATATTACTTTAGGTAATTTCGGTTATATTTTGCCATCTTAACCAAATGAAAAATTTTTTTTTTTAACATTTAAAAGTAGTAGCAATAAAATATAAAAATATAAATTTAATCTAATTCAAGCTTAGAGTTTACAGAACAAGCAAACAATTAAACGTGAAGCGGAAAATAATGGTGTTCGCAGATAAATTTAAAGGCTATTTTTAAAACGAAAAAAGGATAGGAAAAAAGCTATAGGCTAAATCATAAATTTCGAGGCTAAATTCAAGAAAAAAAGCTAAATCTACCTTTAAAAAATACTAAAATGGCATCACTGTGTACAATAGATATTACAGTAATAGTTATAAAGTTGTTCACCCAAGTGAGCCTAGCTTTTGTTTTTCTTTTCGGACGACCTGTTTAACCTAACCTAACCTAACCTAATTGAAATATAAATTATTTATTTTCCCCTTCCATTTCTCATATTTCTCTCTAACAAAAAACTAACAGCGTTTTATTTTTTGGGTCAGATCAGGCGAGTAATTTAGCTATTTATTTGTTCTTCTAGTACCACGTTTTTAAAAAAAAATATTGTTTTTTTTATAGAATTAAATATCATAGATATAAATATACCTTTTCTCAAGCAGATAATAAATAACTACTTCTAAGGCAACTTTTATACACAAAAATAGTTTAACTCACTTTAAGTTCTTGGTTTTGATATTATTAAAGCAAAAATTGTAAGCATTTCAGTATGTCTTTAAGCCGGAAATTAATTTTCTTTAAAATGTTAATACACGCTTGAAAATGTAAATAGATTTTAAAGCTTTTAAAATAATAATCTATTCGAAGTGAAGGCTTCTGTTACAAGCATTTAACACGAGCAGGTTTGTATTTACATGCCTACATACTCGTTTTCGTATTAATACATCTGTATGTCTGCATGTTACACAAAATTAGATTAATTTCACAATTGTTGAAGCGTAAAATTAATATCGTTTGTTGTTTTTTTTTTTTTTTTTTTGGATTACTTTTTTTTTCTTTAAAGAAAAAATAGCTACAAACAAATATTAACAAGAATATGAAGGCGTATAGCAAATGTACTCGTTTACTAAAATATAAATACCCAGTTGGCCAAGTCTTCCAAGGATAAAGTCTGTAAGCAAACGTTAAGTACACTAGTTTGCACCACATCAACTGAAAATTACTACTTTAACAAGTCACGTTCCTTTTACTTCTAGAGTAAATACGGAGTCTTACGACTCTAATTGAAGGCCGTTTAGGCCGATACGTAAACCAAATACTCTAGAAGTAAATAAGTCACATGAAAAACGTGATTATGATTTGAAAACTGTGTGTGTAATATTGAACTAAAAAGAACATCACATTAAATCATACTAACACCGCTTTTAAATTATCTTAATAGCTTTTAAGATATAATGGAAGTTGTAATAAAAAAAATTTTAATTATGCAAAATTTAAAATTTTTTAATTATTAAAAATTGCCATTTCTGAAACAGACTTTTAGCCTATTTTGCAATCAACTTTTGATTGTATTTACAAAGAAGTAACGCTTCGAGAAACAAATTTCTCGATGCACATTTTATGGACAGCCTACCTGAGATATTGAGAGGATATTGAATATAAGATATCTTCGCAGATATCTTAATGCCCCAGAGTGGGTGTAGATCACCTTATAATTCAGTTGAATTGGCAACTGGGCAATTCAAAATGGAATCTGGAGATTCTAATTGAAGACCGCTAGACCACCACAAAAGAAACCAACCAATGGCTTTTAAATACTTTCACAATTCAAAACTAAAACCTTGCTGCTATTCATAACGAGCATTAAAAAAATTTTCCTTTAATGAAATAAAAATGGTACTAGTTTGATGGTATCTTATATGGTGCCGTACTATTGTAATGGTTGGTAGTAGATTTGGGTCCAACTCGTTCAGCCGATCTCACATTAGGTCTCAAACATACTAAAGTTTAAAATATTAAAATATTTAATCATTTTTATCAAATATTTCCAATTTGTATTATTAAAATAAATATTATGAAGAAAATATGCAATTAATTAAGCGTAATTTTATTTTAAGATTAAAGACACTCTGAATATGCTTGAGATCGAGTTTGATATCCTTCAAGATCGACTGAACTAGTTGGACTCAATTCAAATATGTGCTAATTAATTTTAAAAACCACGTGTTTTTACAATATGGCAAACATGTTCAAATAACAGTCTATGACTCGTCAAAAGCAATAAAATTATAAAATTTAAATCAGCAATTAGTTTAAAGCCAGCCAAATATTTTCTTAGCTTATTTGGCCGAGTGGGTGTAAAAATCGATTGTACTTTGTACTTTAAATCTATATAAAAAAAAAAACGAATGATACAAAAAAGAATGTGTAAGTAAGCAAAGCAGAATATATATGCTTGTAAATTTCTTTATTTTGCATATATGTTCACTTACACGGGCAATTATCATACAAATATTTAAATTATTTACAGCGATATACTTAACATAAGGCAATCACCAAACCGACACGAGTGGGAAATTTTCCGAATATTTGAATCTTTAATATCACTTAGCAAGGGGTAATTGAGAATTTCTTTTATTTCTTGTGAATGAATAATTTAACATATTTTTTATTTTTAATATTTTACAAGAAAAGCAAAAACTACCTTTAATATGAAAGATTCACCAACGCTATAAAATTCAGTTTAAGAAAAAGGACTAAAACTGCTTTAGGGGACATGTAAACTTAAAAATATGTATTATTTTTTAGGACTTTTTTGAAATTATATTATGTACTCGTATATCGTGTACTTGAAGTAAAACTATTTGGAATAACATCAGCTTTTTTGCAATTTTCTGATTTTTCTTTTATGAATTAAATTTTGCAGTAAAAAAACTTCCGTGAAATAATTAGCGTGAACTATTCAAGACTGCGCTGAATAGACAAATATTTGAATTTTATTTATAGACTAAAAATTTTGTTCAATAAAATGTTTCTTTTTATTTCAATTTTAGAATAAGAATAAAGAGTGGGAACAAGTCGACTGGTCACTGCGGCTAAAATGTACTTATTGTGACACTACTCTCAAGTTAGAAATAGTTCCAGAGGCTAGTATTCTTTAAGAATTCAAAAAGTCCTTTTGGTTTCAATAAGTAGTGGAAACGGGTCCAAATTAGACCATTACAGTGACATAATATATTTTCTGATGTCTCTTCTTCTTAGTTACATAATCTGCAGAGGTAATTTTGACTGATGCTCATATTCGCCATTTCAATACTCTAATATGTCCAGTCAGAAATCCCGTGACAATGCGAATTCCTAACCGGGTCAATCTAATTCCTTTTCGCAACCTGCAGTTGCCAGCCAGTATTGTTGCGCCAAAATTTTGTACTTTTTATTGATGTAGATACTACTTTTTGATCTTTGATTCAAACACCCAAAACCTAGAAAATTATAACAGCAACAATAAGGTACTTCGCCAACAAACGATTAAATGCATGAGAGTTGACTTTGTTTAATCATTTCTCTTGACTTCATATAGATTAAATAAATACATTTTAAATATAATTCGTTGTTATTTTTCTATTTTTTTTTTCTTTTATTAACTTTTTCCTTACAGTGTACTTTAATAAATATCTTCTTTAAATGTTGCAAAACTGTCAGAAGCATTTGTTACCTTAAGGTTTAATTCAAATTGTATTATGCACATGGTGTATGCCGGAGATTTCATTCAAAATGTTTTTCCAATAGGAAACCATGATAGTAAACCTTGAGTTTAACAAAATATTTTCTACTATCTACTTTTTCTACTCTTTTACAACATATAGTATTTAATTGAAAATTGCATTTAACTCCCATTGTGAAGGGCATATATGAGCTTAGTAAAAAATACACTGCGCTTTTAGTGAAAATAAATTATTAGAAAACATTAAAAAAAAATTTTTTTATTGAAAAAATTTGTTGTTTTTAAAATTAGAGAAAACATTTCCTATAAATAATATGATTCATTATAAATTTTATGTGATTTAAATTTAAATATTATTACTAAGATGAGGATTTTCATGCAAAAGAACTTAAAATCTATTCTGATCAAGTACTTTTCTAAGTTAGACAATTTATTGAAAAATGGCATATTTTGTTACAACTCCATATTTTTTGTGCATTATTTGTATTCACTTTTATATTTTTAATATTCAAAAGTATAACCTGTAAAAATGAAAAAATCACACATTTAACAGAAATTTAATGTACCATTTTCTTCTTCTTTTCTTTTGTATATATGAATGTATTTTGTCATTCTAGTTCACTACTTTACATTAATTATGTATGAATAGTATTAAATAATTTTGGATTCTTAAATTCATCAAAACAGCCAATACGTCGAAAATTACTATTTTGCCTCTTTTATTAATTTTGTGGGTGTTTTAATATTAAAAGACATCCAACCATCTAGAAAATTTTTATGAAAAGCACTGGTTTTCTAATTTATTTCAACATGTAAACATTTTCTAGACGACTGTTTGTAAAATGAAAAGAGGCACTTTGTTAATTTTTAGGAAGCATTGTCAGTCAACATAGTCTTGAAGCGTATAGCAACATATTTCTGCACGAGTATATGACATTAATTTTCAAAGTTTACCTTTTCAACTGAATTTCTAAAAGTTTTTTTGAAGAAGTAATTTTTACACTATTTATGTACCTGAATTTAAAATTTTTAATAAAGATGTCTTACAAATATGTGATAAGAAAAATAATGATTTTTTTGTATTTTCCATAAGGGCATTCGTGCATATTTTAATACATATTTTGTATTTTTAAGCGCATGTTTTATGTGCATACTTTCGTTTTTTAAGTGCATGAAATTTCTTTTCCTGGTTTTTAATAATGTAGCACATACACACTTAATTTCAATACAAGTTCAATGGGAAAATTCAGCTTTGTGAATCCAACTTTAGGCAAATGATTTAAAAAGGATTTAAAACTGTTTTATGGTTAATCTTTTGCTCCAGGACAATGCTACGACTAATACCATTTGATTTTTTCGACATGTTTGACGATGGGTCTACCAGTGCTAGGTGTAACTTTGCTATTAAAAGTGACTAAACGGAATCAACGAAACCAAAATTACACGTAATTAGCCTTTACTCTATCGGCATAGTAAACACTTTTATCAAAGCCGTAGAGAAGAAAATACATAGCAAAAAAATAATTTAACTTTAATTTATTAATTAATTTTTTGCATGTTTTTGCTTTTACTCTTAAAGTAGTTTTTTCGGAATAATTTTTGTACTTTTTCTACAGAGTCCGCCAAATAACTTTTTTTTTTTAAATGCTATAAAAACATCGAGTGTAGCTTCGGCTGTGTAGCATATAGCGCCGTCTTGTTGAAACCAAATGTTGCCAATATCCTCCTCTTCAATTTTTGTTAACAAAAATTCGTTCAACATGGCCCGATAACGATCGCCATTGACTAACGGCCACTCCTTGCTCGTTTTCGAAAAAAAAAAATGGCCAAATTATGCCTCTGGACCAAAATCCGCACCAAACAGTGACTCGTTTTGGGTGCGTCGGCTTTTCAATGTATGCGTGCGGGTTTTCTGTGCCCCAAATGCGACAATTTTGCCTGTTTACATACCCGCCAACATCAAAATGAGCTTCATCTGAAAAGATGATTTTTTTTTTGGCAGGATCGCAGGACCACTTAGTGAAGCGAAAACACAACCATATTCTTTCAGCGGAAGGTTAAAACTAATTATCTGTCAAATCAGACATGAGCTAAGTGTTACCATTGACGAAATAAGCACTAGTTGAATAAAAACGTTCGATGGCGGACCCTATAGAATATTTACATTTCTAAACCATGAAATAACTGACGATTTTACACGTGCACTCTAAATGTTTATTGTTAAGCAAAATTTAAATATGATTTTTTTGTCTTTTAAGATTCAAACGTGACCGAGGCTGGAGTTTTAAGGTCTTCAATCATATTTAGTCATAAAGGCTGCAATTTAAAGGGACTTCAAGTATAAATTATAACAAATTTTTCATACAAATTTGTCACAATATCGATTTCAAGTCTTCTTTAATTTGCCTTGAATACAAGCAAAAGCATGTTTTGAAAAAAACTGCATTTGAAAAAATTAATATATATTGTTTTTAAATGTTAGCAAATATTATCCCTTTATCTAAAATACTTGGAGTATAAACTTCTATTTGTGCGAACAAAGTAAAAGAAAAGTAAAACAAAATATACAAAATTTATTGAATCATTTAATTAACCTTTCAGTTTGTGGTCGATATTTAGAGTAGAAAAGCATTCAATTGAAAATTCAATGAATCGTGTTTATTTACCTTTTACTTCTTTTTTTTTTTGTATTAATATAATTTCTATGTTCATTATTGCATTTTAAGGTGAGTTTACAAAAAAGCTTTTAAATCATTTTTCAACAATATTAGAAAATATTATTTTATTATTTTTATTATTATTATTGTTACTAGCTGATCCGGCAAACGTTTTTTTGCCTTCAAATTTTATTTATATTGAAAACTAATTCCAAAAAGAAGACAAACATAAGTTGGGTTATGCCCAACATATAACAAAAAAAAAAAATAAAGCAAATCAGTCCGCTATGAGAAATATTTTTAAAGTGGGCGTGGTCTATTTTAATTTTCATAAAAACTTATGTTGGATTGTTTTCAACATATAAGGAAAAAATTAACAAAATTTGTTTAGCCGTTTTGTGATAAATTTAAAAAGTGGATGTGGTGATAGGCGTGGGAAATTATTTTTTAATAAAAAAATTGGGTTATGAGAAACATCTAAGACAAAAATTAGCTAAATCTGTCCATCCGTTTTCTGATTTGAGAAAAATGTAAAAAGTGGGCATGGTAATGATCGTGGTTTATTTTAATTTCATTAAAAATTTAAGTAAAGTATTGATGGATATATAAAATCTGTGTATATTCGCTCCTTTTACTCAAAAAAATTAAACTCAAAAATTAAAGGACCCTGCAAGACCGGGGAAAAACAGGTAATAGATAAATAAGCCATATACCGAATGCAGAGCTACCTGCCGGAAGGATTTGCAACGCTAAACCTTAAAAGTCATAACCCAAAGGAATACACAGAAATTCAATTAAATCGTACAAGGCGTACAATGTCAAACAAACATACTGTCGAATTTTATATATTAAGAAGATATTCACCTAATGCCTCCCTCTTCTTGGTCTTGGTTCTTATATTGGCGAAAAACTCAAGTAATCGACTTCCACAATCTTCTGATTCCAATTTCTTATCACTCAGGAAGTTTTGCAATGCGAGAAAAATGTGGTAATTGTTTGGTACCAGATCCGCACTATGTGGTGGAAGTATTAAGCCTTTCCAACCAAGTTCCCTACCTTTCTAGCAAGTCACTACTGTCGTGAGCTTCCTGGAATTTTCCTGATTTTCCGTTTCTGCTCCATCGCTAGCTTCAAACGGTTCAGTTGTTGACAGTAGAACTCATAAATGATTAATTTCTAGTGTTATCAAATACACAGTAGAATCTTTCTGGCCGTTAGTTCTGCTTTATCGCACATTGATCAATACTCATCACCAGTCAATATCCGTTTAAGAAATGTGTCGATTTCACATCGTTGGAAATTCAATTCATCATGTTTTTTGGTGTTAATTGGCGCGGCACCCGAACATCCTTTGCGCAAATGATTTAAAACTGTTTTATGATCAATCTTTATATTCTGGGCGTTGCTGCGACTTTGGTAGTCGATTATTTCTGTGATTTTATGAACATTTTCGAAGACATGTCTGCCTCTATGAGGCTTGAACGGAATCGACAAAAATAAAATTACCCATTGTTAGCTACTACAGTATCGGCAACATATATATAGTTTATTTTATACAATAAGAACTATTCATATGGACCATTTCTCAGAAGCTAATCACATATTCAGTGAATTATTCCCTTAGATTCTTGAGAAACATTAGATTATAAATCTAACTGATTAAATTAGAATTGAGTCAAATAAGAAAACGAAAAATTTAAACGTTTAATCAAGATACTATACAAACAAAGAAACCTGCCACTCATGGTGTAAATAAATGTATAAGCGTTTTGTAATGTTATTTTTATATTCTTGAGGTCACCTGATTTTCTTCCACAATGAATCCACCCAACATTTTGTCATTGAACAAAAAATATACTTTTTATTTTGTTCTCCTTTCAATTTAAATGATTCAATTAAAATAACTTTTTTTTTACGTTCACAAATAATGCTTTAAGTTTTTATAATTTGGCTAGTTTAACGCATATGTTGATTGTAAGTTAATTCACAATTTCTTTTCAAAAAATGAAAATAATCTATAAAATTGCAGAAATTTTACAAGAACAAAATTTTCACTTTTTATTTTAAATTTTTACCCCCAAATTCATAAAAAATATTATGTTCTTATTAAGGGCTTATTTGACAGACTTCTATGCAGTATTTTTCAAATAACCCCTTATTAAGCACATAATATTTTTTATAAATTTGGGGGTTAGTGTATAAAATTCGATTGAAATTTACAATTTGTATTCACATTAACAAGCCTAGAATTAATTGAAGCTTTTAAGTGAGTAATTAAAACAAAAAAAATTTAAGCAAAATTTCTTATTTTTTTCTTCCCTGATTATATACGTTCTGAAACTCATATAAAAATGAACGAATTGTAAATCATTAGTGAATATAGAAAAGAACCATAAATAAAAAATTATGGTAAAATATTTATGATTTTTTATATATTTTGTTTTGATTTCCGCTGTCATTTGATGGAATTAATTACAAATTGATTTAAATAACAATTTTTCACTTCATTACATTTAGTTTATGCCTGATTGACATTTAAGTTTATCATTTGGTGATCAAAAAGGAATGCAAGAGAAGAGATTCAATAATATAAGAAGCAACATGTAAGAAGATTATCATGCATTCAATTTCAGTGGTGGTATTATTGGTAAAGAGAGCATATCATAAGACTTTATGAAAATTTATTTATTAATAAAATATTGTTGAATATACAAATACAAATATTCGATTTTGTAAATAAGAAACACATGCTTGCATTATGCATACAAGTATTTACTAAAGCAGTGCACAAGCATATTTTAAAAACATACATCATTATAAACATATGTAGTATTTTATACTTAAAAGTGCTTGCAAGCCATTTCAAGTATGCTTAGTGTTTACAGTAGGGCTCAGAATTTAAGAAACACAGCAAGATTTACTTTAGTGTAATCTGATAGATATTGGTTACGCTGATCTTTTTTGGAATGCAAAAGAAGCACCATTAGAGCTAAAGGGTTGGTCTTTTTTTGTTTTTAAAGCAATAATCTGCAAGAACATTGAATATAGAAATGTTTAGCAAAAGCATGATTTACAAAAAGTTCCAAAAAAACTTTTCACTGTTTTTAGGATATTTAAGAACTGATATTACAACCAACCTTTAGCAAATGCCGTTATAAAAAACGTATTCATTTTCAAACGTGGAATATTTCATGTAAATTTTGGGTACTTGCAAACATGTAAACACACTTATGCTAAAATCTTGTTTTATTTTTTTTTTTTCTTTTTTCATTTTTCTAGTCTGGTTTTTTTTTTGTTCTTCTAGTTTTTAAGCTTATTTGATCTAACCTCGTTTACAAAACCACTACCTTTACAAAAATATGTATGTATGTTCTGTTCCCTTGTATTTTTCATACTTATTTTTTTTGTATTTGTTTTTCTTTCAAGTTGATAAAACAAAAGTTGTTGTTAGCTTTTTTTTCTTATTGTTGTTATTTGGATTAAAGAATTTTTAATATATTAGTCACATGCTTCAGGTGAAAGCACACACACATTTTTCTAAAGAGTGATTTTTTTGCTATTATCTTTTTGGCAACACTAGTTTTGACAGCTCACGCACGTTTTGTATCTTGTGTCACTGTCAAACATCTTCAGTTTGGTCTATAATTTAATCATGAATCGTCTTACAAACGAACAACGCTTGCAAATTATTGAATTTTATTACCAAAATGCGTGCTCTGTTAAGAAAGTTCATCGCGCGCTTCTTCCATTTTATGGTCAGTTTAATCGACCTACTGAGGCTTCTATTCGGGCTATTGTAACAAAATTTCGCACCAAATTTACATTGTTGGACATTAAACCACCAACACGCTTACGTAGAGTGCGAACTGAAGAAAATATCGCAGCCGTATCGGCCAGTGTTGGTGATGACCGTGAATTATCGATTCGGCGCCGTTCGCAGCAATTGGGCCTCTGTTACTCCACTACGTGGAAAATTTTGCGGAAGGATTTGGGTGTGAAGCCTTATAAGATACAACTGGTGCAAGAATTGAAGCCAAACGACCTACCACAACGCCAAATTTTTGGTGAATGGGCTCTTGAAAAGTTAGATGAAGATCCACTTTTTTATCGAAGAATTGTGTTCAGCGACGAGGCTCATTTCTGGTTGAATGGATACGTGAACAAGCAAAACTGCCGTATTTGGAGTGAAGAGCAGCCAGAAGCATTGCAAGAGCTACCAATGCATCCACAAAAAACAACCGTTTGGTGCGGATTATGGGCTGGCGGCATCTTGGGCCGTATTTCTTCAAAGATGATGCGAATCACAACGTTACTGTGAATGGTGAGCGCTACCGTGCGATGATAACAAACTTTTTTTTGCCCAAAATGGAAGAGCTTGACTTGCATGACATGTGGTTTCAACAAGACGGTGCCACATGCCACACAGCACGCGAAACAATGGACCAATTGAGAGGCGAGTTCGGTGAACAGTTTATTTCACGCTTGGGACCAGTCAATTGGCCGCCCAGATCGTGCGATTTAACGCCTCTAGACTATTTTTTGTGGGGCTATGTTAAGGCTAATGTCTATAGGGACAAGCCCGCTTCGATTGACGCACTGGAAGCCAACATTGCCAACATTATTCGTGAGATACCGGCCGAAATGTTGGAAAGAGTATGCCAAAATTGGACTAAGCGGATGGACCATTTGAGGCGCAGCCGCGGCCAACATTTGCATGAAATAATCTTCAAACATTAAATTATATCGACCCAACTATCGATCCAAATAAATATTTCATGCATTTTTCTGAATTTTATGTGTTTTTTTTTTTTTTAATTTCCGATAGTTCTTATAAAATCACCTTTTATGTTCACAAGAACATTAACATAAAAGTAAAAAGTAAATGTTTACGTAAACCTGACACGTTTTTGTGCAAAAAATAATAATAAAGAAAGAATATACTTAATGCTTATGTTGTTTTATATAGCTAAATTTCTTATACTCCTACAAATGTAAAGATCTAGAGCGTAAAGATTTGCTTATTTAAATATTCGATGGTTCATGTTTTTGCCATATGAGAAAGCAAAAACATAAGGAAAATGGCGTTTTTGGAAACTTTCAACCTAGTGACAATTTCCAATTGAACTACTGAAAAAAAACATAACATTTGAGGTGGAAAAATTCCAGTTTACTGTAAAACTACCAAAAATTTTTTCTTTTTTTTTTTAATTTTTCAAGAAAAGTATGTCTTATAGTCACAATGTTAGTTGTGCCCTGTCTGTTATATTACAGAGATGTGCAGGAAAAGAATTCAAATGCCTTTTTTTTAATTTTTAAAAATATATATTGAATTGTCATTAAACATAAACTAAATGAATGGTGTGATTGCAAGATTCACCATATAAATGTGGTTTGTTACAAAATTCATGTCATTGCTTGCATATTTTATAAGCACGAACTATACACAAAAGACACGAATCAATATTTTAAGAAGGTTTTGAAGAAACTTTTAAAGTAAATATATTTTGGACTGTATGGAGTTGTATGCACTATAAATAATATTAGTGTTATCTTACGGAAAAACTATTTTAAACAAATTTCGGAAATTTTTCAGATTCTAAGAGTATAAATAAGGCAATACTTTAAATTCAATATTTTATTATATAAATATAAATACAACTATTTTATGTAAATTTTAATTCACAAGCTCTACGTCTTATATAAAAAAAGTTAAATATGTATTTATTTTTTTCTTTCGCTATATTTCGCTTTTCGTCGGATAGCATCTTAAAAAAATTTTTTTTTATTTATAACAACAAAATTATTATACATACGAGTATATATGTATAAAAAAATTAAAATTTATCTTTTACTCTGTCTGTTTTTTATAAATCGGAGTTCATTTTATCAAAATAAAAAGAATTTTGTTTCTTAAATAATACGCGAAATCTTATTTAAAACAAATTAATGCACTGATTTTACACTATACGTTCAATTTATCATAGAACTTTTATGAATACTTTGCATATAACTAAAAAACAGTAATAATTTTTGATTTGTTATTGCTAAAGGCATATTTAAAAGAGATAGGACAACAAACACTGCAAGCAATATTATTAGCACATGTTGCTGATTAAAAACATGACAAAAGAGCAGTGAGTAGATTCATATAAGAAAAAAGCTAATCAATTTCTGTACATCTCTGGTAGCTATGTTAAAAACCCACATTTTGAGGACGATTTTTTAACAAAATTTTACTGATTTTGGAATAAATTAAGAAGTGGACTCTTAAACTTCCAAAACTACAAAACTCAATTATATATCCATGTTGAATACTAAGGCATCATTAATTAATACTAGCTGACCAATCACGTGGCGGTGCTAATAATAGAAAAAAAAACTCAGACGATTTACAAAAAAAAAAAAAAAAGAAAAATCGAATTAAATATGGCTGTTTAACACGAAAAGAAATTTAATGGACAACAACAATTGTGTAGAGAGAGAATAAGAGAGCAAGTGCTTGGGCGTGTTGATATTAAGTGTTTCATTCCATGTTGTTTTATGCTCTAATGAATTGAATGGAATTAAACAACACATGCTTGCTGTTATGATCTAGAAATTGGTTTTATAATTTTTTCATTTTTATTTCTTTGGATTTTGTTTTTGGTTTTTTGTGTTTCTGTTTGTTTTTGTTTATAGTTGCATTTGATTGTATATTTTTGTTAATTAAGCGTTTATTAAGTAAGTTTTCTATGGGAAATTAGTTAAATAAGCGTTTATTAAATACATATAAATGTTTTTAAAAATTTTAATAACCCTTTTGAATTAAAAAGAAATAAAAAACTTCGTAGAGTTTAGAGTCAAAATTTTACGTAATTTTTTTTTTGGATATGAGGGCAAATATTAGAAAAATTAAACCAAAAATAACCAATATTTAAATAGTGAGCAATTCATTAACAGCATAAACCTAAAACAAGTAATCAACATAAAATTTTTTTTCCAAAGTAAACTTGTGTTTAGATATAATTAAGTAACCTAAAGAAAATGTTTAATTTTGCTAAAAAATATTATTTATTTAAATCTTAGTTTTTTGTGAAGAAAAAATTTTAATGTACTTTTTGGTATTTAGCTTACTAAATAGAAACACTACGAATTAATAATCCCTACCAGAAATGTGTTGTCATGTTGACATTTATTTGATCCATGTGTAAGAGAGAGATAAATAGGTGCACGAAATTTCTATTACATTTTTTACAATGCCCTTGAGAACTAGATATAAACTTTCTTCTAAGCTTTGATAGATATTTCTATAAAATTTCTGTCAAATGGCAGATCACTTGAGTGTCACTGTTCTTGTAGGGATGTTGAGAACCGAAGACGATTTTGATTTTATTTATTAATTTTTATTTTTTTTTTTATAATAGAAGGCAAACATTCTTGGAAGGCAGAATATATGAAACATTTTTGTTAGAAAAGAAAACGCCATAAGAGTGTGAGCAATTTTTAAACTTTAAATGCCTCTTCTATGAAATCATGATTTTCGAAATTTTACACTATTGAAGTAAATGAGCCGTATACTGTTTTTTTAGGGATGTTGTTCCATTTTGTAGTTATCCTATACCAAAGCTCATTTTTACTGAAAGATTTTTTTAGCGAAACATCACCATCATTATCAAGGACTATAATAGTACCGCGACTTTTAAAACATATTGTGCAGACCAGTTCCTAACTACAATCCGAGACGCCTTACGAATCTAGTAATTGTTGTAGGACTAATCTTGCTTAGATCTTCTTTGACTAATGCCCCACCACCTAAGCACCTTGTTCTCCGTCTTGAAACCGCTGGGCTTTCGCAGAGAACATATTTCGACGTTTCTTGTCCTTTTTGATAGAAACGACAGGAATCGTTCTGTACCATAACTATTGTACTCACGAGAAATGTTAGGGACAAATGGTTTACATTTTCTATAGGGTTTAGATCGGCAATTTCAGCTAGCCAATCAAGAACACTAACTTTGCCTTTAGCAAAACCAAAACTTAACTACTCGATAATTTTATCTTGCTGAAAAAATTGTCATAATATTTTTTCCATATGTTCTGTAAGATGTTTTAATACATTTTTCCAATCATTTTTACCAGTGACCTAACGCAAACTGAAGTCAAAGAAACTTGAAATAAATATTATTTATAAATGATGATGATGATGACGGTTTTTTTGTGTTTCTGTACGGTATATCTAACTGTGTACTGAAAGAACGGCGTACATAAAGTCTGCCATCGGTTTTAAGGTAAATAAACAAACGTTTTACAATTTTTTAAAAATATGGTAGTTTTATTATTCTTTTCAATAATAAATTAATAGATTTTAAATAGGAATATCATGAAAAGTAATGAATTTTTGCACACGTAAAATATATAGAATTTCTCACCAAAAAAGATTAATATTTTTCCATATTGTTACAAAACGTACATTAAAATATTCAGAAAAATTAATTGATTAAATAAAAAATAAACAATGATGTCATTGAAGTAAATGAGCGATATGTGTTATATGAATTAATTAGCATAAAAACTACTTTTGCTTTGAAGATATAATTAGAATTAGAAGGAATTAGAATTATAAGCGGGAAGAAGTTACCTGGTCACTGCAGCCAAAATAGACCAATTATGACTAATTGATAGTGCCATGCTGTATTGGAAACACATGAAGTGAGATTTCTTTGTTCAGTAAAATCAATTACGTACTTTACACATTAATTTAAGGTTTTTTTTTATATTAATAAATATTTCGAAGGTGGTTTATGAGACGTGAGACGCACAATACTTTAAAACTTTCTACGGGTAGTGATATAAGAATTTATATAAGTGTGTGCCTATTTATGGACATAAATTGTATTATACAATGTCTTATTGTTGTACATATATAATACTTATATCGTCGTATAAATTCATAAAATCTCTAATTTACATTTAAATAATATTACAGGAGATAAAAAAAATTCTCTTAATATAACAATTAACCAACAGTAAAATATTTTTAATTTAAGCTTTAGCTAAACAATATTATATTTAAAAGCAGAAATAAACTTAAAAGTAAAAAAGTCATTTGAAATCATTTTCAAGTTTTGGAATTTTTTTATTTCATATAACGATATGTTTTTACTTATGTAGCTACATAAGTAGATGATGTATCTTATGTTGGCATATGTTGCATACAAAATCACAATTTTGTCTAAACTATGAAAACTATTTTACCCACATTATTTTAGTGACAAACAACTTCATCAACAATAATGTTTCTGTGTGTGTGTATATTTATATCGTGTTATGTGTATTATTTAATGCTTTAGTTGAAGTCAATAATTTGGTTTTGAACAAGGAAATGGCAAACACTTTATGTTATAAGCTCGACCATAAGTTAAGACATCTTCTACGGTAGTAGTTTTGATGTTAATAGTTAATTAATATTAAGCATATGCTTTGAATAATGTAAAATATTTAGACAGTATGCCCTCAGTTAGCACAACAATTCAGTTGGTAGTTGTGGTTGTTGTGATAAACAAATCAGAAAATTAATTTATGTTTTACAAGAAAAAATGAAACAAGTTATGCACTGTTTCTGAAATATAATCAATTAAATGAACTAAAAATTTTAAATTAAATTAATTCTCAAAAAGAATTAAATGTGATTGAGCTAATGAACTCGAACCACATAATATAAAAAAAATTGTACAATATTCATATCATTAAATAAAAACTACTGAAAAGTTGTTGTAAATAGCGGCAAACTGGTCAAAATGCGTCAATGGTTAGCATAATTCAAATTGTAGAGTATTTAAGAACTTCAAAATGTTTAAAACCCTATTTAGCTAAATTTAATGACATTCCAAAATATCCTGTGTTGCACAAAATACCTTTTCGGAGAGCTGTCAGTTTTTTTTTAAATGACTTAAATATATATTTATAACGATGACTAGTAGTTATTAAAATTCAAAGAATGAATTAGCAAATATTTTAATTTAATTCAATTCTTTATTTAATTAAGTGTTGCAATAAAAATTTCGATAAATAATTGATCAGAAAAATTTACAATTAGCAAAAAATTATTCTCATAAACATTAGATTGTTATTATTATTAATGAATATTTTTTTTTCTGCCATTTTTAGCAAGAAAAATATAAATTGCTAAGTGCTGCCACTTATTGTATTGTGTCTTCATGTGGTTTTCATTAAAAGCAACATTTCTATTGTCAGTTACATTATTATGGCACAAGCGCACAAAATAAAATAAAAAATCAAAGTAGACTTTAATTCAACGTAATTGAATTTTTCCATAAATTTTACTTTAAAGTGCACCTCAAATTTTTTTTATTGTTTTACAACAAGACTTATAATTATAGTGCATAACAGTTTTGTGTACATAAATTTGCCAAATACAAATAAAAATTATATATAAATAAATTAAATTAAATTAATTTTAAATTTAGAAAAAAAATTTTAAGGTAATTCAAAGCAGTTATGAAGAAAAAAATTTAATTCGTTGTTGGAAAGCGTTCCAAAGACGAATAGCATTTATGAAGAATTGCCTCTCTGATATGCAGGCATTATAATTTTTCTTTGAGCCGATAGTCTATGCAGCTAGCGCTCCTCATTTACATTTAGTCTTAGAATTTATTCTAATGATTAAATAAATTATAAATAAATAAAATATAATTTTTCTACCTCTTAAAGACCTGGAAAAATAAATTTTATCAAATAAGTATCAGGGTTCTTCTGTATAAAGTATTTTCCGATTTAAGGCAAGTGTTATTTTCAAATAAGACTCCATAAAGAGTTTTAGAACAAGTTGATACATGATCACGCCTTTTAAGACAATTTCAGATAATTTATTTATAAACATATGCCCCGTTGGGTAAGAAAAAAGCAAGAACAATTAATAATTTTTTTTTTTTTTTTAACAAAAATTTAGCAATAAAATTTTTTTTATTTATTTTATATTAAATTGTGAAGTTGCTGTTTTAGTGCGTTTAAAAAATAGTAGTGGACTTGTAATAATTGTGACTAAATTTAAATTTGTTCAGGTTGCTGGTATAAGTTTGCTTTAGAAAAAATTTTGAGCTAATTAAAATTTAATTTTAAAAATATGTCAAATTCATTAAATTTTTAATTGAATCAATTGAATATTTAAAAAAAAAAATTCTCTTTACTTGAGTTAAAAAGTTGTCCTATTGATTAAATTTATAATTGATAAAAAATTAATTGAATTTATTAAATAATTGACTTGATTTAATTAAGTATTTAATTGATTTAATTAATTTTATTTAGAAATTTTTCTTAATTAAAATTTTTAAGCAGTATATAATTTCTTTACATGCAGTTCTCATTCAGAAGAATAAGAGTCCTTTTGAGCCACGTAATCGCTAAGATAACTTCTATGAAATGATTTGTATGGATCTGTCTTCTGCCGAAACGTATCAAAACATTAAAAGCAGAACAGTGGTGAATAAAGCCTGCCATACACGATAATAGCATACATGTGTATTCAAGTGATTGTTTGGGCTTTGATGGGCTTTGCTGTCGCCATATCAAAAAGATTTTGTTATTATTTATGCTGATGCTAGTGTTGTGTATATCGAAATTTACTCAGTTGAGGAAAGTAAACTTCTTTAAACACGTTATTTATTCAAATTAAGTCATTTTTCGTTCAAGCATAATGTTTTCTGAAAATTGTTTTCAGTTTTATTTTTATTTAACAAATACAAAACAGTTTGACAACAACTATTTGATTTTCGATGTTGTTGCCTTATTGAAAAAGCTAAATGCAGTATAAATTCAGTTTGATTTCATGCATTTACGTTAAAGTTAATTCACATTAAATTGAGATAATTCACAAGTTAGTTTTAATTAAGAGTGTTAATGCAAATTAATGCCGTCGTCTGTCTACGCTATAACTCAATCACTTGATTTGACAATTGTATCTTACAGATTTATATATTAAAAGAAAATACTACCTGTAATTTTTACTAATGATTAAATAACTATCGCTATGTATTCAATATTTTTGCCATGAATCTAAAATATTTTTATTTTTAATCTTAAGCCCCTTTTTAAAAATGTTATTTTAATCTTTAAACTACTTTTTTTTTTTAATAAAAAAAAAAGATATTTCCTAGACTTGATAGTTATGTATAAACTCGTACGTGTGGCACAACTGATAGAAGACAAACATGTCACAAACTTTGTTAAAAAAGGGGGGAGGGTATTTTTTTATATTGTTTCTGCTTATTAGAAAATGTCTTATTTTTTTAGTTTGTAAAGCTGGTAAAAACAACCATGTTTTTTTAAGAACTAAGAACATGTGTGCATGCGCTACTAGTCCTTGGTTTCGTAGCACTTATGCTACAGTTTAAAATTGTAAACTGTTAAATAACATACATACTAAAGTACGTGTTGTTCCTACATTGTCATTATTTTTGACTTACAAAGCCAGGGCTTTGATATTGTGGCACGTGATAAGCTATCTTACGTGCAACAATGTAAATGTACTTAAAAAATTGTCTTCATAGTCACCACCAGCAATATTTATGGAATTAAGAACATCACAGTTTTTTTTTTTTTTTTTAATATATAAACACACAAACATACAAAACAAAAAACTGATATAAACCCAATAGTCTTATACCTGCTTTATTGCTGCGAAATGAAAAAAATCTAAGTCTCTTTCCTATTCATATTTATCTCAAATAATTAATTTATTAAAATTTTTTTTTGTTGCCTAAAATGATAAAAAACTGTTCTAAAAACAGATTAAATTATTAATTTTTTTTCTTATTTCTAAATTTGCTAACTGAAGCAAGTAGTTTTCGTGTATTGTGTGGCTAAAATAAGAACCTGGTCACATGTGTTCAAACAGCAGTATTTGCACTCGTAAATATAAACACATGCGTCTACTAAAGGGCAAAGTTTTAAGAAATGTAAAACTTATTTTTGCACCTTGCAGACATTAGCAGTTAAAGTTTCTGTGACTTGAATAAAATTTAAATTTTTTTCGTATAACATTTCCATATATTCCATATATATAATTTTCTAAACAAAACAGAAGCAAGTGTAGGCATACATACGTGGGTAGTTTTAAATGTCTTTTTTTTAATATTTAAATATTAATACCAGCAGTTGTAAAACATATATCAAAATAAATTCCGAAAAGAAAGATTTTTTTTTTTTAAAGTGTTTGTTTATATGAAATATTTTTCATTTTTAAAATAGTCACAAGTAATGGGTGTCCCAGTAAAAGTGAACTTTTTAAATTTAGTGTAATTTTTTGTTGGTTAAGTGGCAACTCTGAAATTTAGCAGCTGCTTTATATGTTTATTCCGATTATTAAAATTTGAGCGTTTTACGAAAGAACAACACGTTATAGTTGTAATGAAGCAAAGTGTAGTCTAGAAAAAAATCGTAGTCCCCGATGTATTGCATTTGCATATCAATGGCTTCATGAATGCACAAAATTGTCAAATTTGAGACTTCGAAAATCCTTATGTAATCCATAAGAAACAAATGCATTTACAACACATTCGACACAGCAGACTACCGACTGCAATATGTCAAAAATAGAATACATGTATTTATATGTAAATGATAATTTTTGCGACAACACGACAGCACGACGGTAAATGCTGTTGTCGTTCATTTAAATCTATTTCTGTTTTTGAGTGCGGCAATAAATATCAATAAATATAAAATAAAATAAAAATGTAAAATAAATTAGTGCTTAAACGAATTTTATTCAGAAGAAAAAACAAAAAAACAAAATACAATTAACTTTAGTGTTATTATTATTTTTATGCACTTTAGGAATGTCGCAGCCGCGTCAAAAAATTTAATTATATTGCTGCATTGCGACAATTGCTGCATGCCGCACTCTGTTTCTTGTCGTCGTGTAGGCTGCTGTTTCATATGTGTTTAATGCTTAACTGTGTAGATTTTGATCAGGCCTTACTTTTTTCAAGGTGAAGCCGAAATTGAAGTGACTGTAAACGGCATTCGTTACATTCACATGGCAACAGGAACAGGAATATGAAGAATATTTCTAGGGTTCTTTCTGTCATTACTGGTCTCTGAGAAATCGGCATACATACCAACCAACTATAGGCCGGGGCACATAGAGTACGTCGTACGTGATAATTTGCTTTTTCTCAAACTGATAGTAACGTGCTGGTGGAGAAGCTTGACACAATGAATTGTTTCGCATATTCTTTTAATTAAATTTAATAAAAGTAAAAATTTTCAATGGAATTAAATTTAATTTATTTTGTTTTTGATAACTTAGAGGACACAAAAAACTTTGTGTGGTATATAAAAACAACAAACTGGAAAAGTTACCAACTCTGAGTTGACGGAGATGTACTGTATGGGGCAAACCTTATAAAATAACATGCATTTCATCTTAGTAGATAATTGAAAGCGGTGAAGTGCTCTTTGCCGCAGTTGTCGGGCACCTACGTTCACATTCTCTAAGATACCCAAAGAAAGATAAAATTTTTATGGACGACTTAATTGATTTATCACAGATTAACGTTTGGAGAACTTCTTGGATAGCTTAATGAAACAACGGCGTTGTCTTATTATTTATTTGGTTCCAAATGGAATCTTATGATTTTAATTGATTTAATCGAGCAGTAAATTATAAATTTTATTTAATTTTATTTATTTATGTATAAATTTTTAATAAAGTTTTGCTTAAATAAAAGACTGGACGTAACAGTATTCATAAAATTGGACTTGGTAGGCAAAGAAATATATGGTAAAATTCTGTGGAGTACAGAAATATGCGGTAGCAAGTTTCAGAAAACTCTGTTGAAAAATAAAGACCAATTTAGAAATATATATTCAAATGAATTGGTATATAGAGGTCCTGCATAACAAATTTCCATTTATTCAATTTATAGGAAAATAACAAACATATACAAAAAGAGGGCGTGGCAGGTGGAAAAGGAAATAGTTCTATGATCTAAACTAAAAAAGTAATTATAAAAATTGTTACTTTGTAATTCAGTTAAATTTTGTCTAGATATTCTAGAGTTAAAAATAAAATCATTACCATGGCTTTATTCTTTTTCCCATCTGCCAGAAGCTGCAGATAGTTTTTTTGATTCTAGAAACACGAAAAAGTCATTTACTTCGATTAATAATATTAAACATTAATTAATGTGTTTTAAAATCTTCCTCGTATACCCATGATTTTGTTTTTGCATCAGTTGATAGTATTGTTGAAAAATTGTAAAAACTTGAAGAAAAAAGAAATTTTATTTGGGAATATTATTTTTTTTTTCTAAACTTAAAACTTTGTTTAATTAAGTGAAATGTTGCTACCCAAGATGTTGTAAATTTTAGTTGTAATATCTAATGCTACTTTACATGTACTTTAATCTGCTCACACACAATATTCCCAAAGTGTTTACTGAAAATGTAAAACAGTAAGTCTAAGCTTTTGGTTAGATGTGAAGAAATGTGTTACTCACAATAAAAGCATCAGACCTGACTTTCCTTTCATACTTACTCGTACATACATGCCATTACAAAATAAATTCATAATAATGATCATTGCAATTACATTATAGAAAAAGTGTGATTCTAATATAAACTAACTATGAGCACAACAAAAAATCAAATGTTACCAACCAGCAAAAACATTGGCTTAGAGAAAACAAACGACAAAAAGTCAAGACTATGTGTAACATCTCGTTGCCATTAATAACGTGATCATCATCTGTGACACCAATATTAGATTTTAATAATAAACATCTTCATCATCAGCTTTCACATTATCATTACAATTATTGTCAATCGTTGTTTTCAGCATCAAACCCAATTGTAATCATTATGTGCCTGAAAAGAAAATGTATCAACAGCAACAACAAGAACAAAAACAACAACCACAATGGTTAACTTAAATGGCTGCATTATTTTAAGTTCATTATTAACGTTGAGTGTCCTTAAAAAGAAGTCCTGCATTTTAGAAGAGACAAAAGTGACACAAATTCCAAATGCCAAAATCTAAAAGTCATTTTCGTCTTGTTCTTTTTTTGTTCAATTAAATTCTAGACCATGTGGCGAGTACATATACAGTCACCAGTTTCATTCATTAAATGAAAAAGTTACATTAAATAGAATTTTTTTTTTGTTATAACACACTGAATTTCGTCTGCTAACGAAATTTTAATTTACATAATGTTTAAGAAATCCCCAAAACGGTTTTATGGCAACAGTATTGGAACATCAAATTGAAAAAACAAAATTTAAATGCTTTTTCTGAACACGTAGGCTTATACTCGTACAACATTTAAGAGAACAAACAGGTCTTTGTGTATTCCATAAAAATGTCAGGTTAATAAAAATCTATAAAGAAGAAAACAATTAAATGGATTTAGCTTAAAGAAACATTTGCACATTAAAAAAGTTGCTTAACAAACATAATTTCTAGAATATTAATTTAAATACCGAAAAAGACAACTACATGAAATATTTTAAAAACACTAAAGGTATTTCTAAACATTTTTTAAAAACTACAAATTTATTTTATAATTTTTTCTTATATTTAATTTTATATACAATATTTTTTTTTTTTTTTTCGGAAAAACTATTGAAATAGAAAATAAATATTATATAACAAAACTATACTTTTTATTTTTATTAAAATTTTTTTAAATTAAATTTACCATAGTAAATAAAACTTGTAACACAATTTATATCTCAGCTTTATTAAATCTGTAGATTAGAAAAATATCATCCTTTTGCCTTCTTTAAAAAAATGCTGGACCTTGAATATGATTATAAAAAGATCAATTGAATTAATTAAAAAATATTAATTTAAAAAATTACCAAGATCAAGTGTTGTGCCATTCATAGCGAACTGGAAAGCACGTCATGCTTAAGTAATATAATTAAAATCAGGAGTGTGAACAAGTCGTCACCTACTGTAACACCACTGTTACGTTACATATATTCCCCGGGTCTAGTGTTCATTAAGAAAAGCACTATATCGATAGAGCTATGTCTTGTTCTATTTTTCATAATTTTTTTTTTTTTTTTTTTTATGAAAAAGTTTGCAAAAATAATTTTGTGATTAATGATGTCATTTTGGATCTAGACGAATTAAATTATTTACAAAAAATAACCTTCTTTGACAAAAAAAGCTTCGAGATACTAAGAATATACTGAAGTTGTGGCCCATTAGCAGAAACATTATTGCTTTTCATATCCAGCACCGTGAATACCAAAAACGCCATTCATTAGAAATTTTAAAAACTAAAATTTAATAGGTTCTTAAAAACAACTCCATTATTCAATGTGTGCATTTGATAGTATGAAACTAAAAAAGTTAATAACCCAAGAAATCCTCAGTAAACAAAATATAACACTAGCAACAACAATAATAAAGTTTTTTTTTTAATTTTAAGGGTCGATATTGATTTTGAATAAAACACAAATTATTTAGGAAATTATTATCATTTCTCTTTATTATGATAATATGGTACGATTTAATGATGTATGGAACCAAATATCGGCCAAATTGCCGCCGCCAACTCGGCGGTACACCTCGATCCGATAGTCGAAATTTTCGATGATGCTGAGGCATAATTGAGGTTCTATGCCGTTAATGTGCCGAATTATCTCTGGCTTATGGCCGTACACCTTTTCTTTCAAATAACCCCAAAGAAAGAAGTCCAACCGTGTCAAATCACATGATCTTGGCGGCCAATTGACATCGCCACCACGTGAGAAAACACGGCCATTGAATTTGTCGCTCAAAAGAGAAATTGTTTCGTTAGCTGTGTGGCAAGTGGCACCGTCCTTTGAAACCACATATCGTCCACATCCATATCTTCCAATTCGGGCCATAAAAAGTTCGTTATCATCTCACGATAGCAAATACTATTCACAGTAACTGCCTGACCGGCCTCATTTTCAAAAAAATACGGCCCGATGATGCCGCCAGCCCATGAACCGTACCAAACAGTCACTCTTTGTGGGTGTATTGGTTTTTTGACAATCACTCTTGGATTATCATTCGTCCAAATGTGGCAGTTCTGCTGAAGATGAAAATCACGAAGTGCACGATATGCATTTTGATTTGAATAACTTTAACGCGTTGCTCGACTGTGTATCTTTCCATAATTCAAATTGAGTTAGTCTGAAATTGAGAAATGTCAAATTAAATAAATGTAGAAAAAAGCTCGATGTTTAGGTGTGGTTCACAGTCAACATCGGCCCTTAAAATTTAACCACCCTTTATTAGTGCAAGAGCCACAACATCATTAACAGTTAAAGACACTTCACAATTACTTTGTCCTCTTGAAATAAAAACCACAAATTTTAGTCGGCATCTTTAAAGAATTTTTTACTTGTACACAATTAATTCATTAATATCTTCACTTTTTAATCTTTATTAATGTTATTTATTGCTATCTCTGCCCATTTTATTACAGTTCCTTAATTCATTATATAAAATTAAGGTATACAAGTATAAATATAAAGAAACTCTTATTATATTTTTATTTTCATTATTCTTTTGGACACATAAAACCTGGTTTTAGATGCGCAATAGAAAAAGAAAATAGATAGAGTTTTATTAAAGCATGAAAAACAACTACAAGCTTTTTTATAAATATTTTTCTTTATTTGAAATTTTGATATTTGTTAGTTACTTTTGTTGGAAAAAGAAAAATGTTCCCTGTTATAAAAAAAGTTGTTTTTATTACAATAAATAGAGCGTCATTCCGAAATAACAGTAAGGCTATTCAAATATTTAATATGTATTACTAATATACTAATAACACTAATAACGCAAAAGTTGGAGTTGTCGTGTTTAGTTGTAGTTTATGGTTAATACTATCTATTTAATCACAGTATAAAAATTCTTTTTTTTAAATAAAATCTTTAATTGGTGCATAAGTTTTTCTATTATTGAGCTTATTTCTCTAAAATAAATTTTAAACCAAATAATTTGTACAAATCGAATCACAAATTTCTTACTTCCAGTGAATGATATAAAAATTAAATTTTCTTGATACATTTTATAAAATAAAATTTTGCCTTTTTGCGTACGTTTGGCAATTAATATTACAAAAATTAAAATGCACATAAATTTACATTTATTTCATATTTTTAACAAATTAAATGAAAAGGGAAACACATCCCTTAAATCTTTGGTTAAGCCATAACTTTTGCCAAATAACTTTTTTGTGCAACAGCTAACAACGAAAACTATAGTGTGCATTTATGCCACAAAAAAAAATAACTTTTTTATAATTAATATTTGTTTTTCTACGTAAAGCACAAAATATAAAAAAGCCAATTTGTGTGAGTGTATTTCATAACAGAATAACACAATATTCAAATCTATACAAAAAACCATTCTTCAATTTACGTAAATCAATTGTGAGTGCATTGTTGTATTTTATTTTATTTCTATTTTTTCTTAAATTAATTTAATTTTTTTTTTATTTATTTATTTCAACGTTAATAATTATTTTTGTTGCTTTTGACTGAAAAAAAATGACAGACGTTGAGTAGCTGCAATTACAAATGCAAACAAGATTTGTCGCAAATTTTTTAATAAAACTTTTTAATCTATTTAAACAATAAATTAAGTTTGCTTAAAATTTTATGGCTCTAACCGTACGTACTGCTTTTATTATGGGGGTTTGTTTTATGCAGTCAGTTTCTTATAACTCTTGTAATTTATGTCAGTTTTTTTTTTTTTTTTTAGCGCAAATATACTCAAGAATAATTCTAACTGCTGTATTTATATTCATTGTGAGATATTTTATACATATTAAATTTTGTTATTTAAGTTTGGTTTTCGTATTGCTTTTTTTTTTTAGGTGTTTGTATGTCATAAGTATTTATTTGGCTCACAAAACTTTTACCAGTTTATTATCTTTTTTTACCTTTTTTATGCAAACTTATTCAACGTGAATTTTTGTTTCTTTTCTAGATTTTGTGTGTGCATTTATTCTTATTATGTTTTTCTTTGGCGGGTAGCAAGCAAGAACTCTTTATCCATTTTGCTTTTTTTAAGGCCTTTTCTTGCACTCTTTCAGCCATAAAACTATTTGCAAAAGTAGCAAAAATATGTTTTCTTTTTTAAAGAAAGTTTTTCTATAAAGACAAAGCAAAGTACAACACTAATAATTTTATAAACAATTTATTTATGCATAAGTAACTTTTGTTAGTTTAGTATAATAAATATTTTTATTTGTTAAGATTTTATGATATTTCATAAATCACGCACAAAAAACAAATTATATATTTAAAACTTTCTATACATTGACATTTTGGTTTTACTAATTAAAATTCATGTTTTTGTTATCAATATTTTTGTTATTACTTTTTTAAATTTTTCTAACCCAAGAAAATAATCTAATATTTATTTTCATATTATTGCTTCATTTTTTAATATGATATAATAAATTTTTATACTTGTAAATGCTACAATGTTTGTCATATTAAATTATAGACAAATCAATAAACCCTTAATAATGTTTTATAAACAATAACTTAAGACTTTTTGTCATTTAATTCTCTCCCTTGTATTTGATGTTGGCAAACCATTTATTGCTACAGAGATTTATATTGAAAACATTAAATTGTTGATTTATTTCTTATTATTTTATATTTATTTTTATTGATATTACTTCTTAAACTTACTTTTTCTAGTTGAATATTTTCGGATCGCCTTTAAAATATGAAAATGTATTTGCTTAAGAGCATTTTGAAAAATATTTAATATAAAAAAATAAAAGCAGAAGAATTTATTTAATTTTATAACTGTATATCGCATATTTAAAATAAAAAAAAATTAAATTCAATTTAAAAATAATAAAAAAATATTACAGCCATATTCATAATGATTTAATGTTCTTTTAGTAAATTTTTGTTAAATAAAAAAATTTTTAAGTAATTTTGGAAGGGAATTTAAAAAAATTCTTTTTTAATATTCAAAAATAATTTCTGAACATTTAAGTGATAGACTACAAGTTTAGACGACCTCCCCTTTAGAATAATATGTATGGCATTCCGTAGTTTTCCATGGTTCGTCCGCAAGTCACTAAAATCCCTGAAAGCAATAGCACTGGGGTATATGGAAATTTTAAAATAATCCAAAGTAACATCCGAACGAACCATAGAAAAGTGCGAATTGGGACATATATTACTTTAAAGGAGAGGTCGTCTAAATTTGGCATATTTAGCAAATACGCCTTACGTTATTAAATATTTCTACATATATTTTTAGTATTTGAATTATATAAAAAAAATTTTTTTTTTAATTTTCATAAACCTCAAAGCTAGATCATCTAGATTTGTAATCTACTGCCCACATACTCAGAAGTTATTTTGGACTATTAAAAAAAATTTTTTTTTTTTAAATTTTCATATACCCTAGTGCTGTTGCTTTCATGGCTAAATCACGCCGAAAAAAATTAGCTAGAAAAAAGTTAAATTAAAAATTTTCTTAATTCTTTATTACATTAAGAATCTTAATTATAATTTTTATAAAAAACCCCAAAAGAAAAACATGGAATATCAAAGACTAATGCTCTTATCCAAAAAAATTTGATATAGACTTTAAAGTAAAATTTGTGAAAAAATTATATGAAAAATTTCGATAACTTTGACTTTAAAGTCTGCGTTAATTTTTTTGGATAGGAGGTAAACTTATAAGCGAATACAAATATTTTTCAACTTCAATATTAAAATAAAATATTTAAAATTCCTTCAATTAATAATTTATTTTTTGGTTTTTTATGCGATATTTCGCTTGCTTTATTGTCCTCAAAAGTGAGCAACCTCAGCATTACTAAACGGTAGTAAATATTAAATCGAACAATTAATTAATTAATTAGAAATAAAAAGCATTTTTATTTTACAAGTTAGAAGCCAAATAATTTCTCAATTTACATATCAAAGATTTATCGAAAATATAACTTTAGCTAATTTGGTTTGAGTCTTAGTTTGTTTATGTATGATTTTTCCAAAAAAAAAAGCTACTTAAGGCTATTTTGAAAAACAAAAATGGCTAGGAAAAATGCTAGAGGCTAAATCATATATTTCGAAGCTAAATGCGAGAAAAAAAAAATAAATCTAGCCTTAAAAAGGCAACGCTGTTTATAATAGTAATTAATAATATAGAAAGTACAGACGAATTTAAAAAAAAATTATTTTCTATTTATAATTTTTTATTTCATTTTAAATTTTTCACATCTTTTTAATCCTTTGTATCTGGCTCGTGTTAAAATTTGCACGACATTTTTGCCTTTTACATGACATTTTTATTAATTATTTATGCGTCATTTGTGGTATTTTTTTGCGCTAGCATGAATACATTGTTTCGCCACTGCAAAAAAAAAATTGTTTTTAATTTAATATCGCAGAGTTTTTATTTTTAATATCATTATTTAATTTTGTATTTTGATCTGTTTCATTGTTAACAGTTTTAATTTATTGTTATATTAAAGGCCAAAGGTTAATATGCATATAAAAATTGTTAATGTATTTTTGTTTTTTTGGTTTTTGCTGTAAACATAATAAGCGTTGGTATCCAAAGGATGCTGAAAACACAATATGTGTCAAGAACAACAAATTATATCATGTTCATGCAATATGTGTACATATAAAATATTTACACACAAAAACATTTTAATTTGTGTGAGTGTTAAAGACAGAACACAAGAGAAAATTTTTTGCCATAAATATTTTATTTAATAATGAAAAATAATGGCTTTAGTATTTTTTTCCGAAATATTTTTGTCTTCTTTAAGTTACGATCACAGTAGGTTGTTGTTCTTACATTATTTTTTAATATTTATCAGGGGCGTTGGTAGAGAATAAAATTCTTATGAAATACATTATTATTGCGTTGTTGAGGATTATTAGTTGTTTTTTAATGGTTATTAATTGAAATTTATAGCAAGAAAAGCATTTTATTGGGTCACCTCAAATAATTTTTAAGAATCCAAGCTAGAATCCAGAAGCGAAAAAATAAAATATGCTTCTTTGAATCAGAATTTGATAAGCTAGACACTGTCTACAATACTTTAACTTTTGCGAATAATCTTTATCTATGTATACTCTAAATAAAGGATTTCTGTTGCTATACTTCAACATTTTTTTTATAAAATATGAGGTACTTGTTCTTTATAAAAAATAATAATTATCTGCAAATAATTAGATAAAATTTGTATATTAAATTTGCCATTCAAAAGTGAGTATTTAATGGCAAAAGCTTTCGAATCTCAGGTGCAGGTAGCTAGGTATATAAAATGTAAACTTTTGGTCGGTTTTACTTGATATCAAAGGCCAAATCGTCGAACACACACACACAACTAAATAATGTCAAAATGTTTTAAACTATAGGGTAGGCCAACCAAAACGCACGATGTAAATTGTATAACACACATAGTTTTCAGACATTTATCTTAATATATTTTTAGGATAGAAAGATTTGTGATAAGTATGTGTGAAACGAAGTAATTTCCACAACTTCAGTAGCATACCATTTTTTTTTAAGGAATCTGAGACGTAATTGAGGTTAAATGTCGTTATCTTTTTCTTTAGCTTTTGAATTGTTCTTGGCTTATTGACTTACACTTTTTCTTTTAAATATCACAAAAGAAAGAAGTCCAAGAGTGTCAAATAATATGATTGTGGTGGCCAATTAACATTGCCACGATATAGAAATTAAACTTGTCGTTCAAAAGAGCCACATATCGTTCAGGTCCATATTCTCAATTTCTGGCCACAAGCAGTCCATTATCATATCGAGATAATGAACACCATAAACGCCAACTGCTTGGTCAGAACAAACTGGATGAGCATGCGTAAGTGTTTAAAAATTTTCTACAGACCCGGTTTGAAGAAATTTGCGCACAATTCTCCTGATTATGAACACATATGTTTGATTATGTTGACCAAACAAATCAGGAAATGCATGAAATTAATTTTGTTTTGAAGAGCCATTTTTTTAAAAGGCTTCAACAAACTTAACGCCTTGTTCAAATTTGTTAAACCCTGAAACAAAGAAATGTCAAATAGTAGAATTGTTTTAACCGATTTTGGCCTATACATGCTAGGTTATTATAAATAAATAAATAAATGAAATGAAAAAAAAAAATTACTTTCAGCAAAAGCTTCATGTTTATTTGTGACTCAAAATTAACATCGTCCTGTAAGTTGGAAACAGAATTTATTTCACTTTTTTTGAAAGGTATAAAAAAAGCTAGGAGAAAAGCAAAATCAATAATTTTGAGGCTAAATACAAGAAAAAAAGGCCAAATGTAGCCTTAAAAAGGCAAAATGGCAATGCTAGCTGGTCAGCAAAACCTTGCACAAATAACTAGTGCAAATATTTTTTTCCTTAAGGCAAATTGAATTGCTTACACATGGACGTATGTGCATATATTTGAAAACTTTCTTAGTTTTTTTTTTGGTTATTAGCTATTCATTAAGGTTATTGAATTTTACCAGTTTTATGCTTACTTAATTCAATGCTAATCAAGGCTGGAAAATTCAGTACTTTTTTTTTTGAATAGTTTTTAATGTTTGTTAAAGTTTTCTACTTTTACGACATAAGAGAAAATCTTTTGACCACTTCTTGGTTACAAATGATTTCCAACATTCGACAATTACTCTGAGCTTCATGCCACTTGTAGCCTTTACTTTTGAATTTAGTAAGTCAACTTGAGATTGAAGATTAGTAGTCGTTCTTTCTACACGGTTTTTGAATTCTCTAGTATTTATTTACTTGAGAACCGGTATAAATATAATTTATCATACGTTATATTTCGCTTTTTTCAACTGACAAATTCAATTGAAATACATGTTTTCTTATACGGTACATTCGGCAACTTTCAACGTACGTTCACTACTTTAACATTTACATTGGCAAATTATTTCCAATAGAAAAAATTAATTTTTAAAGAGGTTAAAAGTGGCTTCACTTCATTTTTCTATAATTGTTGATTAATTATTGAAAATTTGCTAAATAGTTCTTTGGATGTAAATTTGCACTATATTTTGCGACCATATAGTCGACATCGTTGACGTTTTTCCATCTTATTTAGTAGTTTTATGATTTGACATTTGTCGTTGCAACTTTGCTGCCAGCACGACACCGGCTTTCTGAAATTGTTATCAATGACTCACGCAAAAATCTAGCTGGCTTATGATTGGCACACCTTCACATTTTCTACACTGTGCAATGCAGATTCAAACCAATAATGAAACTTCCAAATTTGTCTTCCAGTAATGCGTGATTAGTCCAGTTATCTTGACAAAAACCTATTATAAAATAACCTTTTAAGTACAATGCGTGTAAGAGCTTATATTTGTTAACAAAGTTACCATATATTTTCCAATAATCTCAACACTGCGTTTTGCCAATACCACAACTATCATCATTATTAGCAGAGGCAACAGTGTATGGAATAAAAAAAAAAAATAAAAATATCCTGCATGTGATCTTTTCGCCTGGGTTGCTTGGAACTCTAAACAATCAAAATTAAAATAAAAAATTTTTTTTTTATAATTTAATTCGCTGTGCATATAAAAAACTTATTTGTTTCTCTTTGCTCTATACAAAAAAATTCGATATACTCGATATATCGAAGGGAGTATAAATATTGGAGATAAAAGCAAAATAAAAATTAAGTCATCGCGTCAATACAAATTTTTATTACAAAAACAAATTCTTAAGCCCGTCGTTAATATTTAGGGTATTTCCCATGCCTGATATCCTCATACATATTGCATTTTCTATTTAATAAAACTAATATTCAGTTTGTTTAGACAAGTTTTTGAGGAAACCAATTTTTTTTTGTTATTTTATTTTAGCCCAATGAAAATTTTTATTAAAAAAAAAAAACTAAAAAAAAATCGTAAGTATATTTTTCCTCTTAAGCTCAATCTCACGATTTACTTTTCAACAACTTTTTTATATTTATCTAACTTTTCATCATTTTCAAACACTTTTACTAAATGGTAGATGCTCTTATTCAAATGAACATTTACACAATCTAGGTGTTCAAAAGTGCAAGTGTATTTCCGACAAAAAAAGAAAAAAACGAATTAAAAAAATATTTCAATTTCTGATTACAAATTATTTTGCAAAAATAAAAAGGTAAAAACATGATGAAAAACTACTGGTATATTATAATAACCACAAGCATTGCGATGACCTAAATTTATTTATTTTTTTTCGGACAAGAAAAATACAACTAGAAAAAAGAAAAGAAAAGTTTTCTTTAAGAGTTTCTATGCCATCTTTTGTTTAAGTATTTTTTTTCTCTTTCAGTCGAAGTGCAACTGCTGCTCGTGCTAGTCATCAACGTTGAGTGATTACTTTGGTCTCAGCTGCACCTTTCAAGATAATTAAAATTAAAAAAAAAAAACAAATCTTAAGAGATATTGAAAAAAAAACAAAATTTTCTATATAAAAAACACGAAGAAACTAAAAAAGAACTTAAGTTAATGTATATTAAATATTCTTCTCAAAGGCTTTTTAAATGCAATTGCTGCTTTTTTTAGGACAAGTTTCATTAATTTGAATTTGTCAAAGGAATCACTTTGAGATTAATTGAAATAGCAAGAAGAGCATTTAATTTTAGTTCTTAATTGTTTTATAAAATAAATTAAAATAATTTTTTTTTTTTCAGATTTTTAATTCAGTTTTTAATATGTTTATTAAAAACTAAATTTGTGTTCTAGAGGTTAAGTTTATAATTAAATTTAAAAAAAGAAAACATAAATAAGAATTTCCATAGCAATTAAATTATGTAAAAATATAAGTTTATTCTTATAAAATATTTCTTTAAATATTTCTTTTTTATTTTTAAAGCATTGTGATCCTTTTAAATTTTGTTTCGCAATTGTTTTCCTTTTTTATTTTGCTAAAAATTATATTTAATAAAATTTTTATAAGACAATTAATAAAGCAGTGTTATTTCTGTGGTTCTTCTTTTTTACTATATAAATAAATATCCAAGTAATTCGCTTGAAAAATAGCTTATAGCCGCCGAAAATATTTTTCATTGCGTTGTTGTAGTGGTGGCGAGACAACTATTTTTTTTTTCTTTTTAAGCTACAAAATGATAAGCTTGTACAAAAAAAATTTTATATTCTTTGCTTCAATATTATTTATTCAAAAAGCAAAACTAAATAAAAAAACAAGAACTCAAGATTTAAATTTGGCGCCATTGTTTGACATTTGAACCAGTTTTTTCTTGCCTAGAATTGAATAAATGAATGTGGAGGCTTGTGGTTTCAACAAGATGGCGCCACATGCCATACAGCCAGAGAAACAATTTAATTGCTGCATCAGTCATTTCCCGGTCGTGTTATTTCGCGTTTTGGAGACCAGAATTGGCCGCCTAGATCGTGCGATTTAGCACCATTAGACTTTTTTCTTTAGGGTTTTTTGAAGTCGATGGCTTACGCGAATAAGCCGACGACGACTCAAAAATTAAAATAGTAAATTGGACGCTGCATTAATGAAATACTGCAGCATTTATGTAAAACGGTCTTTGAAAATTTCATTAAAAGATCGCATGTGTGCCAGCAAAGCCGCGGCGGCCATCTGCCTGATATGTTGTTCAACACATAACCTCATTCTGTCTACTTTACGATATAATAAAGTTTCACGATTTGTTTTTTTAAATATCTGTGTTTTATTTAAAATTTAAATCTTGCATTCTTGTTGCGTCACCTTTTATTTTTCTTGTAAAGTTTTTTATTCAATCGGCTAATAATTACAGCAAATTATTATACGGCGACAAATATTTTCACAAAGCATAGACATTTAAACCATATGACTGTACATGAGAAATGTTGTCAGAAGTTTTGCTCATGTTTTTTTTACACAAGCAATGTTTTTGAGGGCACACACGACATGTTTTTGTTTCACATTGTGTAAAAAAAACATATCGTAGCTTTAGAGATGTTTTGTATTCTAAAGCCTAATATTTGTATAGCGGGCAAGCAGCTAATATATTTTATTTATATTTATAAATATTATAAATATGTTCGTTTTCTACCAGCAATATAAATAAATTCATAAATAATTACTCGTATGTAATACACTGACATATATTTTTTTAATGTAATTTATTTAATATTCATACACTTCCAAGCCGGGTTTCTACTATTTTTCTAGTTCTTAACATATTTTTTTAAATCCTGCCTTATGCTTTAACGAGAATATGTCGAAATAATTAGCCGAATTAATAGGGTACATTGCCTAAAATTCGAATACTAGAACGACACTTTTAATAAGACAGATTGCTTTCAAATAGAGAAATGTCAAAGTATAATTATTATTTGTTTTTTGTACTGACGTAGTTTTCTTATCTTGTTTTGAAACCTTAAATAAAAGAAATCATTTCAGTTTTATTTTTTTTATAAAATTTTAAAAATAAAAACTAATTTGAAACAAATCTAATAAGACAGTTTTTTCTAGAACATTTTTTTTTTCAATATGAAACAAGAGACTTAAAAATAATGGGCCATAATCATAAGCACACTAAAGTTGGTATCATTTTAAAATTCTTTTGAAAAAAGGTCAGCTGCTTTATTATAAATTTAGCAATTTAAAAATATTAGAGTATTTTTATAGGCATGTATCATATACATTTATTAGCGCATAGCAGAACTTTATTTTTGAATAAAGTTTTATAAAATTCGGCAATACTAGGTTGAGGTTTTATTGCTGCTGTTTTATCTGCCCTGCAGCGCTATTTCCTTGTAATAAATTATAAACAATTAGCAAAGAAATTCTTGTTGATCTGCACCGAATTTCATTTTATCCTATAAAAAATTGGCTTACGTACAATTTCACTTGGTAGTTTATTAATGCAGACTCTGCTATTTAGTGACCTGATGACGCTTAAGGTTCCATTATAAAAGTTCAATTGCTTAAATATTTTAGAACTTTTTTTTTCTTTGTTGTCAAGTTAACTAACAAAATCAAAATAATTTTAAAAATTTCATAAAATAAACTGCAATAACATAAAGGGCCCCATACACGACAATAGCACCGTCAAACGCAAACATCTATTACACCAGCATGCTGGCACAATCTTCATTTTTTTGTAAATCGTTTCTAAACAAGGTTGAAATGAATGAATACAGTTTGGGCGGAAAACTATTATTTTTTTAACAACTTTTTCTCTTGATAATTTTTTTACCATTTTGTTGTGGCATTTATTTTTTAGGTCACGATTGCAATAATATTCGCTTTTATTCCATAGGCACGGCATAGATTAATATAAATCAAGGAATTCCTCCCAAAAAAATTTTTCCCGCGCGTTCATTATCATGTTACCACCTTTGCTTTATTTGAGCTAATTTACAATACACGATACCAGCATGCTGGTGCAATCACAAAAATATCAAAATCATTTTGATTTTGCACCAGTAGCTGGTACCATCACACCACAAGGCCATACACGGTTAATCGACTGGCACAATCTCTTGATTGCACCAGCATGCTGTTATCGTGTATGGACCCTCTAAGGGCCAACAAAATATATGACATTCTTTTTTTCTTTGTTCTCTTTTTACTAAGTGTAAAAATGTTACTCGTACAAGCAGTTAATAAAGGCACATATGACTACATACTTTCGCTGGCATATAAACATGTGTTTTGGCATATTGGTGTGAGTAAATTGTTAATAATACATATAAATAAAAGAAACCTTGGACTTCATAGTTGTTGCTGTTTATGTTTAATTAAATTTATTTGTTTCAATGTTGTTTAACAAACTTTTTGCTTTTTCCTCGTAATTCTTTTACGTTACAATTTATGGTGGCAAATAGAGAGTGAAATTAAACAAGTACAAAATAATTATGTTATAAAATTGCTACTAAAGGTAGTTTTTAAATTTATATTATATAAAAAAGTTTACAAATAAAGCATTTAAAATAAAAAAAAAAAAAAAATACTAAAAGAAAAATTTATATTTGGTTGAAAAGGTACTTTTAAAGAAGTAGATGGTTCTTTGGTTTGAATGCTTTTTAAGTGAAATTTGTTAAATTAGCTAAACAAATTTTATATTTTAAATTATATCCTGAAGTATCTGTGTGCAAAAAGTTGAAGCGAAATATTGATAGCAAAATATGATCTTAAACTTACAAAACCATTTTAATTTATTTACGTTAAAACATATTTAACTTGGCATATTTATTTTCACTCACATAATTTTTTGTATGTTTTTTATATTTTATTTATAAAAGAAGACGGTGGAAAATGAAAAATATTAATATTTCGCTAATACAGTGAAGGGTATGTAAGAGTCGGCACAGCCGAATTTAACTTCTTTACGTTAGGATCACACATACGAGTATAGCATCTTTTGCTTTTATTTGTTGCATAAATAGACATTTGGTGAAGCTTCTTGCTGTAGAACTTGCTGCATTCACTGAACTATAGGCCGTTGTAATTTATTTCGTGACCTTTGGCAATAAGTGCGTCTCTTAATTCTCGTAGATAAAGTTTTCGAGTATTTTTGGGCCTTTTAAACGTGTCAAGGAGACACATGTTGACAGTTTGTGCTGTATTTTTTGTTTTGATTTGTAAAAAACTTAATAATTTTAAATTTTAAAACTTTTTTTTTTATTAAACTATATAAAACATGTAAAATAAAAGTCAAAAAGCTTGGTTGCGATATACTGAATATTTTCGTTACTGCATTGAATTAAACATCAAAATATGTGCCACAGATACATATTGGTATGAATTGAATTAAAAAAAAATCAAGTATGTACAGGGTGGCCCAAATAAAACCAGCTAATGTGAAACTTTTTTATTTTTTAACATAATTTATTTTTTCTTTTTGCAGATTATAACTGAACTCTTGGAAATTTAAAATGAATACGTACAGTCCACAATAACGCATTAAAATTATCGATTTTTATTATTCTTCTCAACGATCAATTGTTCTGACGCAGCGAAATTATCGCAATTTTTTTAACGTAAAATCAGCGCCTACATCTTTTATGATTACAAGTTTAGTTCGCCGTTTTGAGGAACTGGGTTCAGTTGCCGACCGTCCAGGTAGAGATGTTCATCGAAATATTCGTACTGAAGACAACGTGGAAGCTGTGAAGCAGAGTGTTGCAAATGATCCATCAGTATCAACTCGTCGCCGCTCCTACCAATTGGGTATACCCAGAACAACATTACAGAGAATTTTAAAGCTGGATCTTAAGATATATCCATACAAAGTTCAAATTGTGCAACAGCTTCTACCGCAAGACCCCCAACAACGACTACAATACGCTCATTAGGTCTCATTTTGGCCACCCGTTATTAAATAAGCATTAATTAAAAGATAAAACTTTTACCTCTAGGCGGCTAATTGCAAACAGAAATCGTGTCTTACAAATGAGTTGTAAGTGATTCTCTATCGTTGCATTCCTTGTAAAATTACTTCTAGACAAATACTATTTTTTGCTGGATTTCTAATTGTTAAAGGATAATTTGTACTATTATTTAATATTAATCAAGCTTAAGATTTAAAAAAAAAAATGTTTTTATTTATATTTTCCAAAATTTCCAAAAAAAAAATAAAGTCGAAATATTGGATAATATAAATAAAAACAATTTTTTTTTTAAGATCTTAAGCTTGATTAATATTAAATAATAATAAACTTATAAGATCGAATAATTTACTAAAATTAGGATAATTTGTACTAAAAAATTTCTATTCTGTAAATAAATACTACTCAGCTTACCTCATTTGTTTTTATCCCTGAAAAAGGTGCATATTTTTTATAAAGAAATAAATAAAAAAGTGCAACAATATTTTTGACAGTGAAAAGTACTTATTCATTGTTTATTTGTTTTAAAATTCACATTAAATTATTATTTTAACTAAACGTTCATTGAACTTATAAAGAAATGGAAATAAACTTTCCAAGAAAACAAAAACATTAACTTCATCAGTAAATCTTAGCAAAACATTAGAAAAATAAATCCCCATTTCATATTTATACAAGTTTTATATGCTGCGTCAAATACATAGGTGAAAGCCCTAAAATATAAACTGATCACGTATATGTTTATAAACTAATTGTAAATTCAAAGAAAAGATTGTAAACTTTTTTCATTAGTTACATTCAAAAAAGTTTTAGGAGGAAGTTTTTGTTCTTCCACAGTTTACCCTAAAAAAAATGTATAAGACAAAAAAAGTTTTTCAACACGAGCATGAAACAATTTTTAAAACAGATGTAATACAACAATCATACGCACATATGCACGGCAACCATGAACTAATAACGAGGGTGACCTTATAAATATAAACTGTTGAAATGACTTAAATTAATTCTATTGAAATAAATGCCGTTTTTGCATGGCTTAAAAAAAGTTTAAAATTTTTAAACTTTTTAAAAATTTTTTGTGTTATTTTAATAAAAAAAGCTGAGAAATAGGTGCTTAAACTATTTCCCTCTTATCCTAAAAAATTACGTTAATTTTTTTTGGATAGGAGCATTTGCCTTTTAAAAGCATAATTGTTTGATTTAAAAAATGTCTTTTTAGGTCGAAATTATTTAATTAAAATTCGAAATACTTTATTTATTTTTTAACCCTATAACAACGATTGGGTCACATATGTACCATTTGGTTTTTTAGTTATTACAGGAACATTTTGTAATCGATTTTGACCTAATCAAAATTAAGTTTTATGTTTTACACTTCAGTTTGTAAAAGTAGCTCCATGAAGGCCTTGGATTAATCTTTTGTGATTGAAAAAACTTTAGAAATAAGTTAAATTCAATTAACGTTTTCTAAGCAAAATGTTACTTGAACATTTTTTAGTATTTTTTTACAAGAGTTAAGAATTTCATAACTGTTTTTGGAAACGTTTACTGATGAATAATTAATTTTATATGAAGAAATGTCCTTATGGTTTTCCTGTACTTAAATAACTGATGTGTTTTGAAACCCTGCAATGAAAATAATAAAACTTTTTACTCTGATCTATTATTCAAAATCATGGTTTTTATCTAAATTCTAACTACACTACTTAAGCTTCCCTCTTTGCTTATAATCAAACAAAAACTAAAACCGAATACAAAAAACATAATATAAAATTACAAATAAATGATGACAAGTAGTGAAAAAAAAAAAACACAAAAATCCATATTAAGAAATACAACTTTAAGACAGAAGCGTAAGTTTTTGCTGTCAATGTCAGCATAAACAAAAATATTTAATAAAATAAACTGAAATGCATTTGCAGCAGCAAAGTCATAAATTTAGCTTCTTTTAATGTAATTTTAAAAAAAAAAATTTATTCAAACTATTCCTTTTAAGAAAACTATATGAGTTAAATGCGAAATAAAATCTACAACTTCTGTATGGAATTTTCCATATAAAATATTAAATAAAAAATTAGTTATCTTTGATGGTATTAAAAAATTATGAGAAATATATCCAAATATCTACTGCAAGTCTATTTTATTTTTCTGTAAGCATCGTTGCAAATGTTGCGGACTAAGATATTTGAATGAACTTTTAATTTAGACAAAATGATGCAGCTGTAAAAGGCAAAGAACAGATATTCGCCCTTTAAAAAGTTAATAATTGAGCTCTTATTTTTTAAAGTGATGTAAGTTCACCAACTTACTAAAATTACCACTGACTTATTTTTTCAACAAGTCGATTTATACTACTTTCGAAAATAACAACTTAATTTTTACTTTAAGCTTATTTCAAAATAAATATAATATTATTGATTAACTCTTTATCCATAAAAGGTCACAACGATAATTTTTACTCCTTTTATCTCAAATACCTTAAATTAAGAATTAAATCATCCTTATTGAAATAGAGAAAATTTTCATTATATTATTTGTAAATCGTTGTATTTGTTCTTCTAATAAAAAATATTTTTATAAAAAAATGAGAACAAAACGAGCTCTGGCAATCGAAAGTTTTACCATTCAGTTGTTATAATCGAAGATTTTATTATTATTATCAAGGGCTATAATCGCACCGCGACCTTTAAGATCTATTGTGCAGCCAAAACTTTTAGAAATTCGGTGTTAAACTGTACAATAAAATCAAATATTTTTTAAAACAATATGGTTTTGAATACTGAATACCACGATAACCTTCCATTTTAGGTAGAAAATAAGGCTCAGCAAACTTAGGTAAAATACTACAAATAATATTTTAATTTAACATTTTAACTTGTGACACCTTTTAATCCTCTAGCCCTTAAATTAATAGAACTTCTTTAATTGTTACTTAAAAACAAAAAACAAAATAGATTTATCCTTTGAAGAGTAACATTTTACAGACATGTTCCTCGTAAAAGTCTTTTATAATTTTTAAATACACTGAGGTTAAATATCTAACTTTAATGCCAGAAATAAGACGTGGAAAAAAAATGAGACAGCACTTGATAGTGATTGAAATTTCAATATAATTTAAATAGAAATTTCGATGGTATTAAATGTGGTAATTTGACAGCTGTATTGGTTGTTTATGTGAGAGAAATGCTTTACGCAAAAATTAATTATAAGTCACCGTGTAAAAGAAATTAATAAAAAAAAAAAAAAAATTGTAAAAATTTTTAAAATAAGTTTTCTTTTTCCTAATTTTGTTGTTCATGAAATTCATATTTTTTAATTTTTTTGGTGCATTATTTGTAATACTAAAAAATTGATTTTTTTTAATGATATATTATTTTTCGATTCAAGCTGTAAACTGAAATTAATTTTGGCAATTGGGAATAATACAAGACCTTTCATTTAAAAAAAAAATGTTTTTACCTCTAACGAAAATTCTTCAATATTCAACTTAATATTTGAAAAGTAACGAAACAAAGACCCAAGATTATAGTCACACTAAAGCCGGTATCTTTTTAAAAGCGATTTTAAGTTTATAGAATTCTTATGAGCAAAACACAGCTCTTAATAAAAGCCTACCTTTTTGTGACGAATAAGTAATCGTTTAGTTGAACGAACCTTTGGAAGAAAAACATCTGGAATCCTCCACCGAACCAGTGTTGGGGGCTTAAAATCAACTTTTCTGCATATCAAAAGTTAACATCAATTGTTAAAAATGTAATAAAAAAAAGTATTTCATACAAACCTTCAATAAATAATACGGAATTGTATGGCATAATATTGATTTGTATATACAAAAAAACTAATAACATAAAAATATATACAAAATCTGGAATTCTCTTTTGTTTTTCAGTTGTAAGCTTGCAGTAGAACATGTAGATGACACCATTCAATTATTATTGTTATTATTTGTACACAAAACAGCGCCAGAAAAAAAAAGTAAAGCAAAAGTCAACAAAGTAACTGTGAATTTAAAAACGATGCTTTCTACACTATCCGTAATATACTACCAAATTAAATGTTTTCCTTTCAAATGTTAGTCCTTCTAAACGAGGACAAACTAAAAGAGATTAATTACACACAATCGCCTAAGTAATACAAAAGATAAAAATATTGGCCTCTTAATAATTTGGCTCAAAACCAACAAATAAAAAAAAAAAAAGCAAATAGTGTAATCCATAAAGACATTATTTTTGATAGTTTAAAATATTTTTTTTTTTTTTAATTTAGCAAAGGAGTGAGTAGAAACAACTTTTATATGCCACACGTGCAGCATACTCGTAACACTCACTGACATAAATCTAAGCATTTCTACAACTTATACATATACACCACACGGTTCATAGACAATAATGGAAACTGTAAATTTTGCAATAAATAGTAAACAAGTAAACATACACATGCAACAAATACTTGTGCAAGAAGCAACTACTTAAAGTGAAATTGTGTCCACTCTGTCGTAATAATGTTTTGTAACATGTTGTTGACTCTCTGAGGAACAATTTCAAAACTCAATCTCAAAATCACAAGATAAAGGTTATGCTGACATTAAAATTCTGTCTTTAAGATACAAGACATTTATGTCCTTTTCGTAGAAACAAGAAATGACAACAACAAAATATTGTTAACCACAAGGAATACATAACGCTTTAAACGAAGAATATTTGTGGTAAACTAGATAATTGGTTTTTTTTTTTTTAACGTTGTTTCATAGCGAGCAAAGTTAAATAGAAAAGAAAATTTTGATTTTTATTTCAAATTCAGAATGTCTTACTCTTAAAAAAAATTATTATTTTTTTGTTTTTTTAATTAACTGAAGATCAAATCACATATTCAATGTTAAGCACCTTGTAATGATATTTTGAAGCTTTTTTATAAAAAAATTAATTGTGAATCAATTTTATTTTATTTGTCTGTGTTAACTGATATGGTAATTAAAGTATAATACAATTTTTGCATTTTAATTTTGATTAGTTAGTTGGTTTATGTGTGCTGCTGAAGACACTCAATTAGAATCGTTGGTTCTGTTTTGAACGAAATACTCATCAAAACAGCGTCGAAGAATGCCAAATTGATCTAGACTTACCTTTTAGCATTGAAATATCTGAGAAGATCCTTCAACCCAATCATTGATAATTCTAACAGATCCTCCATAAAAAAAAGCAGCTAGAAATTTATGTCTAAAGGTCAGGAGGGCTGAGACAGTCTGCTCACTCTCAGGTGCTAGGCAGTAATAAATGCTGCAATGACACCAAAACTGTGGAGGACAAGAATAGATAGTTATCTCCAAATTTATTTAATTTTTAATAATTTATATATATATTTTTTTTAATTTAAAGATATTTTATGATGTTTAAAGTAAAAGCAGTTACAGTGATTATAGCCAAATGAACTTCCTTTAAAATTTTGTGTTTTAAATTCAAATCTTTTTAACGACTTCTTCAAAATTGAAACACTTCCACTAAGAAATTTTATACCCCTCGTGATTAATGTACTTCAATGTAGTGAGGAGGCTGAAGTAGGGTCAATGAGCCAAGAAATTTTTTCGGCCAAGGTTTAACTAAGCCAGACAAGAGATTGCAAAACTATTTAAATCTACACCAATTCTCAATCCAAGGTGTTCTTGGAATCGTTACGAGCACTTTGTGATACAGAAATTTAAAAAATGTGCAAAGATCTATACAGCCTTATGTACATATGGCAACTCTACATACATGGGCCAACCCATTCTTACAACTGAAAATCTATTTTACGGATAATTTAAAACAAACATAAACAACAGAGTTAGATAAGGATACTCCGGAGAAACTGAGGCCATGGAAATAACTGCCATCTTCGAAAAATTCGATTTGCGTTACGATAAAAGCTCTCAGGATAGATTAGAACGCAACGAAAATTGATGCTGAGATGCCAAGTGTATCAAGCGAGGCGGCGGACTAAAAGAAAGAAGAATCAAGCATGAAATAGCGCTTACGATATGACCAGGTTCAAGTGTCGAGCATTCAATAATCAAAGCACTGCATGCCATTAAATAATATACAGAGTGAGGTTTGTTAGACATAAGTTTAAAAGCACTTTTTACAACAACAACAACAAATAAATAAACTTTTGCAGCAAAAGAACGGATGTATTCTGCGATGTTAAAGCCTAAGACGACATGTTTCAATATGTATTTTCACAAGCTAAAAACAGAATGTTATTATTTTTTATAGCTGCCATTTAGCAAGTCATAATTTTTGGTGTATTTTTGAGTATCCTTAACTTTATTCGACATAAAACGACAATTTTTAAATGTAGGAAATTCCATCGCAAGAACAAGCCAGTTGCTTCTTAAAAGCATTAACGTAAGGGAGCACTTAAAATACATGTGTGCATACTCGTATGCTGACTATTCAATTAAATTTATTTAATTAAAGTAAGTGTACACAACAAAAACTAAATAATTTATACTCAACTGAGCTTTGTTGCTGAAATAGCTTCCTTGGTTTGAAATAAAAAAAAATAATGTTTTTTTTTTGGGTTTTTTCTATAAAACATCAACTTCGGTAGTGCGATTCAGTAACTTTTATTACGAACGTTCGTAACGAAAAAACAAGTATAACAATATTTTATCGAATGCGGTATTCAGTAACTTTCCGACAAAAATATTCGCTATGATAGAAATCGTCATTTGTGAGGATTATTTTTATGCTGTTATTTCGTTGCAAATTTCGAATATTTTTGTCGGAAAGTTTCTGAATACCGAATTCGATAAAATATTGTTATTCTCGATACGAATGTTCGCAATAAAAGTTACTGAATCGCACTAAAGGTCACCCTAGGATGTACAAAATACGTCTTATTTGGCAACTAAAGGTGGCTAATTACGAACAAAGAACATGCCTAATAAATACCGAATTGTAACTAATGCTGTATCGTTGTATCCTTTATTAAATTGCTACTGGACAAGCTCAATTTTTGCTGGGTTCCAACAAGGAAATTCTAATTCAAATCTGCTTTTACATGCTTTTTTTTTTTGCAAATAATTTAGTTTTCAAATATTTAAGTAAAATATTTTTATTTTGTAAAACTAGTGATTTTACAAATTCTAAAAATATTTACAATTTTACTACACATTTTGTAATCTCCAACGATATCTACGAGCGTGCTTTTAACATTTTTTTTAATGCATGAACAAAAAATATTTATTTTCTTTAAAAAGAAAAGGTGTAGCCACAGAAGCGATAACAATTATTTACGAAAAAGGTGTGTGTTGCTTTTACAATTTTTTTTTATACAAATGCACATGTGTCCGTGTGTGTGCATATTAAATATGTACAACCATAGAATTGCTTAGAGGGAAACTAACTAAAACAGTAGCAGTGATGTTGCATGCAAATGTTTGTATTTTTCTTTTATTTTATTTTTAAGATTGCCAGTAAATTTTCTTTAAAATATTTTCTTTACATTCCTGCTGTTATTGTTGCTGCTGCTGTGCTATCAGTATGTATATGTTCGTGATTGTTGTTGTTTTTTGTCGCTTGTGTTATAAGAAGACAAATCGTTTTAATATTCGCAGGTAAATGTTGAAGTTATAAAAATTCTCTTGGCAGTGATAAATTTGTCGTCCATAAATATGGCTCAAAGATTTGTGTATTTTATACACACATTCACACTTACATACTTCACACTTCTATATGAAAATTTTTCCTGTTTATTTTCATTCAGATATTTAATAAACTTGAATTTATATTTGAAGAAAGATACTCCATGTTTTGTTATGTTCTTACAAAATAAAACATAATTAATTTTTAGAATTATGGCCAAATAAAATTTTTTTTTTTAAATAAATTCATTTAGTTCGTGCATATTCTGCAGGGTAGGGCAAACGCAGAGAAGATGTTGAACAGTTTCCTCTTCTTCATCGTCTCGACAACTTTTACTGTAGTCATTTACTGATAGGATGGCGAATAGACACCGATCCAGGATCTAATTGCAGTTCGAATATTCCTATCAAATATTCCATAGTATTACAGCCAGTCTACTGCTTTTAACATCATGTGTTACACTGCATTGATAGAGGAAGCCTAAAGGACACACTAGTCCTAAACTCTTCAATATAGAACTATTATAAGAGCCATTCGTGAAGATATTTTGATCTTCTCTGTAATGAGAAGATTTCATAGAAATTTCCATTTCTTCCGAAATAGCGAAAGCATAGTTCCTATGCGGGAATAGAGCTTAGAGTGTTGTTGTCAAATACATTAGGAATTTCGTTGCAAACAAAAATAATTTCCGAATGTTCCCATGATCTATGATTCTATTCACTCGCTACATGTAATCGCAATATCGATCTCATGGCTCCTACACCTATTCCACAAGCTATCAAATTGTAATTTTCATACAAAAATATCTAGAAGATTTATTATTGTATTGCTTTTTTAATACAAGCTAACAATTCGTTAATGGAAAAAATTTCCTGAAAATCATTTATGAAATTTAAAAAAAATGGGATGGTTTCCTTGTAAACCATTTTTATACGAATTTTCACAAAAAATTTCTAGACGACTGTGGTATTTCAGTTACAGAAGCTGTACATTAGTGTGTCTCGTACAAATCTACTAAACAAGTTGATCGCTTGTGTTTTGGAAACAGCACATTAATGTTTTGTGTTAGATGATCTGATTGTGTTAACGCTCTCTCAAGAGTTAATTGCTTTGCAGTGCAATCACTTAACATGTACCTAATGCGGCCCATATACACTCAATTTCAACTCAAGCTAAATACTAAAGATCAGCAATGTGGTAAATTCAAGTAATACAAAAATGGTTTTCATTTTCTTCAATTAATTAATCAATCAAGTAAAGTAGATGCATGCACTACACAAATGTGCCAGAGGCTACCGTACTTTTGCTATAAAATTGCATTGAACTTGAGTGTGTACGGGCAGCATAAGGTATGACATTCTTAAGCAACTGCATTCCATGTCGAATGAAATTGACAAAAATTTTACCAGCTGTTTTCACAACACAAGCCATCAACTCGCTTAGAATATTTATTTAAAAATCATTAAATTTTTTTTAGTACATTTAGCTTTTGTATAAACAAATTTTTAAACTTCGGTAGAAGTTACTTAATACCTTAGTTTTATGTTTGATTTTTTTAAATTCTTTATTTAAAATTATGAAATTATTTTTTCTATGTCTTCCTCATAATCTTAATTTTATTTTTTGTTGTATGTTTAACAACGTGTTGCTTATTTAGTTTTTGTTATTACACTTTAAAAGATTTGAGTTATTTATGCTTGTGTTGACATTAATTCACGCCATTCTTTAATTTACATTTTTTTATCAGAAATAGTGATAAGAAAATTAAACAGATAAAAAAAGCGTCATCATAAGAAAAACAATACTAAATGCAAATTTTAAAAAATGAACAACACAAGTAATATGTTTTTGATTGATTAAGGGATTTTATGGTCAACTAAAAAAAAACTAAAAATTGAAAATGAAAAAAATTTGTAATAGGTTTTGCTGTTTTTATATTTATGGCAATCACAAAATTAATTTAAAAAAAATATTATTTCCAATTAAAATTATTTGTATTGAGACTTAGTATCAATACGATTTTTAAAAAATTTTAAATGAAAATATTGCTTTCAAATTTATTATTTAAAACAAACTTTTTTATACTTAAAAAAATCTAATTTTTTTTAAAATTCTTAAACAATAACCCCAAAATTCATAAAAAAATATTATGTGATTATTAAGGGCTTATTTGACAGACTTTTATGCAGTATTTGTCAAATAACTTCTTATTAAGCACATAATATTTTTTATGAATTTGGGGGCTAATATTTATTAATTAATTATCTATGTTTTTGCAAAATACTAGAGAAAAATCAGACTGGCTGCAATAAAATTATTTTTATAGTTCCAACATTTCCTAAGCTAATATCTTATGAAGCACATGATTTTTAAAAAAAATATTATATAAGGTGTTTTTTATAAGCGTATAGTACTTTAAATTGGCATTACTGTTGAAGATGGCGACCGATTTAACAGCTGTCAAGTGATTTATTCTCAGTTTGGTTTGGCAATTTATCATGAATAGACTCACGCCTGAACAACGCTTGCAAATGGGCACAAAACGAGGTTGCCGTTGTTCCCGATTTTCATAAGCGAATTTTGTTTAGCGATGAAGCACACTTCTGGTTGAATGGCTACGTCAACAAACAAAACTGCCGCATTTAGAGTGAAGCTAATCCTCAAGTGTATGTCGAAACACCGTTACATCCAGAAAAACTGACTGTTTGGTGCACTTTATGGGCTGGTGGAATCATTGGTCCGTACTTCTTCAAAAACGATGATCAATGGTGATCGGTATAGAGCCATGATTACTAACTTTTTCATTCCTGAATTGAACAACCATGATATCCTGGAGCTGTGGTTCCAACAAGACGGAGCAACATGTCACACAGCTCGTGCCACAATCGATTTATTGAAAGACACGTTTGGTGACCGCCTAATTTCACGTTTTGGACCTGTGAATTGGCCTCCAAGATCTTGTGACTTAACACCGCTAGGCTACTTTTTGTGGGGCTATGTAAAGTCATTGGTCTATGCGGATAAGCCACAAACACTTGAAAATTTGGAAGACAACATTCGCCGTGTTATTGCCGATATACGGCCACAAATGTTGGAAAAAGTCATTGAAAATTGGACGTCCAGATTGGACTACATCCGAGCCAGCCGTGGCTTTTACATGCCAGAAATTATATTTAAAATGTAATGCCACAAGATTATCTTTCGGATAAATAAAATTCATGTCAATCGAATAATCCATCGTTGTTTTATTGCAATTTAAAGTTATATACGTCTATAAAAAACACCCTTTATAAAACTATAATTTTACCTGAAATAAAATTTTAAAATATCCTTAAATTTTTTAAGCATGCTAAACACATGGTGCTCATGATCTGTAATAGGTTAGTGTAAAAGCCTGGCAATATTCAAGCTCATTTTTTATGGTTTTAGGTTTGTCTGAAATGTACTTTATATACTTTTTTACTGGCCATGCTTACTTTTGTTCAAACTCAGCCACACTTGTAAAAGTTTAATCAACAATTCAGTGCATATTTTTCAAATACGTAAAAACCGTAAAAAAGTTAATAATTTTAAAAACCAATATTTATTTTCTGATAATTTTTGTTTTCCTCTTTCATAATACACAAAATGAAATAAATTTGTAATTTTTTTTCCAATCAAAATCGTCTACAGTTACTTTTAATGGCCAATTTAAATTGTACATTTAACATATTTTTTATGTTTAATATTTTTTATTTTAGAGAAATATATTGAAATAAAGAAGTAAAAAATTTTAATTTATTTTATAAACCCCCTAAATATTGCTTTTTTATTTAGCTTGTGTTTCCTCTTTGCGTTTAATTTGTTTTGGTAAATTTTTTATTCTTATTTTAATCTCCATGGAATTAAAGTTAATTTCAAAAACTATGCAAATTAACTGGGGTAATAAAAACTTTTTTACGTTTAAAATTTAAATAACTAACAGGATCAAATACTAATTGTTATTAGAAGGAAAAACAGCATTTAAAAATATATAAATTTTTTTTGAATATAAAAAAAAAGTAAAACTAATAAATAAATTTTATAAATAATTTATTTAAAAAATTCAATTCAAATAACATTAAATACACAGTTTTAATAAAATGTTTTTTGTTATTGTTTGTTGGAACTTAAAACGTGTTTATTATTTGTTTCAATTTTTATTTTAAATTTAAAATAGTTTAAATTGCTTTAAAAATAAAATGAAGTTAAATAAAATAAAATAAAATTTAAGAAAATAAAAAAATGAAATATAAAATTATATATGAGAAATGCGATAAAATAATATGATGACATAATATTATGTTATTAACAATGAATTAAATTTATTCATTTAAATTCTGAATTTATCTAAATACATTTTTAGTTTAATATAAAAACAAGTTAAATTGTGCTGAGTCTTACATACCCTTCACTGTGTTAGGGAAATATTAATATTTTTCACTTTCCACATTTTTCTATTATAAAATATAAAAAAACTAAGAAAATTCAATGTGTATTTTAACGTACCCCTTGCTTTTTTTAGTATTTTGTAAATATATTTTCAGTATTAATGGCATATATATGAAATACGCCTTATGTAATCAAATATTTCTATATATAATTTTAGTAGCAGCTTAGCGGAGATTGCCTACACATGTAACCTACCCCCCAAATATTCAGAAATTAAATTAAATTTTTTTGAAATTTCAACACACCCTAGTACTGTTGCTCTGAAAAATTTTAGCAACTTCCCGACGAACCTATAAAAATTGTGGGATAGAACACATATCATTTCAAAAGGGGAGGTTGTCTAGATTTGTAGTCTACCGTCCAAATACTCAGAAGTTACTTCGGACTATTTAAAAATTTTTTTTTTAAACTTCCATATGCACCAGTCCTGTTGTTCTCAAGGATTTTGGCAGTTTCCCTTTTGCAGCATCATAAAATAAAAACTACGAAGTTTTAAGAAAATGTTAAAATACTTCCAAAAAGTTTAAAACCTATAGATCAAACTCCTTTTTAATTTTTTTAATTTTTCTAGGCAAAATCGGGAATGGTACTTCCCCAAAGTGGGAACTGGTAAAATTCCTTCATAGTAAGAGTACTAGGGTATATAGAAATTTCTAAACTTTTTTTTATTATACTTCAAAGGAATTTCTGACCATATTTAGACGACCTCCCCTTTAGAGTGATATGTATCCCATCCCGTAATCTGCTTTGGTTCCTTCGGAAGCTACTAAAATCATTGAAAGCAACAGCACTGGGGTATATGGAAATTTCAATATATTTTTAAAAATATTTTCAAACTAACTTTGCGCGGTAGACTACAAATCTAGACGATATATCTAGAAATATTTAATAATGTAAAGCGTATTTGCCTATTAATACTGAAAATATAATAACAAATACTAAAACACGTACCCTTAGCTAAAACATATTTAACGCGGCATATTTAGCTTCACTCACTTAATTTTTTGTAGAGTTTTTATATTTTAGAAGACTAAGCAAAGTGAAAAACATTAATATTTCGTTAACACAGTGAAGGTTATATAAGACTCGACACAGCCGAATTTAAGTTGTTTTTTACTTAAATGTAATAAATTGAAAGTAGTTTTTATACTTTCCCCTCTTCTCTTAGTTACTTTTTTCATATTTTCTTAGTCATTTATTTTGGGAAAGTTCTTTAAATATTCAGTTTTAAAATGAATAAAATTATATGAATGCGGCTTAGAAAGCGCCAAAAAATGTGAATTCGTTTTAAAACAAAACTTGTTTTTTTTTTTGGAACCGGCTTAGAAAACAGGTTTAGTAGTAATTTTGCTAAGAATTTAATAATATTATTTTAAATGCAACATATAAATTATCTTGCGAACATGTGGCTTTTAATACGAGCTAAGTGATATCTGCTAAATCGTATACGCTATACTGAAGTCATAAAAATTGCAAAAGAAATTTGTTTTAATTATGATTTTATTTAACGAATTGACTTAATCCACTTTTAAAAATAATGTTTTTGCATTTGTTAACAAACACAATTCCTGCTTATTTGCATATAAATTGACTTGAGAAAAATTTTCTTATTGTTTTTTAAGGTTGGTTGCTGTTCAGAGTGTCATTTTTTATAACATGAAAGGATTGTCGAATGAGTATTTACATGGATATAAATTTAAATAAGAGTGAGCTTACCTTAGACACATACATACATATATACATATGTAAGTAGAAAAACGAAATCTTTTTTACCATAATGTACTTCTTGTCAATATCTGCAAAATACTCGTAATTTCTGTGAAGTTGATTTTCATTATTTCCAATATGGAGCATTTTTTTAATACAAGTCAATTCCGAAAGATATTCTAACATTCGAATTCAGCAAAGAACTAAGTTTTACACTAAAATATACATTTACATTTGTATGGTAAATAAAAAAAAATAGCAGTGAATACAGGGTTGCCATTTTTTATTTAATTTAACTTAATTTACTTCATATATATAGGCTTTTATGGAAACAATTTACGAGTGATATTTAAATACGTTTAATAGTCAAAATTTTTGTTGATAAAACACTTTCAACTGCTTAAAATTCTAAATTTTCAATACAACAATTAATTATTTTTCTAAAAATATTGTCATATGGCGTTTTTTGATAATAAAGGCACCATAGCACTTCAGCTTTGAGTAAGATAGGGCTTCATTTCTTGTTTTGAGAATGCTTCTTAACTATAGCCCATAATTATTTGTTTTTGTTTGTTTTTGGCTTACATCATTTACAAGCCTTTTTGATTCTATTCTTTTAGTCATTGTCCTTTTGGAAGATCCAAAATGGAGGCAAATTTTCATCTGAATAAGGCAGCATCACTTTTTCTAAAATATCAAAGCAGAGAATTCATCTCTTGTTGTTTTATGTAATGGATTGGTAGCATTCCATAATACGCAAAATATGACTACACTAAGATGATTCAAACTCTTTAAGATCTTTTTGGGTTATACATTATCCTTGTTGGAAGTCGTCTTGTACATATAAGAAGGGAGTATCTATTCTATCATACAAAAGGATTTTCCTCCATTTAGTAACAGTAAATTTAAGCGTTCGTAACTAAATTTTAAACGCAGTCAACATTGAAAAATTTGTATTATCACAAATTTTTAGATTGTGTTCTTGTACTTCCTTTTCTAGCTCTGTAGCTGGCTTAAATTGGTTGCTTTTACTATGTTGAATTTCAACTTTTTTAGATTACGTCATGATATGTAAATATCATTTTATTCAAGAAATCGGACAATTGTCCTATTTTTGCATAACTCTTGCCTTCTAAAACCATTTTTTGAGTAATAATCCGGGCATTTTTTTTTTATATTTACTTTTTTTTTTAACTTTTCTACTATAATTATCACAGTAAACTAAAAAAAAGTGTGCTAAAACCAGCAAGACATTGAACAATGCTATTTTTATCAATAGATTTTGCATGTCAATAAAGAAATTGTTTCATATGAGAAGACCCTTTAACATTATTAAAAGATAATTAAGGACTTTAGAAAGGCTTCATATTACTTTATATCACAGTGCAATTCAAAAACACATCAGAAATAGATAATAGGAATTTAGTGCTATAGCAAGTAATCGGTGCTATTATTTTTACCGATTGTGTATTTAAAATAAAATCATGTGTCAACTAAATGCTGACAAATAATTTGTCATATTTTATGTCACATTTGACAAAGGTTTTGTTGTTATCACACCTTTGCATTTACTCTTTGGAAAATTTAATGCAGATGTATTCATTTACATAAATACAATAAACACACTTACAGACATATACACACACACACTCTTGTATGTATGTGCTTGGTTGCTTATCTGAATAGACAAAAAAGGTATGAATGAATAAATATATTCACTTATTTTTTTTTTTTTTAAATCTGATGACAATACCTGAAATATATTTGAAAATCAGTGTTACATTTGAAAAATGAAGTCTTAAAAATTAACTTGAATGTGTTTGAGGTAAAAGAGATTTTTAAGATTTTTTAAGAAATCCTGAAAATATTATAAATCACATGAGTAGATACTAGTGTAAAGAATGTATAGACATATAACGTTCAGAGCTCATATTGCGTTCCAGAAACAGAGTTAAAATATGGGATTACGTTAATAACATTAATTTTCATCTCCAACGGTAGGCTTCTTCTGGATTGCTTAGCAACATGTCTCTGTGGTTTAATTGATTTTTTTATTTAATCAAAATTACTGAGGTCTTTAGCAAATTATATCAGCATTTCGAATGAATTATTTTATAAAAATTTCAAGTTTTGCTATTAAATACACAAATTAAGATTATTTTTGATATTTTTTTCAAGACAAGAATTTCAAGAATTCTAAATTAAGTTTTTTAAACTTTCATATGAAATTAAATAGAAGAGAAAGTAAACTTTAAAAAAAAAATTATTTAAAGCTAAAACATTTTTTTTCAACGTAACAGCGCCCGATAATTTAGCGTTAGTCGCCTTTAACTAAATGTTTGATTTTTTAAAACATTTTTTTAAATTAAAACTATTTTAAAGAACGATTTATGATGGGAGTTTCTGCAAGAAACTTATTTCTATACGTTATTTTCAAGTAAGTACGTTATTATTCATCACTTAAATTATTTAGTTAAATTAGTAATTTAATCGAATAAATAGTTAATTAGTTTAACTAAAATTTAAAAATTTTTTAGGACACCAAAAAACTTGTCTGCAAAAACCATTCAGAGTCTAGGCAGGAATCGTACTCATGATCAATGATTGATTAGTATATTATTGAGTCACCTTCAGTAGTTAATTTGTAATTAATTTAATTAATATTTTAACTGAAATTAATTAAAGAAAAATAAAATCTTAATCTTGGACAAAGATTTTAATTTTTTCATAATTCCTGTAAAGATTTTCTTTTATTTATAGCTTTTGAAATAAATCCAAAATCTGAAGCTTATGATCTTATCGTCATCAAATTATTATTATTTTTATTGTTACTTGCAACGTAAAGCTTAATAAACACACATTTGTTCGTACAGCTGTGTTTGTATTGTGGAAATGTAAATTGTCTTAATAAGAATGCCCTTAACTTTTGAGTACCATTTAGGTTTAAGTAAACCATATGCATAATAAATACATATTTCTTCATGTATCGTGTGCTATAAGTGAAACAGGATATACGGTAGTTAGTAATTCAAATATGCAGGAGTATAAATGGAAACAAAGAGACTCAAAAGGGGAAAAGTATATAAGTATGTAATGTTTGAAAGTAAAAAGTAACACTTTTTATTGTAAATCTCATCGCATTTTAAAACAAAATGTACAAGGTAAAAAGAGACCGACAGGCAGACTATAAGAAGAAAGGAAATAATATACTTTTTTGTCAGTTACTTGCTATAATTTCTTTTATATGGCCTCAAGTCAGGTCAAAATTGTTAAGTAGTTCTTATGTTTTTTTTTTTTTTTTTTCTTTAAGCTTGTACAAATATTAAAGGTGTAAAGCTGTTAGAAACACTTTACAATGAGAAACAATTCTTTTACGATAAGCTGATAATTTTTGGTTGTATAGATAGTGAAAGCACAGAATGATGAAGATATTTTCGTTAGTGTTTGAAGTAAGTAAGTATATCTTTCATTATTTTCCTAACATCTTTGTCAAATTTTATGTTAATCATTTAAGAAACATATTTACCTTCCGCAATACGTTTTATTTAAAATATTAATTTTATATTGTATTGATACTAAGAAAGCATTAAAATATAATGACATTTGATTTCAATTGGTTACATCCCATATATTTTTTACTTGATATATTAAATTGTAGTCATAATAACGATAAAAATGTGAAAGATATTGAAATTTATTTTACATGTCATATATGATGATAGACTAATTAATTTTAGTATCAATTTTGTAAAAAAAAATTAAAACTATATTCAGAATGTAATGAAAAATAATAACTGCTTTTAGCATTGTGTTTCAAAAAAAATTTTTTTTTAATTTCTATTTATTTATTTGATCAAAACAATGTCTACACATTGAATATCTTTTATTTAAAATATTGAAAGTGATTAGAATTCTTTAATAAATTATTAAACTATAGAATTACGTCTAGCAAATTTCATTTTAATCAGTCAAAAAACATACCCTCTTTCAATATATCATTTATTTTGAAAATTAAAATTTAACTAAATTGTATTTTTTAGAAGTTTAAAACTTTGAGTTGGCAGCAGTTTTTTTTGATAGCCCATTTAAGAACTTTTAAGAGTTTAAGATGCTTTTAACTCAATATTTAGTGAAAATGTTTAAATTTTATGAAATTGATTTGTGTTGTGATTTTGATTTTAATCTCTTCGCCCATAAATTATTTATTTTAACATGTTAATTTTTATAGTAATTACCTTAAGAAAACAATAAAAATTGATTATTAAAAAATAAAAACATTATTCGCATTCATTGTTAACTTCTTGTATTATATAATGCTGAGCTCTGCTTCTGTAAATTTCATTTTAATCATTTAAAGAACATGCCTACCATCCATGCGTCTTTTATTGAAAATTTTAACTAGAATTATGCTTAGGAAACAAAGAAAATTATTTAATATTTATTGAATTATAATATTATCCTTTTTTTTCAATTAATGCAAGAATATGATCGCCTGTCATTTACAATTTATTGAAAGAAAAGTAATAATTTCTAATTTATAAATAAACATACGTATATCTTATATCAACACTAATAAGTAAAAAAGTTAATTTAAGTGAAAATGGACTAGTTGTCGAAATTAATTCAATAACTTAATCTTATTATTATTTTGGTTCAAGGATGAGGGAGCAATTTACTTCACAACAAATGGGCTAGTATTCGCATTATTAAAAAAAAAATTTAATGCTTGTAAAATTGAGACATAAGCGATCTTTCCATATTACCAAAAATATAACGTCACAAGCTTTTTTTTTTAATTAGGTTTTATGTTCAATTAAAAAATTATTGATTTGATTTAACATTTAACTGAGTCAAATAGAAATTCAAACCAAATATTTATTCAAATATTTTTAAGTTTTTACCGTATAATAGTTTTGTTGCATACTGTTTTATGATGCTCTCTTCACTAGAAACTTGGCTGTTGTAAGTAAAATTTTTTGTTTTTATTTCTTTGCACTTCTATTATACTGATTTTATATTCATAAAAATCTTTTCAACAGCAAAAATAATTTTGCATAATTTCAGTCACCTTTTTTTGTTCTTTTACTTCTTAACAAGCACACATGCTGCAAAAGAGGTTTTTATATTTAAATTTATACCAAGGCTTGATAGAGTAAAGTTTTTAGTAAAGCATTAAAGAATACAATAAAATGTTGATTTTTATTTATTTATAAGAAAATTTATAAAAAAAATAATCTTTTTTAATTAATTTTATTATGTAAAAGAATGAAAATAAAATATTTTTTCATTATTATTTATTGGTTGGTTCAAGGGCTACAAAATTCTTAATTAAAAATTAAATATTTTAAGTTTAATGATTCTCATTTAAGTGCTTAGCTAGGAAAAAGTTAAAAAACTATAGTTCAAAAATCAAAATAATCCTTCTTATTCAATTTGGTATCTGCAGCATCATCATCAATTTTAAAGCAACATTAGTTTTTTCGTCGTAGACATCAATTAACTTATAATTTGGAATTTTCTAACAACTGTCATAGTTTGTTCAAAATTTTTAATAAAAGAAATTTTTTTTTAAAGTTTATTGTATGAAAAAATACACGGCAACATTGAAAGCAAACGTTCTTACATAATATCAAATGAGTGTCAACAGTCATCAATATTTAGCAATATTGAGAATTTTAATACAGTCGGTTTGTGTCGATAACACCAATAGGGAGGAATAATTATTATTTTTATAAAAAATTAAGAAGAGAACATACCATGACAAAAACTAAAGAAAATTAATTAATCATGAAAATATCACGAGAATTCGTTTATGCTTATATAATTAGCAACTGTTAAAAAAGAGTCTCTAGCAAGCTGCCAAACTTTTTTTAACACTGAAATGTTACTTTCCTTATTTAAATTATTTGTACAAATAACACCTTCTTTTGAAGAGGTTTTCTGTTTAAACTTTTACTCAAATATACACATACACAAGGAAATTTTTATTTCTTCCCGAATGTAGAAAATTTTTTCAAAATGATCAAGGATTTTAAATTATTTAAATTCCTTTTATCAATTGTAAGCAAAGAACGCTGCTGCAAATGGTTTCATTTAAATAAGCATTTACCACAGGTGACAAGGAAACTTAAATTCGTATATGAGATTGTCATTCCATCTATTTGCTACCCACAAAAATATTTATTGTGATTTTGAATAAAAATATATTTGTTACTTGATTTAACAGCAAACTAACAGAAGGTTAAAATACACTCCTAATACAAGGTAGGCTAAAAGAAATCACCCTATTGGAAGATGCTCTTATTTTTGCAAATAGCTTTCAATGTCAAATCTGTTTTAACATTTGTGAACTAGACAGAAGTAGAATACAAGTGAACAAGCCATGGAGCGACACACTCCTCAAGAACGTGGAATAATCGAAGTGGATGATTTTTCGACCAAAATCATAATAAGCGACGAGGCTCATTTCCACCTTAGCAAAACTATATCTTTTGGGGCACCGAAAACCCACGAGTGATGCACGAGGAGCCATTACATCTGCTCAAAGTGACTGCATGGTGCGCTGTTCACGCTGGAGGAGTCATCGGGCTAGTCAAACGACAACAGTGGACGGTGCGCACTATAGAGCCATGTTAACTAAGTTTTTTCTGCAGCAATTGAACGAGTTAGAACTGGAGGACATGTGGTTCCAACAGGACTCAGCAACGGCACACATTTCATTTTCATTTAGAAAAAAAATGAAAGCCAAACAACATCGGATGTAGTCTTGTCTAAGTTTTGCTTATTTTATACAAAAAGAGAAAAATTAATTAATTTGTCATTTTTCTTTAGATTAATTAAATGGAAATCAAATGGTTATATAACTGATATAGTCAAAAAGAATTACCCTCTAGTGGTCTTTATTGATGTTTGAACTGACATTCTTTTCCAAGTGGAAAAGAATGAAATATTTATTAATAAAAACATTAAAATAATGATAGAAATCAAAATATATAGCATCTTGTGTTCTTTTTTGTTGTGCAGCCCTGTTTCTAGCTACAAGCCCAGACACCTTCCTCTTCGTAATTTCTGTAAAATTAATCACGCCTAGATTTTCTGAGACCAATTCCAGCAGCTTATTTAGTATTTTGCCATTGCTGGACACTCATAGAGAATATATTCCAATGTTTCCTGTTCTTCCCGACAGAAACAGCAGGAATCGTTCTGTACCTCTTCGCTTTTATTCATGTGATAGTTAAGTCTACAGTGTTCCGTAAATAGCTCAAGGTAGAGTTTTATGTCATTTCTGCTTTAATGCGCTAAGGGTTAATGAAAGTCCGTCATTTCCTTGACTACCTGATAGTGTCTGTCAAAGCATTGAGAAGCTTATAGCAATCCCAAACCAAATTCAATTAAAAGGAATAGCTTGCCAATGCACAAAAAACGCCTGGCTGTCTGAGAATAATCCGATACCACAAGTTCCCCTTCGTAGACATTTCCTAGCACATGGCTCTAAGGCGTAGACCTCCGCCTGAAAAATGAAAGCTATTTTTCCCATTGCTAATGTCTTGATTGTTATACCGATTTATTTTAGTTTAGCGTTGAAATTAATGTCACTTCTGCTGATGTGCAGAAAAACCTGTCTTCCTGGCTGTCTTTTTATTGTTTTTGTCTATTTTATTTTTAACAATGAAATATATAAATTCTATAAGCAAAAGCAATCGTGAAATTATTATAATTATCCAAATAGGATACATTTTAAGTTTTCCTTTGTGTAGATTAACACAGTTTAAGATGAAGTCATTGTAGCCCTACTTTCTCACTCCATATCTTATTTTTTAATTAATTTTTTGATGTCTTACGCAATTATAGATACAATTATAATTAAAACTTGTTATGCTTTATACAAACAAGCACATAAATAATGTAAATTTACTAAATTTAAATTTAGTAACATCCAAAGTTAGAATGTATTTGTATGCAGAGCACTATAAATGAGTGTGCGTGTCAATTTACTATATTTACTTACTTTGTATACAAAAATGTTTGTGTGTAATCATATTAATCAAACAGCTCTAATTAAGTCTTATAAATTACAAAATAAATACACTTTCACATCTACTTGTATGTTGATTTCCAATTGCTGACAGATATGTATGTAACATTCACCCATATATAGAAGCATGCACATCCAAACAAACTTTTGAATGCAAGAATTTGAGTACACATATCTTAAGTGTAAATAAGCCTACTAAATTATTGTCGTCAATATTTTGTTTTGATTATTCGAATTATTAAAAAATAAAAAAAAGAATTTTTATGTAAATTAGATAAAAACCCTTTTGAACTGGGTATCTTTATTAAAAGGAAAAATTAATTAACATTTGACTTAGATAATAATAATTTTTGTATGTTTAAAAATTTCTTGGTGTTTTTCACCAAAAAAAAACAAAATTATGCTCTGAAATCATTAATTAAAACAGAATAAAAAGCCCAAAATATGTTGTTCTTGTTTTTTTTTTTTTTTTATTAATAGATACTCATAACTGGTTAGATTTTTAACTTTTTTTATTTATAGAATATTTTATATTCATTGAGTTTTAATTTTCTAATGATTGTTTTCAAGTTTTTTTAGGAAGAAGAAAAAAGACATAAAACTTGTATGTATCACACGTTTTGGCATATGGAGCGTATGAGTGTTAAATGAATTAAATTAAAAAATAATCATATGGCAGAGATAATTGCATGCTTACCCAGCAAAAAATAATCACTTAAAAAAAGCGATTGACATATTTTAGGTTCAAAAGAAATCATTACATTTTTTCAACAATTCCATTTTCAAACTTCTTTTTTCTTCTTCTAAAACGATCTTTTATATACTAGGGCGGGTCAATAAGTCCGTGACTTTTCCAACTTCCCTCGTAGTTATATGAAATGTAACTCTGTTCCCATTAAGTATTACCAAGTGACCAAGTGTCGTCATTTACTTTGCGTTTAACAGTCGTTCAAAACATACAACCTCGTGTATTTTTCTAAAAATGGAAAAAAGTGAATTTCGAGTGCTCATTAAACATAATTTTTTGCGATAAAAAAAACCAAGGAAAAGCTCGATAAATACTATGAAGACTCTGCACCATCGATTTCAATGATAAAAAAGTGGTTTACTAACTTTCGTTGTGGTCGTACAAGTACAAATGACGCTATACGTTCGGGACGGCTAATTGAGGTCAGTACACCCGAAAAAATCGAAAAAAACCACGATATGGTGTTGAACATGCGTGAGATTGTTGATGCTATAGGCATTTCATATGGCAGTGTGGTTTCGATTTTAAATGATCAGCTGGGTTTAAGAAAGTTATCTGTAAGATGGGTGCCGCGTGTGCAGTCTCAATGGCAAAACTCTATGAATTGGGCTATGAATTGGTACCTCATCCCCTAGTGACTACTTCCTGTTTCCAAACCTAAAGAAATGGATCGGTGGAAACAGATTTAGCTCCAACGATGAAATTATTGACCAAACAAATGCTTATTTTAAGGATACACAAACTGGAGAAACGTTGGACTAAATGTATTGAGTTAAAAAGAGATTATGTTGAAAAATAAATTTTTGTTTTACAAAAAAAAACTGTGTGTCATTCAAAAAGTCACGGAGTCTGCCCCCATAACTATAATTAATTTTTTTATTTGTTTGATTATTTGTTTTAAATTTTTTTTGTTTCCTAACAGATTCTTTTTTTAAAGGTTATGAATCGGGCACATCTACTTAACACCCAATTTGTAATACAACAAATTAAAATGATTTTTTTTTAGGATAATAAAAATTCCATCCTTCAATGGAATTCTCATATAAAGGAGCATAAAATAGCTAAATATGTATTTTCAAATATTTAAATGTACTGTTAGCTTAAACTAAAACTATTCATTATGTTTTTAAAGTATTTCGAAATGCACTCTTAAGCTCTACAAAAACTTTTTTTAAATAATACTAAAATGTTTCTACTAGATTTTAAAAGTTCACTTTATTTTAATTAAAATTAAATGCACAAATTGAAAAAATAGTGAAGGTAAAATATTCATGTTTGTTAGTGCCGTGTACTTTTGCGCTGATGATGTAGGTATGCACCAAAATTTATAATTATATTTGTCATTATTTTTTAAAATTAAGCGAAAATCAAAATATAAATAAAATGCAATTAAATAACATTCAAATAAAATCAAAACGAAGCTTATTTGCTAAAAGTTAAAAGTGCTCATTTATTTATACAATGTTTAAATACAGTAAGGCCTTTTATGACTATATTAGAAATAATATGGCCAAATAATTAAATAAAAGTATTTAGAATTAAATAATTTTTATGAGAATTTGAACGTTTAAATGACGACTTAAAGAGATGAATTTTTAAATAAGTCTCTTTATATGTAGCGGGAAGTGCTACATTAAGAAGAAATTTAGAAATAGATTTAAATTCATTAGAAACTGTTTTAGAATATTAACAGCAGTAAGAGTTTATTTAAGTCATGTTGCTTGTACATCTCACTTTTGCCAATTTTCTTTGTTAACTTTTATAATTAAGTCTATTTTAGTCTGCATTTGATTTGATTTTTTAGAAGCACAACATGATGAAATTTTAAAGAAAATCACATAAATATTTTGCAAACTTTTATAAGTAAAGATTCAAGTTTAGTTTTTCACATGAACAAGTTTAACAAATTTTTCTTAAATTTTGAATCTTTTTAAATGAAATTTACAAAAAGTAGTCAAATCTTATTTACATTTTTTTATAATATAAAAATAGAAACAATTTTACCACATACTTTCAGCAGCAAGAGATAATTTTATATTTTTTGTGTCAGGTGTACGGTACAATTGTCACCACCTGAACTAGATTATAGCACGGTTGCCAATACTTACATTAAACGACAAAAAAGAAGCAAAAATCGGCCTGTTCTTATTTACTCTGAATTTTGTCTTTAATCCCATGAAAAAAATGTATTATTTTTTAACCAATGATACCTATTTCTTGCCTTATGAAATATTTTATTAGTTCAATAAATTTTATTTCATTCATTTAATGAAAGAGTTTTCTTAAGCCAATGAAAATATTTTATTTACATAATGCAAAATGATGCTTTGGATCTATAATATATTTGTTTTGGTTGAGTGATTTATTAAATATGAATGTTTCTTATTTTCAAAGCTTTTAAGTTTATATTATGATATTTTCAATAGTTCCATGATAATTTCATAATAAAGGTCAATCATGTATGAAAATTCACTGTTTTTTTAAATATAAAAAAGTTATATCTACTTGCGTATATAACGTATATAACGCAACAAAAAAATTGCTTTTTTCTTAGGGGCAGCATTGTGAGTGTGATTTAAAGAATTTTTAATACCCTCTCGTGCGATAAAATTGCAGTATTTAATATCAATCGAAATTATAATTTAAATTTCGATCGTTATCGAGTACCGTAATTTGGCTCCCATTCATATTTTTCAGCCATACTTCTCTCTTAGCCAACAAAGTTTGCTTTTACCATTTTATTTTTCTAAAAATACTTTTGCAAAAAAAAATTACTTTCACTTGACACTCAGTTTCTGAAATTCATTTGAAGAGAGATAGAAATATTTAGTAATTTTTATCTTACATAAAATACTAATTACAAAAGGGGTATTCTGAAATCTTTCTGAAATACTTGTTAATTTTCCTTATTGTACGAAACTGTTTTACAAACACCCGTTGAACCATATAAAATCAGCTATAATAACATTAAAAATGTTTAAATTGATAAATGTTTCTAGCTCCTCCATTTTAAAAATCAAATAATAAATACATTTTTGCAACTCACTCTCTTATGTTCATAGTACTTTTATATTTATATGGTGCTGGTGGATTTGTTTAGTTACTGAAAATGTTAATTTTCAATACAAATTATATCCTTATTTTTGTACAGTTAAAATAATAAAGGATGCTGATGATAGCAAAGTGAATATTTAATATTAATTTAGCATGTATAATTTATTCTATAGTATTTCGTACTAAAGCTGAATTATTAATTATGCTGCATTGGTAATTTCCCATAAACATACTGGCATACACGTATATTTACCTGGTGTATTTGTTGTTATAAATTGTGTAGCAAATCAATGTTTAAACATTGGCTTCATTTGTGATGAATTTTATTATTCATATACTTAGCAAATACACAAATTTATAATTATAAATTTATAAAAATTAATGAATACAAAAAAAAAGTTATTCTGTTTGATTTTATTTTGTTTTGTATTATGAAAATGAATTCCATTTTATTGTATCAGATTTGTTCAAAATTATTGAAATTTCAAATGTTATTGCCATTTGAAGTAATTGCAAATATAATATTTATACTGGTATCATAATCATAATAATTGTCAAACAAATTTAATATTTTTAATGTGCTGTTCTATCAAATCGTCTAGAAATTTTATATAAAAATTACTCAAAATATTGAGTGTTTTTTATACAAATTTTTTACACGAGTTGATCTCTTGTGTTCTAAAAATTGCACATAAAACTCATTTCCAAATTAGTGGATGTATAATTTTATTTTAATCATTAAAGACTTTTAGTACAGGCTTCAGTTTTTCAATTTGTGATTTTGTTAATAATTTTTTTAATTACCACTGACGATTCAATGAATTTTGAACATTAAAATTAGTAAGATATTAATTATTTTAATTCTTGAAGTTTATTGGATTTTAAAAAATCTGTATTTTCTTGTCACAAATCTACAATTGTAATTATTTATCTTCTGTTATACACCGAAAATAAAATTATAATCACTAATTTGTAACCGTGCATACCTTTTAGTTCAATATACTATAACTTGAAATTTACTAAAATCAAAGTTGTTATCATTAGTGTGTTGGTTTTATAGCACAAGCTAGTAATTCATCAAAAAAATTTTTTATGAAAAACACTCAATATTTTGAGTACTTTTCGTATAAAATTTCCAGACAAATTGATCGCTTGTGTTATAAAAAAAGCACATAAGATAAATTTGTCTGGTAATTTAATTTAATTTTAAATCAACACAGCATTCCTAAATATTTTTACGAAAATATTCAGGCAAAAAAAGTTAATTTAACAAAGTCTATTTGCAGCTGCTTTAGCTGCTTCTTCTTCTTGCAGTACTTAAAAAAAGTTTTTTTTTACAAAATAACGGTAAATATTTTTGGAAAATTTTTTTTTAAATGCTTTTATTAAGCGGCTTCATAATTTATTCGTGATCAACAGCTAGCGCCACCATATTTGACGCGCAACTTTATATGCCTAGTAAAAGTGTTTGCTTGATACGATTTAAGAATGACGCATCTGATGATACTATACAGTGTAGTGACCCTCACTGATGTATAAATTTTCATGTTAAAGTCGGCCTTAGACAATTTGTCCGCCTGGTCATTGCCAATGAAGATATTGTGCTTAGCAATTTATACTAAAAGCACATCAGCTTTACGTCCTCGATTGGATAATATAATATGTAACACTCGATTGTTTTTTTTTTAGTCTTAACTTTGAAGCAAATTGAAATATCTTCACAGTTTATATGATTCGAAACCATTTTTTTTTACAATATCATCTAAATAATCTTCAATATTTGGAATTGCTATAATATATATAATATGCTTTTCCACAATGCCGTTCTGAAGTTAATTAACATTGCACAGAATATATTTCAAAAACGTCAAAGATATTATATTTTGCATCGGGATTGAAGACAGTTATGGACAGAATGGTAGCACATGTACGGTGTAGAAATTACAAACGAAATGACAAATTTATATATTTATATTCTTCTTACTTACAGTGATGACTTAAAAGGTTTATATCATCATTATGGGCTATGATCGTACCGCGACCTTTAAGATCTATTGTGCATAAGGCACTCCAATAAATAAAACAGCAGGATACTTACTTGGGTTCTCTAATGTGATACCTGTATAAGAATAAATAAGAAAAAAGAAGCGACAGAAAGATGTCAACGAAAAAAAAGCAGAAAGAAAATAGTAAGAGATGAAAATAAAAACGATTCCGTCACCTAAAAAATATTGCTACTACTAAGGAAGCCAGATAGTATACTAACCCCTACAGTCTACAGCACAGTGTGGCCCTGCTCCACGAAGTAAAGCTTGTGTCAATTCTACGGTGCAAGGCAAATTCGGAAAAGGTGTTCCACAGTTTAAAGCTTTTCATCTCTTCGCAGGCTTGCTAAGTCTGTACTGGCCACCTTGAGGAAAAAAATTTAATCGTAATGAAAATTCGTTTGATTAAAATATATGTTTGCTATAAATTTTAAGAAAAAAATTATTTTAAGCGGAAGCAGCTCTAAGTTAGAAAAAATTTTTTTTTTTTACTTTTTTATTAATTCTGATAGACTGCATGTTTCTGCAAAATTATTCTTTTCTTCAATAAAAATAACGGGCTGAAAGCGAATTTTTTTTTAACATTTTTTTTTTAATCTTACAAATTAAAGAGATTTTTTGCTTTTCTTGTAAACATTTTATTTTATAAAACTTAAAGCTTTTTAGTTAAAGATACGTAGTATTTACGTGTTATGTCAAATATCTTACTTTCTTTTCTTCCATGTCAGAATAAAAATATTTAGTAGCATTCACATAGTTTGACACAAAGTACAAAAAAAAAAAAAAAAAAAAAAGAAAGAAATAGCGGAAAAATTACTAAAAGTGAAACAAAATGAAAACAAAACTTTTGCTTTAAAGTTAAAAAAAACAACAACAACAAACATGTAATATTAAAAAATAATAAACTGACAGACGTTTCTTAAGCAACGGAGTTGACAACATAAAAAATAAAAATCCAAGTTAAACAAAAAATTTAAAAAAATAATACAACACTTACACAGATAGTTTGTTGTTAAATATCCGCTACTGTTCGTGATGAAAGATGTATTTACTTTTCTTACGTAACATGTAGTTGTTGTTTTTTTGATTTAAAATTTTATATAAAAAATATTTTCTAACTTTCTTGGTCAACTTTCTTGGTAACGCTGATGTTTACCAGGAGCTAGAAAAACCTAAGCTAAATTTGCCTAAAAAAAAGGTTAAAAAAGCAAATCACGCAGAAAAATATCTACAAAAAAGTTGAAAAGCTAAAGATTAAAATTTAAAATATGATTTTTATAAAATAACAAGAAGAGAATATGAAATATCAAAAACTAAAGAAACTAAGTTCGTTTTCTTCATGGCTTTAAATACTTTGTACAAGCGAATTCAATTATTTTTCAACTTCAATGTTAAAAAATAATATATAAAATTCTTTTAAGAAATAATTTATTTTTTAATTTTTAATTCGATTTCTATTTTTATATTTCGCTTGATTTATCATACTAAAAAGTGAGCCACCTCAGCATTAGTAAGCCATAGTAACTTAGAATATGACCGACAAATAACCCAAGGAAACTTTTTAATTTTTAATAAATACTAGGGATAGAATTATTGTGATCGCAGTAACCTAATAATTTATTCCCGCTTCTAACTTTAATTTTAATTAAAAAAATTTTAATTACAAAAAAACTTATTTAAAAATTGCCTGACTTTGATGAACAAACTTTGGGTTAGAGTTTTCACATGAGCACTCATATAAAATATGGCAAAAAAATTGATTCACTGTAATATTTCTGTACATTAAGCTAAAATTAAAGTTGACTACAGTAAGTTTTTGCTTTTAAGGAGAGTTTTTAAAATAAAGCTAATTTTCCAAATGAATTTTTGAGGCAACCAGTAAATCAGCTTAAATGAAGGAAACAAATCATAATCCTGCCACTAAACCAACTCAGGAAAAAACAACAACAACGGACATAGAATAGCAAACTTTTCTCAAAACATGGTTAACACCACCCAAGCTCAGAAACACTGAAATTGAAAGAAAAAAAAGAGAGAGAGAGAGGAAGGCAGGAGAAAGAGAGAAGGGTAAATACCATGGTTGCTAAAATTTATTTATTTCAATATTTCTCCCTTTTTAAAGCGTTTATAAAAAAAAAGGGTTAAAATATTTTTTTTTTATTTGCGCAGAGATTGAAATTTTTCCTTTTTTTTTATTTATTTCATTCACTTAAACCTGTTCAAGTAAATAATTTTGCTGCTGCTGTTTTCTGCAATTTGATGAATCCTTTTGAACATTTCATTTTCGTTAGACACTCGCTTAATACGAATACGAGTATGTAATTTAAAAATTTTTCTATTCATATTATTTTAGACTACCATATTTTCCCTTAGGACTCTAGCACTTAATAGTCTTAACAGCAACGCGGTCATCATCAACACCACCAACGTTAATATCCATAGACTGCAGATATAAACTTGTTTTGATGAAGGCCAGTCATAAAACACACTCACTAATATATAATCTAGTAAAAAAAATGTTAAATAAACAAAGAAAAAATAAGAAACAAAGGGTAAATAAACAAACAAATAAAAAAAAATTTTTAAATTTTCATGAAAATTTTGCAAATGAAAAAGAAAATGAAAAAATAACAAAAGCATCTGCAATAACGTTAGAGGCAACAATTAGTTAATAACACTGGTTTTGTAGAAGGACTAGCCATCATTCCAACAAAAAGCTGAAATCATAAGCCACACTCTAGCATACCATCAGTCTCAATTACTGGAATGCCTTTCATGCTTGCCTTCATGCACAAAAAGTAATAAAACATTTCGTCTGCCTGCAAACCAAAATTTGTTTTATTTGTTTTCAGTATTGCTTAAAATAAGTAATTGTTAAGCTTTACTATCTCATGCTAGGTTTGGTTTTTGAATTCACTGTTGCACAAACAATTTGTAAAATACTCGCTTGATAATATCAAAAATACGTGCTTGGGCACCATAGGTAGTAACAGCTTTTGAAATGATTTAAAAATAAATGCTCCTAATTTTTGATCTCTAGTATACTATTGGCCAAAATTTGAGCAGTGATAATAACTTTTGTTAAGCCTTAATCGATAGTAAAGATTGTGAATGCAGACCTAAGAGTTCAGGCTTTACTGCTGTAAACTCATAAATTAAATAAGAAGAATTACAGCAAAGAAAAATTATTAGGACTTACCGGTTGCATTAGCCTAATTGAATGGTAGTTTAATTATAAATGGACTGGGTAGTCGCCTACTTCCACATTCCATTAATTAACTAATGGAGTAGCGGCACGTCGGAGCATATTCTCTGCGAGTGCCCAGCGGTGGCAAGACGCAAAATAAGCTGCTTAGGTAGTAGGGCATTGGTGCCAGAAGATCTAGGCAAGATTAGTCCTACAACAATTATCAGATTGGAAAGGAGTCTCGGATTGTAGTTAGGAATTGGGCTGCACAATAGATATTAAAGGTCGCGATGCTATCATAGATCATAATAATAATAATAATAATAATTCAGATTGGCCAATTGGAACTCAAAAAGCGATAAATTTAAAGTAGTATACCCAACTGTAATTCAGAAACCGTCAAATGTTCAGATTTAAGAACTGTCAACATAAAAACCTGTGGCATTGCCTCCTTAAGGCATCAACTGAATCTCAAATGAATACTATGAAGCAAAAATTTTTTCTTTGCTTTGCATTGTTGCAAATTAATTACAGTTATCTTCAAAGGTGCTTTATCAATGTATAAAGATGCTTCTGGAAATCAGCCCTAATTATAAAAAGGCCACGGATAAGCTGTACTTTTGAAAATTTTTGAGGTTTTTAATTTTCTGAAATTGATTGTTATTGTTAACTCGCTTATATATTTTAATTTAGTTAAAGTTGATTTACTTTTAATTAATTTTTTCATTAGGTTTTTTTCTTTGAAATTGTATATACAGGCAGCGTATTTATTAATATTCTAAACTGTTAATAGCAGCTGCCAACAAATTTGCCACTCTTTGTGTTATTTGCCACAGATAAGAGCGGTTTCCAGATTTGTATGTCTGCTTTGCTGATAAACAATTGTGAATTTTTGTGTGATGTTGCGGTTTTGTTTATTTATATTTTGTGTTGGTGATAAATTGTTGTCATGTAAACGTACATAGAGAAAAATGAGTGTTTTTTGTGTGTATGTGTCTGTGTGTGTGTATTGTTTTGCATAGTAAAGGGTGTTTTTTATAGACGTATAGAACTTTAAATTGCAATAAAACAACGATGGATTATTCGATTGACATGAATTTTATTTATCCGAAAGATAATCTTGTGGCATTACATTTTAAATATGATTTCTGGCATATGACCGCCATGGCTGGCTCGGATGTAGTCCAATCTGGACGTCCAATTTTTTATGACTTTTTCAAACATTTGTGTCCGTATATCGGCAATAACACGGCGAATGTTGTCTTCCAAATGGTCAAGCGTTTGTGGCTTATCGGCATAGACCAATGACTTTACATAGCCCCACAAAAAGTAGCCTAGCGGTGTTAAGTCACAAGATCTTGGAGGCCAATTCACAGGTCCAAAACGTGAAATTAGGCGGTCACCAAACGTGTCTTTCAATAAATCGATTGTGGCACGAGCTGTGTGACATGTTGCGCCGTCTTCTTGGAACCACAGCTCCTGGACATCATGGTTGTTCAATTCAGGAATGAAAAAGTTAGTAATCATGGCTCTATACCGATCACCATTGACTGTAACGTTCTGGCCATCATCGTTTTTGAAGAAGTACGGACCAATGATTCCACCAGCCCATAAAGCGCCCCAAACAGTCAGTTTTTCTGGATGTAACGGTGTTTCGACATACACTTGAGGATTAGCTTCACTCCAAATGCGGCAGTTTTGTTTGTTGACGTAGCCATTCAACCAGAAGTGCGCTTCATCGCTAAACAAAATTCGCTTATGAAAATCGGGACTAACGGCAATCTCGTTTTGGGCCCATTTGGGCACTATTTGAATTGCTAAACCAAACTGAGAATAAATCACTTGACAGCTGTTAAATTGGTCGCCATTTTGAACAGTAATGCCAACTTAAAGTTCTATACGTCTATAAAAAACACCCTTTATTTCAATATATTTTATTTTCTAAATTAAGATTAGAAAAATTTACAAAATCTTAAAAAAATTAAATTAAATATAAATCCCAAGGATTCTTCATAATTTAATCAAGTTTTCAACATAAATATTAAAATATTTTATTGTCATGCCAGAATTATTTTTCATTCTAGAGACTCTTACTTGATATTTAAAATATGAAAGTTTTAAATAAGTATGAAATAATTTTTTATTTGTGTATATTAAAGCTGATATAAAAAGCCATTTCATTAAGAATACTTTTTTCATCTTCTGTAAAATAAAATATCGTATTCGAAGACCTGTAAAGGGATATTTGTATCCCTTTAAAAAAAACACCAATAGCCTGATGTTACACAGGTCATTTCAATTCTCTTTCTTTTATGAAGTGGTTAATAATAATTATTGTAAAACATTGTGATACATTTTGGCACCAACTCTAAATAAGTGCGAATTAACTTTTAAACTACAGTCATTTACAATCTAACATGAGTTGTCTTACATAAAATTAATTCAAATAATATGATTGTGCAAGTATGTTGTATTTTAATAAAAACTTATTGCTTCAAAATTCTTCAAAATATACAAATTTATACGTAGAAGATTTAGTTATTATGCTTATTTCAACAAATTTTTTTTTTAAAGTGACCGTAGCTTTAAACACATTTGAAGTTACGGTTACATTTTTAATGCTGGTGTGTTTAGAGACTTATAATAGAATTTGTAGAACATTGTAGCCTTTTAGATCTATAGTTTATGGGTATTTTTTGTTCTTTATTAAGTGTGAGTCAAAAAAAGTTTCTTTAATTGAAGGATTGGAAAGCTAAAATATTGCACAAAAATATTTATTGTGGTATTTTATAGTCTGTTCAGACATACTCGTACACGTTAGTTGAGAAATTAGAAATTTTTCAAAATTGTCGCCTTAATTGCGCTCAATTTAACACACAAATTTCCATTAAATTATTTCCTAAATAAAAATTGCTTGAACATAGACGAAGTCAATATCAAAATGCAACTCTTTCTTATGCCTTTCAAAATCAACTCAAAAGTGAGAAAAAATGATATTTTCAGTATTAAAAAAAAAAAAAAACACGTAAATAGTTTAAAAAATAAATGTCAGGTAAAGTTGCTGGTAAATAAATTTTATAAAATTTTTATTCAAAATAATATTTAAATAACTAATTTCTTTATTTGTTAGTTTATTTGACCTTTTTCTTTTTATTTAAAATGGCTATTTTATCAAGGTCGTATTGTATAAATTTATTTTTATATCGGCATTTCGCTCAAGCTTATGCAGCTTCTTCAGGAGCAAAATATCGATATAAAAATAAATTTATATAATACGACCTTGATAAAATAGCCATTTTAAATAAAAATAAAAAGGTCAAATAAACTAAAAAAATAAAATATTTTATTTAAAAGTGGGCGTGCCCGGTAGCCTACATTTATTCTTTATTTTTTCTGATGCATAAGATATATTATTTAAAAAAAAAGGAAAGTAACAATTATATCCTAAGGAAGCTACACAAGTTGGAGCGAAATATCGATAGAAAAATAAATTACAAAATAAGACCTCAAGCTTAATAAAATAGCCATTTTAATAACCAATTTCTTTTAATCAAAACCAGCAAAAAGTTAATAAAAAAGAGAATTGAGTTTTAGTCAAATAGCTATACTTGATTTTTGGCTAGATCATTTAAAAGAATTCCGTGGTTAACGGAAAAAATATTCATATCCAAGCTTACTTTTCATTTTATAACTCTAAATAACCTATTATATTTTTAATACGTCAGCCATTTCGACTAACATGCACTTTAAATTGCATCTAAGGAACTGGCGGGGCACCAAGTACTTAAAAAATTAATTAATAGCAAAATTGAATAGGTTTTAATACTTTTAAACTAAATTAACTGTTTTTAAAACAGTGGTGGTAATTATTTAGCTTCTTTGCTAAAAGTAAAACTTGTAAAAGGTTATCTCTTGATTTTGATGTATATGTATGCTTAGGTCATAAACCGTATATAAAAGTATAAAAATCTAGAAAAACAATAAATTTAAGATCTACAAAATTATCAAAAAAATAGTTACACTAAGTCTACGACTACGTAAATTTTACGAAAACTATTATGTCGATTAACTAAAGTACATAAAGCACGGAATATAAAAGTTACGATAAAAAAGTAAGCTGAGTTAGTCGTTGCCATTTTAGCCTTTTAAAGGATAGATTTAGCCTTTTTTTTCTAGTATTTGGCTCCAAAATTTATGATTTAGCCTCTAGCTTTTTTTCTAGATTTTTTTCTTTTTTTTGGAAAAATAAAAACAAATCATATAATATAAACAAGCTGGGACTGGAACCAAATTAGCTAAAGTTATATTTTCCTTAAACTTTGATATGTAAATTGATAACTTGGTCGAATCAAGGTATTTTCATAAGTAAAGAAAAGTGTTTGACTCCTAACTTGTAAAATAAAAATCACTTTATTCCTAATTGATTAATTAATTGTTCGAGTTATCTATTATAGTACTGAGGTTGCTCACTTTTAAGTACGATAAAGCAAGCGAAATATCAGAATATCGCATTAAAATTCAAAACATAAATAATTACTTCAAGGAATTTTATATATTATTTTTTTAAAATTGAAGTTGAAAAATAATTGTATACGCTTGTAAGCTTAGTCTTTGATATGCCATGTTTTTCTTTAGGGTTTTTTTTATAAAAATTATAATTAAGATTATTAATGTAATAAAGAATTAAGAAAATTTAAAATTTTAAGTTGTAGCTTTTTAACTTTTTTCTAGCTTATTTTTTTTCGCCATGATTTAGCCTTTTCTGGCATTTTTTAAGGAAATATAGCTTAAAACGACTAATATTGGTTATGTATAGGGTTATTTTTTTTTTATAAATACGCAAGTATATTTTCACAAAAAAATGTCACAATTAATTTAGTTGTAAAAATGCTCAAATATGTAAACTTAATTTAATACGTGTGAGCACCCAAATCAAACTTAATTGATTTAATGAACTCTCATGTCTAAATAGACTATTAGATATGTTTACTGAAGGGCTGCATAAGCATACATACATGAATAGTATTTTATAATAGAAAGTGCTTGCAATTTTTTTTTTTAATATGATTGAGCAGCCCTTTAATGCTTACTAAACATTTCATTTTGTAAAGAGTAATTTGAAAAAAATACTAACTGGGCCTTTTAAAAATTTTCCCTGGAAATTCCATAAAACGAATTTACTAATTGGTTTTTTGTTTATTTATTAACAATAAACGTTAAGAGATTTTCTTCTTAATCAATCAAAACCAATGTCTTTAATTTCCGAAAGAAAAGTAAAAGGCAAACTGTCAGTAAAAAATTAATAAATCTTTTATTATTAAACCAATCGTGTGATACTTCATTAAAACATTTTGTTTGTGGGCTGGTAAAAAAGAAATAAATTGATGTGCTTGGTCACAGTAACAAAAGCAATTTTCTAAATTTGTACAATCACGCGTACAGGAAATCAAAAGTCGTCAATCATTGTCACACTTGATCTCTTCTTTGTGTTTGTGTATTCTTTTTTTTTTTTTTTGCACAACTTATATACACGCTTAATATACGTGCTCGTATGTAAGTATAAGGCAGAACAAAGCCAAAGACATTAAAAAATTGGTCAGTGAAAATAAGAAGAAGATATTTAGGTTTATAATAACCGATAAGTAATTGAAATAACTAATAACAAGTTACCTAACTTGATACAATTTACCAGTTATTTGGCAACTATATATAATTGCTGCACCTTCAATTACTTCTCATGCAAAGTAGGTTAGATTGTACAAGGCGCCCTTATATTAAAAACAGAAGGGTGTTCACTAGAGTCTTCTGATGTGGTCTATTTGTGGTACCTATTCATAGGCACAATGAAGAAGCATAGCGATAGGAATATGTTATAGAAATAAAGAAGAAAAAGAAGATTAGTCTGTCACCTAAATCAATTGCTCAGTGATGAGTTGTTGCTCGCACTGATTCTAAGTAAGATCAGAGAACTAGTTCTACAGTTTCCTTCTCTTGCACGTCTTGACATTTAATGGTAACGCCAATCTCTGCTGTGATTGTTATCTAGCCTAGCTCGAAGATCTTGGTTATATTGCACGTCCGTTAGTCTTTTCATTTGAATTGTAGTTTATGTAAAAATATACTCTCCTTCTAAAGAGGGATGTTGCAGGTCATGTCGATATTCTGCTCTATCATCAAAATTACCATTTCAGCAATGAATAAAATATACCCTAAGTAACTAGAGTCATATGAGAATTATAACATATTTTGTGTCTGCTAGATTATTAAAACTTTTATCGTTATATATACAACATCAACATAATTATTCAACATGTCTTCTGATTGCATCATTTGTACTTGAAATTATAACTGTCATGACTCCCTGTCAGACCATCGTGATACTGTGTCTTTCAAAATGAAAGTCTATTATATGTTTTAGTTTAACCCAAAGTGATAAGTTTAACATATTTTTTCAAAGTTTGTTCTTGTTCTGGAGGTTTCTAAAAATTTTAAAAAGAAATGTAGCCTTGCAAGAGATCAGGAGGTTGAATTTTGTTGAGCGTTACTTTTAAATTAACAAAACGTATGTTTTTAAAACTATTTTGTGTTATAGATTAGGTTGAACAGTTCTTTTCAAGAGAGAATGGGTCCTCTGATATGGTCACTTGGTGGTACCTGTAATATATTATAGTAAAAAGCAAGAAGATAGAAATATCGATAGAAAGATATCAGAAAGAGATAAGCAAAATAAAAGACAATTAACAAAAGTTGAAAAAAGTAGAAAAAAGAATGACTCTTTCTTTTCAAAACCTCAGCTAGTTGCTTCTTCTGACGAAGTCAGAATTAGTACACTTTGTTTGGAAGTGTAAATAGAATACATTTTATAACGACTGTGCTTATATGTATAAATAAGATTTCGTGATCAGTTCTCTGGACAAATTGAAAAGCATGTTAGCACATGTCGTTAATTATTTCTGAATAAAACCTCTGAAAGAAACAGCTTTTTGAAACAGCTAATCAGCTAAAAAGTATAAATATTCCGTATCTCTAAGGCATCTAGAAAATAAAGTTTTCTAAACTTATTTTAATCATAAAAATTAATTCATTAATTTAACCGGTATTCTTAAAAGGGGTATAAATCCACTTAAAAAAATTAATTCAAATTTCCGCAAAATTCTTTTTTTTTAAGTGGACTTATACTACTTTAAAAAATAATAGCTCAGCTATAATATATTTCATTCTTATTTTTCAGTTTCCTTAAAATGTTTTTTATGTTAAAAAAAATATTCCAATATGTGTAATTTTTTATACACTGATTAAGAGTATATAAAATTACCCATAGCAGAATTTAAATTGACATTGTGGCATGAATAAATTAATATTTACTTCTTTCAATTATACAAATTACTGACTTTATTACTTTCGTTTTCTTTTAATTATGCTTTTATTAATTTCTGTTGCTTGACTGCAAAGATGTTGTACTGAAAGACAAAGAAATAGTTGCAAAAAAAAAAAAAAATAGAAATAAAAAATAAATTTTTCCACTTAAATTTTTTTCTTAAATTTAATTTTTGTAACTCTAAAATAACTTTTTTAAAAATTACATTTTTATTAAAGATTGGCTCGATTATGTTCTGAATAATTGTTTAATTATTTTTGTGATATGAAATTAATCCCTTCTCGATTTTTAAGAATATCTTTGACAGTAAAATAGTTTAACTACCTTCGTAATCTATAATTCAGAGGTTCGCTGCCTGGCCCTGGATGTTTGGCTGTACAAAAGATAATTTGGATTGCGGTATGGCCCTAGAACAAAAGATCACAATTAGTGTGTAACATACAAACAGCCGATCATTGTGTAAAAAAATACGAATTTTTTTAACTGGGGCCAAATCACCGCATTCGAAATCGAGTACTTTGTTATCGAAATATTGTTAACGTGGATCACGGCACTCGTTATCGTAACGTATTTACTCGACATTGTACTCGATTGCTAATGTACTATCGAAAACAAATAAACTCTATCGTTTTGCAGCGAAACAAAACAAAATAAAAAGAAAGAAATAATAAAAAATGTAAGTAAAGGGTGTTTTTTATAGACGTATAGAACTATAAGTTGGCATTACTGTTCAAGATGGCGACTGATTGCACAGCTGTCAAGGGATTTATTCTCAGTTTGGTTTGGTGACCGCCTAATTTTACGTTTTGGACCTGTGAATTGGCCTCCAAGATCTTGTGACTTAACACCGCTAGACTACTTTTTGTGGGGCTATGTAAAGTCATTAGTCTATGTGGATAAGCCACAAATGCTTGACCATTTGGAAGACAACATTCGCCGTATTATTGCCGATATACGGCCACAAATGTTGGAAAAAGTCATCGAAAATTCGACGTCCAGATTGGACTACATCCGAGCCAGCCATGGCGGTCATATGCCAGAAATCATATTTTAAATGTAATGCCACAAGATTATCTTTCGGATAAATAAAATTCATGTCAATCAAATAATTCATCGTTGTTTTATTGCAATTTAAAGTTCTATACGTCTATAAAAAACACCCTTTATTTTAATGATATTTTCGAAAAATTTGTGCAAAATATATAATTTTAATTGTTTTTTAGGGAAAGTGAAGATCGAAAAAAAGATTGCCCAGGAACTAGTGGAAAAAAATTAAATAAAAGAAAAATCGCTTCCACAACAAATATAAATAAAGTAAATGGAAAACAAAAAGAATTATTATTTTATCATTTTGGAACACAATTTGTTTCATACTTCCTTTGTCACGAATTTCACAACTTTGCACATAGTACTTTAATTAAAGTTTTGTAAATATTTTTAACAATTTTACAGCTTTTCACCCGTTTATTTATTTTTTGTTGTTTTTCTTATTTTCTTATGCTTACAGCAATGTAAAAAGTAGTAGAGGGAATATAAATTACGATCGAATACCGTGATCCAAAAAATTTTATCTATCGAAATATTTTTCTATACGAACGTGCACTCGACATCGAATGCGGTGATTTGGCCCCTGTTTTACGGGCTTTGCTTCATACGAGGCTCACAACTGAACAACGGATTATCAGTGTTAAACAAAAAATTCTCTGAAAAGAAAAGATTATCTGATTTAAGGTATATTTGCCCTAATTGATAATAAATATAAAATATTAATAAAAAAGGCTACATTCGGTAATGAAAAAGTCATATCTTTCCATGTATTTTAAAATTGTTAGACTTTAGATTTTAATTTATTTTTAAAAATTCAATACAAGAATCAAACAAGATCCACTATTATAAGATAGAGTCTAAATTATGTGAGGTAAGTAAATAAACAGTTTTCAGTTGAATTTAAAAAATAAAAATAAATAAATAAAGGAGAGACTATTATTAATTGATCCTACCTTTTAATATTAGTAATTTTTAATAACGCCACTTAATATAATTTACCATTTAAATAATAACTTTCAAGCACACCTTTTGAATTTTTTTTTTTAATTTCGAAAACATATTTTTCATTTTTGGCTGCTATTGTTAGTAACCATAAATGTTAACAACTTAAATAAAAGTCCACAAATCGACCATCTGTTGGTTAGTACAACTGCTGAACAGTCATGTCTTTGCATGTATTCATGTATGGTTTATTAAAATATAATTAAAATCAATGTCTCTCCTTTTTCATTTGAATTAAGAAATAAGAGAAAATTAAATTTTCAACCAGTTCAACGACGTGCATTTTACGTGTTTTAATTTTTTTTTATATTTTTACTGTTTCACTATTAATTTAAATATTTAATGAAAAATTGCAGCAATTGTATGGTAGACTACCAAAGAGCAAATTGAGAAATTTTTAATTAATTTTACTGATAAAGGCAAAAAGCACAAGAAATGTATTGAATGAATTTATATTTAATATAAAATTTGTCTTACTGTCAAGAACAAAAAAGAGCGTAACAAAGTTTACAGAATGATTTGGATTTCTTTACCATTTAGAGCAATAATAACTTAATGACTCTCTAATTGCAAATATCTTGACGGTTGTTTATTGCTGGTTTAGTTCTAATTTCAAAAAGTTCTAATTTACAAATATTTTTTTAACAAAACGCTATATAAAAGGACTTCTTTGTTCATCTTTTTCAATATCTTTACCTTGGTTGCTAATGACAGAGTTTTGTTTTTGCGCTTATGAGGCATTTTATAAAAAAGAACGAAAGTTTATCTACACACGTTTCAAACTTCACTCGAACATTGCCCCGTAGAAGAATAGGTGGTCGAAAAGTGAGTGCATTATGACAGTTATTTTAGCATTTAATCTTTTCTAGCTTAAACTCTACCCCGCCTTTAAAATTCGTTTGCCACAATTAAGTTTTAAAAATATTAAAAAATAAAAAAATTAATTCAAACAACCAAAGTTGTTATCTCAAGCATTATTTCACTTTTATAACATTTTCAACAAATTTTTTTAACAAAAAAGATACAATTTCAATAACAATTTTCTTTTAATGTATTCCTTTAAAATAAACATTTCGCTAAAGGTAAATTTGACATAAATTACTTTGGTAAATGAAACAATTTCTCCAAAAATAAAAATTGTTCTATTTTTAATGTCTTTTTACAAAATACAAGAAAATGTAAAGGAAACAACAAAATTTCAATTTCAAAACAAGCAAAATAGTGAAATGTAACAAAAACATTTGCGATTATTGTTATGAGCAGCAAAACTGCGGAAAACAATTAAATAAATGTTATTTCCAACTGCTGTTGTCTTTGTTAAATGTACATAGATAGTTTTACCATTTTGTTTTTTTATAAAATCATTATTATAAACATTTAAGGTACGTTATATAAAATGAAAACAAGAAGCATGAAAAACACATAATAATAATTGTGGAAATAATGGTGATAAGCAAGAAATAAATAAATGAAATGAAAATAAAAAAACAAGGTGGCCGTTATGGGGCATCGCTAGGCAATAATTCTTTAGCCAATCGCATTTTATAAAGAAATGTCTTCAGATCAACTTTTCGAATTTATCTCAGCGTTAGTCTGAAAATTACCAACTGAGTACCATGTATACGAGTAGGCTCAGATGGATAAATATGGACACTTAAAATAGTTTTCGTTGTTTATTAAGGTCAGCACTTTGATTCAAAATTAAGCTGCTACACATATTTATGCGACGATATATTAATACTACAATTAAAATGTTGATACAATATTCCGAGTACTTTAACAATTAGTCGTGGTAAAAGTAAATTGTGTTTTCATATGGAAGAATCACTTAAATCGACTTGTATAAAAATTGACTTATTATTACAATTAACTCAATGAATTTATTATTTTATCTCAGAAGCAGTAGAGCAATATTAGAAATGAAATAATTTGATAACAACATTTTAACGGACTTTAAAGTTGTAGTCTTCTAAAATGACTTAATAAGACATAATCGGTTTTTCCATATTAAAAGTGAAAAATTTTTGCAAGTTCTCGGCATTCAAATTTTTTATTCAATTATTTTTCATCTGCGGAAAAAAATAAATTTGTCCTACTCTGTAAAAAATCTTTTTGATCAAAATCACTTTGAAGAAGAATCAATATTAAGATTAAAAATAAATATTTACTTGGTGCAAAATAACTCAAAAAACTCAAAAGCAACTAAATATTTTGTCCCAAGAAATCATTGCTGCCTTTCTATACGGCTTTATGCATTGGTAAAATAAGTAATGCGAAAATGCCGTTTATATGCATTTAAAAATTCAAACAAATGACTTTAAAGATTAAATTCGTAACATTTGCAGCCTTATTAATAACAAAAATTTTAAAAATCATTAGGCACTTATTCTAACAAGCTGCTACCTGGCGATTTGCCTTTGCAGGCAAAAATTTTATTCATAATACATTTTTTCTATAAAATCGTTATTACAGTTTTATAAATCATTGCAGCTTAATTTTTTTGTATGTAAACATATTTTTTATTTAATTTCTTTATTCAGTTTTCCGTTAGAATACTTTTTTATTTAAATAAATTTTTTTTTGGCTTGATCATTATGTTATTATTCTGTGCCAGAATTTAAATTAGACACGGAAAGAAGTTACGTGGTCCTTGCGGCCAGCATAGTTCTATTGCAACACTACTCTCATATTACAAATAGATTTTAAGTCCATAAGTACATGTTCTAATGTCTCTCCATCTTCGTTATTTTGTGCTAATGAGCTGGCCACCTAAATGAATTTGCAAATTAGGCATTTATGAAAATATCTCACTTCTGAACAAACATTTCAGTAGACTGACTCGCTAAAAAACTAATAATTTTTTTAAGGTTGTTGCTAAAATCAAGGCATTGACTAATTTACTGCAAATAAATGTTCTAGGAACATAAATAAAGTCACAAAAACTACATAAAATAGTTGCCACAGGTGAGAGTTATACTCAAAAATACATCATACTGTGTCTATTTAACATCACACATTTTATGTCTTTGCTTTGTTATTTGGGTGTTTAATTAAATAGCAAAATAATTTCATGCCAGCGATGTGCCAGCAAACCTCCTGTTTTACGCTGTTGCTCATTAAGGCCAGAGAAAAACAAATTTATTTTTAGCTTTATAAGCGAGTTTTATTTATTCAACAACTTCTTAATGTAACACTAATAATGGTAATAAATAATGAACTCAAAGAGCGTGTACTTCTGAAAATAGTTAAGTGGTTGGTGAAATAAGAAAACCATTGTCAATTGGGTTTATTTTTAGGACATCTTTTATTTAAAAACAAAATTTAATTCATTAACGAAATAGATTGATAAATGATATTTATGCATTTTTCTTTTCTTCAATTGCTGCACAATTATACTTTGGTACGAGTACTTTTAAACAATTAATATAAATTTAAGAACATAAAATATCATTTAACTTTAAGCGGCAAAATACTTGTTTTCTTTTTCTTTTTTGCCTATATCATGTTTATTTTTGTCATTATTTCTTACTTGAAATATTTTTCTATATATTTAACACAACATAAAACTTCAGCTAGCTCATAACAATAAATTTCAATAAAATCATTTTCTTTTTCTTTTTTTTTTTGTAAATTTTTTTTTTTTGTTTTAGTTTTTACTCCAACATTTTATAAACGATGGACAACAACTGAAGAGACACTTTAAATCAACGTTATAGTACTCAGTAGATTCGTAGATTTTGAATCATACAACTGCAATATGTAACAGTGTTACACCAACTAACACACTAACAATATGGAATTGATATTGGGAGCAGACAATGATACTTTTAAGAAGGAGAAAAAAAAAGCAGACAAAAAAGAAAAACCAACTAAAAATGATAATAAAACGGAAACGAAATTGCATGAGTAAAAAATAAAAATTCAAACAATATTGCAAAGAAACTGCATAAATTCAAAAAGTAACGAACGAAGGAATAGATGACACTCACCAGCTCACCAGATGATGACGATAAAGAAGATGACGTTATTGCTATAAGAATGGCCAGAATGTGTGTTTGTTATACTGAAACGTTTGTGTTAAATAGAAGTTGACAGCTTGATTTGTTGGCAGCATAAAACAACAGCGAAAGATTGATAGAATGTCAGCTGGTAAAGACATTTGCAGTTTATTGGCCGCATTAGAGTTAAAAAAAAAAATGCATAAAAAAACACAAGAATGTTATGAACAGCAGCTGAATAGAGGACAATACCACTTAAATTTTAATGCAGATGCATACGTACATGTTACATCCATACATACATACAAGTGAATATTTAATATAGCAAGCATATTTACATACAAACATAAATGAAATACAAATAATTTTTTAATAAAAGTTTGCTTCCACTTAATGGCCTTTAAGAATTGAGTTAAATAATTTAGAATTGTGCTAGAACCAATTTACATATGGGAAATTCTAAAAAACTTATCAAGCAATAATTATTGTTTATATCTTGATTTTATTATAAGATCAAATTTAGAAGCCTAATCAAAATATTTTCATATAAAACAAAATTCTTTCTCTCATTAGCGAAAAAAATAAAGAGAGTGCAAGATTGCAGATACAATTTGACGTATGAGTTTTACTTAATTTAATTTTTAAATTTCTTAGCATTTACAAAATAAATTTTTTGCTTTTTTTTTGTTCGCTTTGAAAATTTTTGTTTATACTTCAAAGAAGATTGATATATATTTTTGAAGCAGCCACGCCCACTTTTACAATAAAAAAAATACTATTAGAAAAGTTGCATATGTATGTTGGACAGCTTAATTTAAAAAAAAAAAAATTATTAAAATTGTGTATTTAATGATTGCAATTTTGTGTTTCAAGGAATTTCTATGAAATTTGAGACATACTTCAAGGAAAGTCGACATATACTTCTGGACCGGCCATGCCTATTTTCACATGCACTTTTAAATAAAATTATTTAGAGAAGCCTTTTAAAAAAGAAATTTAAGTTTTCCATCTACTTATATCTCTCAAATTCGGAGCATAAGCTCTCTACACTTGAAGATGGCTATTTAGTTTTAAGCTGAACATGCTCGATTATTTTTTATTTTTATTAATTGCCGTTGCTTTTTTAATTGCTAAAATACTAAAATTCAAGATATAATTGCGTGAACTCCAAAGACATAAATAAAAATCTAATGATATAGTCATGGATCAGGCTGTTGCTAAGAAATATTGATTCCCTAAAACGTTAAACGGTTACAAGCTTATTGGTGAAAAGGCTCTCATCAACTATTTTAAAAGCAACCATACTGATTAAAATAACAGTGATAGAAAATATTTTTGTACCAAAAATATCCTTTATTTCAACTAATGAGCCTTTTGATTTTAAAATGTTATTTATAAGTCGCACACAGTACATCAGAAAAAAAATCAGTTTTTTTGTATATCCAAAGGCTTAGAATAAGTAAAGTTAGAATTAAAAGTAAGAGCTGGAACAAGTCAACTTATCTTTGAAGCCACATTACAAATACCCTCTACGTGTATTATTAATTAAGTTGTTTTCTAGTGACGAACCCTATACTCTAAATAAATAAATCTACAGAGTACAAAACTAAAAATTGGTGTACTATTTTACTCTTGGCCATGTCCACTTTTCAATATATTTCTCATAGTTTTTTTATACGCTCTAAGAACTCTCACTCATAGAGTAAAGGACTGGACGAGAGCGGGTTAAAACAGCTAATATGATAATAAAAATTTGACAAATTGAGCTGTTCTCGAGTCAGATGTTTAGCAATAAATTTTTTCGCAAGAAAATTAATTTATTTATCAAGACTTAAAACTCAGGGACTTTATTGCCAATTTCAGTAGATGAATAGTAGGAATTAGTTGATCTTCTCTAGACTATCAACAAATTAAAAACACTTTCCATACAGTTTCAGTAACTGCAATCTACAAATCAGTTTAAAGACATATCCTGTACTTGTTTGGTTTTCTCTAAAGCAAAATAACCGAAATTTCCACTGAAATTATTTTGAAATGTGGCGCCTGATTGATAAAGTATTAAAAAAAAATTAAATAAATTTTTGAAATCACTTACTTGAAAATTGTATTTTTTTCGTAGAATTAGTCTTAGTTTTAATTTTGCTTTTTTTTAACAATTTTAGAAACATTAAAGTTTATTCGGGCTTGCATTATTTATTTATTTTACAATTCTTGGGTTTATGATTTTTTACCCTGTTGATTTGAGTAATAAAAAAATTTTGTATTAATATAAAAAATATGATTTTATTTTAGAATAAACAAATTTACACATGAACGCACAAGTTTTACGTGCAAATGTGTTAGTTGTAAATGGCTAAAGTTTGTTTCCTGTGCCCTAAACACAGACATGTACTTTTTTTAAAAAAAAAAGCACACACAAAACAAGTTACATTTCTGTTACAAAAAAAAAAATAAATAAATAAAAATTTCAATGTAACGGTTATTTGCATTTCATTTTCGTTTTTAAAAACATGACTTGTATTGTATTTCATAGCACGGATTATACAATTTGATATCCTTTCCTTTTGTCTCCCTCTCCCTCACACACATTCTCTTAGACTGTGTATGAGTACAGTTGTTGATGATAGCATGCAGACAAGTTCGTTTTGTGTCTGTTTTTTTATAAGGATATCTTTTTAGTATTGCAGAGCATAACAAAAAGCATACACACACACACCTACATACACACACATTTGTTTGCAAAAAATCTTTAGCAAATAACAGAATTAAAATAAAATACAGATTAAAAATTTAATACGGCTTAGTGCGTTTGGGATTAAGAGGTTTTAAAAATTAATTAATTTAATTTAGTTTAGTAAATATGAGGCCAGTGTGCAAAAGTATACAAAGGATCCACAAGCGCCCACAGAAATTATATATATTATTTTTTAAGAAAATCATGGTTTAAGAAAAACATTCAATTGAAAATTATGAAAAATTAAAAAAAAAAATAACTAAAAAAATTTTAATTTTTTTCTTTTACTTTTTTATTGTGTTTGTATGAAAAAATATTATTTTAATGTACATAAATTAAATGAGATTAAACAAGAATTATGCATTTAATTTTTTAAAAGAATTAATACATTGCTGGTACTGAAGAAAATTTATCTACAAACATAGTTTTTTTGTATGTGTGGGTCTATGAGAGAAAGGCAAAGAGGTTTGTTCTATAATCCTCCAACTTAATTTCGTTGAATTTTATGTTTTGTTCTTCAAATTTGTTGCCAATAATTAAATTTCTTGTTAGGCAAGATATTGAATACATTCGAATATAAAAATTTTGAAGGTGTGAGATTTGCTTGATCCAAGACTTCATACTTTGTAAGCAAAATGGGGACGTCAACAAAAAGACAAGACTCCGCCCTGTAAATAGGGCGTATTATAAAATAAATAACGGCATGATAAAGTATAAATTCCTTATTCGTCTCATCTATTTTTATTATGCAGAAATTTTTTTGCTTTTCTTCGCACAAAATTCTTTAATTTAGGAAACTTTCTTCTGAAAACAAAATGTTCTTAAAAGAAAAAATTGCTGATATATGTTCATAACTGGGTTGGTATTTTAATACAAGCTTAGTCTATTTAACTTATTTCAATGTAAAACAAAGCAAAATCAAAAATGCAAGCTAAATCTAGGACTAAGAATAAGACACATTACATGACTGAAGTTAACTTATCTGTACACTAACAAAACAAATCCGTTCCAACCGGACCAATTTGCTACCAATCTAAAATTTTGTTATGATAGAAAATCGATCTTCGGTTGCTACGACTAAAAAATTTGATTATCAAAACTGGATTTTCGATTAGAAATAAATTTAGTTTTCACAAACAAAGTTTTTTTCTGTGTGGAATAACTTAAATAAGGATGCACAGTATCTGAAACTTTGTAGAGAATGTTTAATTATTTATTTTAAATCACTGTGTTACAGCGCCTCCAAACTTACAGAAATGTTAATCATGGCTAATCTAAAGGATGTTTTTATAGACGTATAGAACTTTAAATTGCAATAAAACAACGATGGATTTTTCGATTGACATGAATTTTATTTATCCGAAAGATAATCTTGTGGCATTACATTTTAAATATGATTTCTGGCATATGACCGCCACGGCTGGCTCGGATGTAGTCCAATCTGAACGTCCAATTTTCGATGACTTTTTCCAACATTTGTGTCAGTATATCGGCAATAACACGGCGAATGTTGTCACGCGTTTGTGGCTTATCCGCCTAGACCAATGACTTTACATAGCCCCACAAAAAGTAGCCTAGCGGTGTTAAATCACAAGATCTTGGAGGCCAATTCACAGGTCCAAAACGTGAAATTAGGCGGTCACCAAACGTGTCTTTCAATAAATCGATTGTGGCACGAGCTGTGTGACATGTTGCGCCGTCTTGTTGGAACCACAGCTCCTGGACATCATGGTTGTTCAATTCAGGAATGAAAAAGTTAGTAATCATGGCTCTATACCGATCACCATTGATCATCGTTTTTGAAGAAGTACGGACCAATGATTCCACCAGCCCATAAAGCGCCCCAAACAGTCAGTTTTTCTGGATGTAACGGTGTTTCGACATACACTTGAGGATTAGCTTCACTCCAAATGCGGCAGTTTTGTTTGTTGACGTAGCCATTCAACCAGAAGTGCGCTTCATCGCTAAACAAAATTCGCTTATGAAAATCGGAAACAACGGCAATCTCGTTTTGGGCCCATTTGCAAGCGTTGTTCAGGCGTGCGTCTATTCATGATGAATTGCCAAGCCAAACTTAGAATAAATGACTTGACAGCTGCTAAGTCGGTCGCCATCTTGAACAGTAATGCCAACTTAAAGTTCTGTACGTCTAAAGAACACCCTTTATATATGTTAACATTACCTGATAATGTAGTTAATTATATTGACAAAAAAAAAGTACACTTCTCCTGATGGTATAACAAATATTATCGAAGTTTTGATTTCAATACTTGTTTTTGTTACATTACGTGACAGTAAAAAAACAGTTAATTATTTTTTCTAGCTCTTTGGATGTTTTTTTCTAATTTTTTAGACAGAGTAAACAGCAGCTGAACACTTTATGTTACAGAACTCACTTTAATACACTTTTATTACACAAACGTTTTCTTCTTCAAAATTCCAAAGGTAACACATATTTGTTTTCTTATATAACATGCAATTTATGCGTCATTGATTTTTTATTCAAAGTCGTGACCCATTTGCAACTTTTCTGTTTTCTATATTGGGTTGAATGATTCATGATAAATAGATGTTTATTGGAAAAAAATTAAAAACTAGTAGTGTAAGTGGGAGAAAATGTATATTTTCACGAATAAAAGGAAAAACATATTAAAAGTGGCTTTCTCTAAGTGGGCCTTTAAAATTCAGCTTTGTGAGGATCCTAGAAATTGTTTTTTTTATTGGTTAATTAAATAATTTGCAATTCTACCCAATATATCAAACTGAAAGAAAAAGAAATATTTTTTTTCTTTAAAAAAAAGAATAACAAAATTATTGTCAAAGCAGTGCTGGCAGACTACAATTTCTTGTAATGAAAAAAAGTTAAAGGTCACTTTATTGTTCAGTCAGAATCCTGTATTATATACGTTACCGATAGTTAAAGCTAAGATTTTATATATCAAATATCAAGCTTTGGTAGGATATTAAATAAAAATTTAAAATTTTTTTGCAAATTTTAGCTAAAAAATTTTTATTTGCTTTATTAAGTCCTAACTTTAACTATCTAAAATTGTTATAAGGCCCCTTAAAGTAAATACAGCGTATGTATTAAATTTTAGATAAATTCACTAGAAACTAGTTACTTAAAACCTAACTAACTCTTTCTTTTGAGAACTAGGTATTAAAGTCAGCATGGCAAGTAGTTAAAATAAATAATGACGACTTGAAAACGAAATTATAAAAAGAAAATTTCTTTTCAATTTGTCACAATATGTACTTGAAGTCTCTTTTATGATCAGAAAGGCTCTGGAAGGAGCTGTGTAAATTTTGATTAAAAATAAAAATATAATTATACACAGACTGCAATTTTTAACAGTTAAAAAAGGCCTTTTGCTATAATGTATTTTCTTGAATACTTACATATGTGTTCACATGTATTTTCTTAACTAGGAAAAGCATATTATAAAATTCAATTAATGTTTTATGAAATTGTTATAATATTTTGAAATGGATATTTCTTTTTATTAATACACGTACCATCTGTTTGATGATTTAACCCAAATCACGCTCACTATAACCATTTACCCGTAAGTATATTTAAACATTTTTTACATTTAGTTTCAAAGAAAAAGGAAAAGAACTTAGCTAGATACTTATGGTATATAAGGAGACATATATATGAGCTTATATATGTTATGTAGATGTTCTTGTAATTCCTTTTTGTGTAATAAAGACATATTAATGAAAACACATTAATGATATTAAATAGTTGTGTTGGATAACTAAAATTTATAAATTGGTGTGTGCTAATATATTTTTAGTTTTAGTTGGCAAAAATATTGAACTTTAACACGCTTTTACGTCTTATTTAGAAGGATATATGAAAAAAAAATATTTTAGAATATATGTAGATGGTGACTACTTTCATCGTACAAGCAAACTGAATTTATCAAGTACCTGCAGTTTAGAAAAGTAATAACAAAAGCTGAATTATGATATTTAATTTCAAAAATTCCATATGTAGTCTATTTTAATATTTCTTTGATTGCTTTATTTTCCTGCAGCCTTATTATATACAAATTAAATTATTTCAATTAAAATTTTTTTAACAGCACAAATTTTGTTTTTTGCTTCACTATTTAGTATACACTGATCCATTGACGAATATGTATTTACCATTGGTGATGAACAACATTATTAATACCTTACAGCGATCAAACTTTCAAATATTTTTTACTTATTAATGACACGAAATGGATACAAGCTTGTGTTCATAAATCTGAACCACTCTTTACTTCCAAACTAGAATTTGCAATTGCAAATTATGAACGTTTGGGGGCCATGTAAACTTACCAAACAACACGCACTAAGTATTTTATTGAAGCTTAAAGGCATTTGAAAGCATTAGCCATGGAACGAATTTATACACATTGTTCTATTGATTAATGAATTTTTCATAAATCATTTGAGTTAATGATGATGATATTAAATATATGTGTTTACGTGAAATTATTTTCTTATACAAATGAAATTCTCTCATATAATTAATGAAATTTTTTAAACAACATAATTCATTGAGTTAATTGAACTTTTTTCAGCTCAAAGAAAATATTCATTAATTCAATAAAAACTATCAGTGGTTAAATTATAATGCTTGTATTCAAAGAAAATTAAAGCAGACTTGAAATCAATATTTTTACAAATTTGTATGAAAAATTCGTCATAATTTATACTTGAAGTCAAAGAGACTCTTTGAATACAGCCTTAATTATATAAATTAAAATATTTACACAATATATGAATAAAACTTATTAAGCTTTAAAAGAAATATTCATATTTCCAATGAAACAGTTTATATATTTTTTTTAAATTTTTATTAACGCAATTTTAAGGTAATATTTTTACGGTTTTATTTGTCTTATTGGTTGAAAAATTGTCAAGTTGTGAGCAAAATTATTTAAGTATAAAATTGTTTTATACTTTGTAATAGTTCTCTGCTTACGTCTACTAATCTCTTAAGTTCCTAAAAATTTATAAATTATGCATCAATTTGTAAGCTAAATACTTTCAACAATCATCTCATATTTATTTTCATCTTTAAATTGTATTCGTTCTGCTTTGAAATAAATTAAAATTTAATTAAGTGCATTTGTTAGGTAATTTTAAAAAAATGCCTGCTTAAAAGATTTGGCAATTTAATTCAAGAACATAAGTGTCTTCAATGTCAATTAAATTAAATTAGTTTACGGCAAATCTAAATAGGAGTGTGTTGAGCTACATACACATTTCAAGGCTAAACATTTTATTAAGAAGAGTTTATTTAAAAAAATACATGCAAAAAATAAATATTTAAATTAGAGATGATAATCGTACACTATCAGATGAAAGTATACAGAAAAATATTATGCAGCTACGGAATATATTAATTTGAAACAAATTTTCATTTAATTAATTTCTGCTTACGTCCCAATAAAAATTAAAAAAAACTTTGAAACTGTGTTCTTTTGCTTTAATTTGAAATAACTATAAAAATTCAATATATAAATATGGATAAATAAAACTTTTATGAGACACACGAATTCAGTAGAAGCCTTTTCTGCAAGCGGGAAAAAAATTACATTATTTAAAGTTGCCAATTAGTGTTTTTAGCGGATGTCATTAAAAGACGTTGTCACTACAAATTAATTAAATATTTAATCAATTTGATTAATCTTATGTTTCATTTTACTCTTGTTATATTAGTTAAATAAATAATTGACTTAAATGAAAATTTCATCAATATGAGAAGTTTTTTAATTGCTTTTAATTAATGCATTGATAGCCCTTATCGAGTTTGTCAAAGTTATAGCGTTACCACATTTCTTTGTCTCAATAATGACTTTGACAACTCAGAATGTTCTTCATGTTCAAGGCAATTTTATTTCAAAGCTACAGCAGACTTTCTTTTTGTTAGTTGATCAATTAATGGAGAAAAAAATTCAATTGAATGGACTTTAGCATTGAACTTGTATTCAAGATGATATGATTTCCCTTTAACCTCAAGAACTTGTGAAGCGACTAATACTTATTTTTGTTAAAAAAAAAAAATTTTTTTTTGTGGAATTATTAGTTTTAAAAATCAAACGATTTTAATTTTTTTTTTTTAATTGTAACGTTTAAATGTATAATTGCTAAAACCATAATTCTCAATGATTTATGTATTTTACTTTAATTCAGTTTAATTCATAGTAAAATACCTCACAAGTACGAGTATTTACACAATTGCTAAATAATTTATAAATCAGTATGAAGCGAACATAATCATCAACAAAACCTATAAATAAATTAGTTGCCAACAAGTTAAACCTTTATGGATGGTAATTAAATTTCTTGCACAAACGCCTTTCTTTCCTTTAATCATTAGTAATCCTAAGGTATTCAACTAAATGCCTTCATCAAAACAAAACATCATTTCATACAATTTATCACTAACAATATCAATTTAACTTAATAAATTTCATACTTTACGTGTGCTAATGCGTTACAGGCACTGTAGTTAATTGAGAATTTATCTGTTTGTTTACTTATCTGCCTAGCTAACGGGTAAAATGTAATAACAACATCAACAAATCTAATAAAAGTAGTTTCTTATTCAAAACCTACGCTGTGATTACGTTTTTCAATTGATTGTTTGTACTCGTACTCTCACGTGTTAGTTGCTCTCAGTTTGTATTTATAACTTTGTGTATATGTTTTGTTGTTTATTTATTATTTCTTTATATCTTACATGCGATGCAAGATTGTCTTAACTCTAAATATGTTTTTTCTATTTAAATTTAACATTTCGCTTACTTTTTTGCACTCTTTTTTAAAAAGCAATTTTCAAGTTAATTTACTTTTATTTATAAATTGCAATCGCTTCAAATGTGTGTTATAATAAAATTAATTTAAAATTTTTCAGTTATGACAGTCTTATAATATTCACCTACTCGCACATACGTATTTGTCATCGTTGACATGAGTAAACACTAATTTAGTTTATACGCTATTGACATACATTAACTATTGATAGACAGCTCTGCTTACAAGTATGTTTGTATGGATTTGTGCAACATTCACTCAACATTGACTTAATTGTATTTGCAGGCAGTATTCACTTCTACATAGGTACATATTTATATTTATTCATAATACGAGGAAGGTTTGCAAATTGAAAAAAAAAATAATAGCTTTACATAAGCTCAGCTTCATTTATTAATTTTTATATCACCTTATAGCCGATTTACATCAATATTTTTATAATTCAGAAAAATATAATTTAACAGAAAACCTAGTATTTGAGTTAACTCACTATTAAATTGAACGAACCCTCGATACATAAAGTTATATCTGTTGGAAAGCTCTTTATGCTTTTTGACTAGCTACCAGACAAGTTTTTGCAAATTATTTAAATTAAAAAAAGAAGTTATAATTCTGTTCGTTAAATACGTCAGTTTTAGAAAAAAAAATATTTTTTTATTAAAAAAACAATCAAACCATAAAATTAAAGCATTTAAACTTAAAAAATTAATAAAGAAAAATTTATTTTATAAAGGGTGTCCCAACAAAAAAGCAAGATTTAAATTTTAAATAAATGACTGATGCAGCAATTGAATTGTTTCTCTGGCTGTATGACATGTGGCGCCGTGACACGTTGAAGATGCATTTGCTTCTCGTGAATCACTCGAGGATTTTCCTCACCCCAAATGCGACAATTCTGCCTATTGACGAAGCCATCAAGATGGAAATGGGCCTCGTCAATGAAGATGATTTTATCGGCAAAATCAGCATTTTCATGTTGTCTCTCCAATACCCAAATTACGAACTCCCTTCTCTGTCCATGGTCATTTTTTACTAACCTCGTACCTTCTACTAGCAAACAATAACAATTGTTCAAATGTCAAACAATGACACTTCGAATGGCGCCAAATTTAAATCTTGCGTTCTTGTTCGGACACCCTTTATAAAGAAATTAAAAACTTAATATGTTTTATAGATTAGTTATAAAAATAGATCTTCAAAACGACAAACGACAGAATGTTACAACTAATTATGAACGAAATACGCTGATATGTTCATTAAATCAATGAAAACCTCATTATTCTTCAGTCGATGACACGTTGCAAACTTGAAATTACAGTAATAAAAACTTTTATAAAATAAAAAAAATAAAATAGTTTGGTCATTAATCCAATGTAAACTTTAATTATTTTTTAACCAATGACATTGTTCATTAGTATAATGAAACATTGTTATAGGTTAAAAATAATGAATTAGTCTGTCAGTGTAGAATCTAACCAACAATTTAGTTGAAATTCAAATACTAAAACTGTTTACTTTATTTCACTAAAATTATCTCAATATTTGTTTGAGCTAATGAAAATATTTCTGCTATTACTGTAATACTTTCATCTATATAATGAATTGATTAAATAATCAAAATATTATAATTTCATTAATAGATTGAAAGTAAATCATCATAATTTGTAAAATATTTCATTGAATCAGTGGGACAATAATGAAAGCATGTCATTGTATCAGATAAAAAATAAATACAATTCATAACTTAAACTTATTTTATGATATTTCATTCAATTAGCTCCTTTCAAATCTGCCCTCGTTGTCTTCATACATACAATAAAATACTGTAGCTTTACAAAAATTTTCAAGTTCACCTTTTTAAATTTTTATTTAGGGCGCAACAAGTGTAAGCTAAAACATTAACCCCATTCTATAGGTGCAAAGATAAAAACGGTGAACTCAATATCAAGCTTTAAATGAATTCACAACAATTACATGATTCCTTATATCAAAGTTTTAAAAAACTTCTTTAAGAAAAAATTAAAAATTTACTTCCATTTCAATGGATATGAAATGCAAAGATTTGTTCTCCCATCATTCAGCAGCAGAGTCTTTAAAAATAGGTTAGGTTAGGTTAGGTTGCACAAGGCGACCCCTGTGCATGCAAATTAGCTGAAATAAATTAGCAGTGTAATCAGAATATTGGAAAGCAAGTAGCCTATATGAGTTTAAGAACTGAAAACTTGGAGGGACAAAAAGCAGAGAAAGAAGCAGAAGTAACTGGTTGGTTCTGAGTAGAATTCAGAAAACAGTTGGTCAAAACAAAGCAATATAAAGGAATGTGTACAAAAGCATCTATATTGCATATATGTGACGCGCAAAATAGAAAGGGACCTGAGGGTAAAAACTGGTTTTGTTCAGTAGAGCCATTTTAAAGATTTAAATACGTGTATCTTTGGTGTACTTCACTTTCATAAAACGCGCATATCTCTGATAGGGAACACTTTTGGGGCATGGGATCGGTCTCATTCGATGCTCAGATGTTGTTCACATCAAAAAAAACGTGAACAAAATTTTTTTTTACTTAGGTCCCTTTCTCTATGCGCTGTCACATATGCTGAAGAAAGCTGTGCGGAACATGTGATGTGATGTGTGTGCGTTATAATCTTTAAGAAATCTAAAAACTAATTAAAATCTTTCTTGATTCACTTTCATCTTCAGATCCACAGTTTCTTTCATCGAAATTAAAAAAAATATTTTTTGGTCGGACGTTAAAAACGCTTTATTAGAAGTTTGCGGTTTCGCCCATGTGTTTTGTTACACCACGTCTTTATTGCTTTTGTTGTATTAGTATGCGGTTTGAATTATAGTTTTACTATGGCTTGTCATTTGACTTAGGTTATCGCTGTGTGTGTTTGGTTTTAATTAAATGTCTCTACATCAGTAATGGGAAATGAAGCACTTTTATTTAGGAACAAGTTTTTGTACCCTAGATTTTTATCGCCATTTGATGGCTTCATTTGAAATTAACTTTTGCACTGGTTCAATGCATTAGTTTTTTAATTATATAAATTAATAAAATAATTACAAAATATTAATGAAATTATTTTATTAAATAAACGCATATTTCATTGAATTTATGAATCCCATAAAACGTGTCATTCAAGGCAAAAAGTTAATTTTTCATTGAATTAATGACAAAATTCAAAGCACATATGAACATAATTTTGTCAGTGTTCAGATTTATGAATACAAGCTTGTTTCCATTTCGTGTCATTAATAAGTAAAAAAATATTTGAAAGTTTGATCGCTGTAAGGTTTCAATAATTTTGTTCATCACTGAAGGTATTTTCATGAAATTAATGCTAAAATTTCATCAACTTACTGACTTTTGTAAATAATGAAATGAAGTTTAATTTATATGATTAAGGGAAAAATTATTAGTAAATTTTAAGGGCAGATGTTGAATGTGAACCACACCTAAGCATCAAGTTTTTTTGTGCATTTCATTTGGCATTTCTCAATTTCAGACTAACTCAATTTGAACCATGGAAAGATGCACAATTGAGCAATGCGTTAAAGTTATTCAGGCTTATTATGAAAATGGGCGTTCAAATCAAAATGCATATCGTGTACTACAATGATGAGGCACATATTCACCTCAGTGGTTTCATTAATAAGCAGAATTGCCGTATTTGGGCGAATGATAAGCCAAGATTGCACATACAAAGAGTGACTGTTTGGTGCGGTTTGTGGGATGACGGCATCATTGGGCCGTATTTTTTCCAAAACGAGGACGGTCAGGCAGTTACTGTGAATGGTGTTCGCTATCGAGAGATCATAAACAACTTTTTGTGGCCCGAATTGGAATATATGAATGTGGACGATATGCAGTTTCAACAGGACGGTATCACCACCACACAGCTAACGAAACAATGGCTCTTCTGCGCGACAAATTCAATTTCCGTGTTATCTCACGTAGTAGCGATGTCAATTGGCCGCCAAGATCATGTGATTTGACACCGTTGGTCTTCTTTCTTTGTGGTTATTTGAAAGAAACGCTGTACGTCGATAAGCTAGCAACAATTCATCAGCTAAAGGATGAGATAATTCGGCACATTAACAGCGTAGAATTATGTCAATTATGCCTCAGCGTCATCGAAAATTTGGACCATCGGATTGAGGTGTACCGCCGAGGTAGCGGCGGTCATTTGGCCGATATTTTGTTCCATATATAATTGAACCATACCATATTATCATAATAAAAAGAAATGACAATAATTTCCTAAAAAATTTGTGTTTTATTTAAAATCAATATCGACCCTTAAAATTTAATCACCCTTTATATTGTAACAAAAGTTGATAAGTCTTTTGCAAATTTCGAATGCTGTTTCATAGTTCCTCGACTTTTTGAGTAAAAAATTTTAAATGACGCATTTTATTAAAAGACAGTGGTTGACGATAGTAGTTTTGTACTTAAAGTTATTGGTAAGGAAATTCGCAAAGTCACAGAGTTATCAAATAGCCCTATTGTGGTCAGATAAAAAATCTTATATTATACAAAAAAAAAAAAATTTAAATTTAAAAAAAAACTTATCACTAGAATTTTTAGAGTTAGACAACAGAACAAAACTGGCTTGTCCAAAGTTTTTTGACAGTTGCATAGCTCAATCTGGCAAGAAAAATTTCAGTATCTACAAGTTTTATTACTATTTATGTCTAAATTCGTCATCCGTTCTAAAGAATCCAAAAAAAAATTATTCACATGTAAAAATGGGTGAACTCAGTCTAAAGTTTTAAAAAATATTTAATGAAAAAATAAAAATGTTTTAATAAAATATTTGGAGAATAAAAATTATTTTTTATATTAAGCTAAATATGTTTTTTTAAAAAAGAACAAAAAATGTACCAATATGGCCTGTAATTATCAGCACTGATACATTGATACACTGTAAATTTCAATTTGAGATCGCAGCATATTGTGGTTGGGGATTGTGTTGTTTTGTGTAGAAAATTTAGTTTGTGTTTTAAAGCCAGTCAAGCAGCACGTACCCAAGAAAGTACATTTTAATGCATAAAAACTAATTGAAATAAAATAAACGTAAAAAAAGAACTTGATTAATTCATAAAAACTTAACTAGTGTGTTAATGTGAGTTTTGTTTTATTTTTTTATTTTTACAACAAGTAAATTTTTTACCTTTTTTTATATATATTTTAGTTTATTATTTTTACAAAAACTACAACTAAAATAATTTAAGTCTGCAAAATGGGTGATGATATTTTTGTAAGTTTTTAAATTTATTATACTAAAATAATATAATTTAAATCAACAAAATAATTTTAATTAAATAAAAACAAAATGATAATAATTTGTAAACTAATTTGAGTGTCGTGTTATTATAGAAATAACAATTTATTTCCGTTTGATAATTTAATTTGTTTTAGAGAGAAAAAACTCACACAAGTTTAATTAGTATGAAATGAAAAAAATCCATGATTCATTCGTAACTAATTACTAAGAGTTTTTTTTATTAAAGTTTAGTTTATGTATACAAACCTGTATGTACTCATGCATGTACGCGTTCTAATTTTATTTATTATTATTTGTGTGATTCACTATTTTTTGTGCTGAAACTACTTTTATTTTGTACACATTCATTAGCCATCTGTTTGTTATATAAACGAAATGATTCAGTTAACTGGTTAAAATAAATTTATCTCTTTTTTTTCGTTTATTACCTTCTTTGTCTGGATTTTAATTTTGCCGGTTTTTTTATTATTATTATTTTTATTTGTTTGTATATTTATTTAATGTGCTAAAAATACATGTAACAGCTTTTTGTATTTAACAAACTGTGTGTGATGAAGTAACTTGTTCTGTTTGAGTTCGTTTAATGTAAGTCAGTTTAACAGTCATTGAACTCATTTGCTTAAGAAATCACATGAATAATTCATCAACATAATTTTGTATAAAATTTTCTTCCTATGCTGCTTAAATTTTTGTATTTTTTCTTTCGTAAACGTATTACTATAAACAAACGAGTATGTAATTGTAATTTATTTTAATTTTAGTACATAACTACTCGTACATTGTTGATGTTAATGAAACAAAAGAAAATAATACATACATTTATATACATAAAAAACATTAAGAATCCTTTATGGTTTCTCAAATTTAGTATTCAAAACCAACGAACACAAGTTGGTTAATCGGCTTTTTAACCTTTGAGCAACCAATAATTTCTAAAAGGTTATAGGGTAAAAGAGGCTGTAGCCGGCAGTTTCTTCTTTTTTTCAAATTGGTACCATTTTATAAATGATCATGCTATTACTCTGATAACGATACAATATTTAGTATATTTTTATATGTTTTGAGTTATTTTTTTAAGATTAATTTATTAAAATTGAGTAATTTTTTAAAATATACCAAATTTGCCAGTAGTCGGCATATATGTACTCGTATGTCCCAATGCTCGCCATAATGTGATCCTACTGTCAGCATATAATTTTGAATTTAAATCTTGTCAAGAAAATTCTATATTCCTCAGGCTTAAAATTACTCAATACAACGGGCAAAATATAATTTAGTAACAGTCGACACCCAGTGACGAAATGATACAAAAAGAGACTTCCAATTTTATATGTTAATTGCTTTTTTCATGTTTTTCAGTCATTTTTTCTACAAGTTTGCTTAATCGGTATTAAAACGAATAAAATTATGTGAATTCGGTTTGACGAACACCAAAAAATGTGATGTTATTTTAAAACGAATATTTTGCAGAAGTCGGTTTACAGAAAAGTACCAAATATTTTTTTTAATTGCAAAATATGCAAAAATAAAATAAAAACATATGCATTAAAAATATATTTATTAAATCATTAAAACGTAAAAACTAAAAAAAAAACATAAATATATTCCATTCAGCTTGAAAATTGAAAACAGTTTAAAAAGTAGGAGTAGATAAATATTTATTTATATAAATAATTAATTTTTTAAGATGTCAAATGTAAAGCTCTTTCTATTTGGTCTTCAAACTGTTTTAAACATTGAATCGTTCGACATCAACGAATGCTTATTTAAAAGTAGTCAATCCTTTTGTAAAATATTCATTTTCTACAATATTTTCTTTACTGGGAAATTAAAAATATTACAAATCTCTTTAACGTTTTTAAGTACCAGCTTTCTTTTTTTTAAATTGTATTAAGATTTTCTTTTGTATTTTAGTCGATTTAACCTTCTACTTTTCCTATTTTAATTACGGCATCATAAACAAGTTTAACCGAGGTGCTCAATGATATAAACCCCTGCAGTTTACTTATTATCTCGATTAGAAACAAATAAAGTGTAAATATACTAATTAAATTACAACTCTATTAACAGAAAGAAGGTAGGTAATTCTATTTTAAACACCAAAATGTTGTTGCTTTAGCTCCTTGAAAATGTCAAAATAATCAAATTATCAAATACAATTTTCTCTGTTTGATAGCTTTAGAGCTCAAACAACTAATTATAACCAGCTCATCCATTGATTACACCTTACAAGAAATTCACCTTGTACAGAGAAATATTTATAAACAAAAAATTAAGAAACAAGCTATTTTTTTATAAATATTACAAAAAATATGCAGTTATAACAAAATATACAAAAATATGCATTTAAAGCAAAATATGCAAACATATGCATTAATAAATTAATGCCATTTTACTGGAAGTATTGTGATTCGCAAAATTATTAACTTTAGGTGGGTCTCAGAGAAACGACAACAAACATTTATTTGCATGAAGTTCCTTGCCCTGGTCACATAATTTCTTTGATATTTAAACGGCAGCCTTATGCTTGTATTCAAAGAAAATTAAAGTGGACTTGAAATCGATATTGTGACAAATTTTTATAAAAAATTTGTCATAATTTCTATTTGAAGTCGTTATTAATCATTTGGAATACCAGCCTTACTCTTCAAGAATGCTTTTATTTTTGAATTCGTTGAGTTGAAAATATTTCTTCTTAAAACAAACTTGTAGTTCATGCATGGTGTTAAAAAAATAGAAAAGTAAATAAAGTAAAATGAAGCTTATACTTCATATAAATGGAATGTATTAAAAGATACCCAAGAATAGTTTTTGGGCCGATATTATTTATTAAGTAACTTGATTTTTATATGCATGCAAATTCAAAACAAAATATATGTGATGCACTAGGCTGTTTTGGTGAGGGTTGGTGAATCGCGGCATTTCTGCTAAAATAATAAAATGTAGTGTTTTAAAAATTATATTTTGCACGCCTACAAAATTTACAACAATTTAATTAAATATGATTTTACTTTGAATAGCCTAAAAAGGGATGGGCTGGAAAGCTTTTATTAATTGTAATGTTTTTACTAATGTCATGCCGTCAAACGTTACAAGCTAAATCTATTAATGTGAGTATTTAATTATTATTTAATAGTCAAATAAATAAGCCAACACAATGTATATATAGAAATGCAAATTTAAACTTTTTATATTTTTCTACGAACTATAATTTCTTTCGTATACTGTGTTTAAAAAAAAATATTATATATGTTTTTTTTTTTTTTTTTATACAAATGTACAAAAGAAGCTTTCCTTCACATGTAGAGCTATAGGGAGTGGCCCATAATCATAGTCACACTAAAATCGATATCTTTTTAAAAACAATTTAAATTCACAAATTTCTTATGGACAAAAGTCAGCTCTTAATAAAAGCTTACTTTTTTGTGACTATGATTATGACTCAATATTTTCATACCCTTCACATTTATAAGTTTGTCGTTACGTGTGTAATTTCTATATCGCACTTGAGACACCCTTTAAAGTATATATAATCTGAATGTTTATAAATAGCGGAGTCGATTTAGCGATGTCCGCTTGTCTGTCTGTCTGTCAAGTCGTTGAAATCAACTTTTTGAAGTCCCTCAAAAACGTACAGAAAATTGTTGCATACAAAACTGTCAGTTGTTTTTGTAAAACTGTTGCTATTGAAATTCAGCAAGATAGGTTGATAAATGGCGGAGCTATGATTCAAAAACCACAACTACCTCTATTTTCGACCATTTTTTTAAAGGGTTTTTTGCTTATTTTTTCTAAACAGCGAAACGGACAAAAATCATGGTATGCAGTTTTGTTTGATATGACAGTCGTAATATCTGTGCAAAAAATATAAAAGATCGGTCTACAAATGGACAACCAAAATATTGGCTTTTTATTAATTTTTGCTTTGTTGTTCTGCGTAAAGTACATAACGGTAAAAAAAAATTTATTGATATTATTTAACAGAAATAACACTAGTAATGTCTGTGCAAAAAACGAGAGCAATCGGTTAGCTAATAGCAGAGAAATATCAAAAATACAACCAATATTTCAGATATTCCATAATTTTTGCTTGGTTTTTTTATGGAAATTTTTAAACTGTCATATGCGCAATGCTTTGTACACACAAACATGAAGCCTAAAAAAGTGTATGTTGTTTTTAATGCCTTGAGTGTAATAGCATAGCGTTTTCATGAAAGACGACTTTTTAATTTTGTTTTTATTGATATTAAATATATACCCCCAAATTCATAAAAAATATTATGTGCTTATTAAGGGCTTATTTGACAGACTTCTATGCAGTATTTGTCAAATAACTCCTTATTAAGCACATAATATTTTTTATGAATTTGGGGGTTAATGTTTAAGAAACCATTTCTTCGTGTTTTTGAATCATACTAATGACTGGTTTAAAAATTTAAAGTTACATTCGTGAGATCGGTGATCTAAGAACCATATATCATACCATAAATAAACTCACACATTGGATATAACTCACACTAATATTTTGGTATTACTATAAATGCTAAAAGTGCAAGGATGGCCTTCGGATTCCATCGTCCACCTCATTGCATAAAAATACAAATTTGAAACTTCATCGCCGATATTGCCTAAACTTTTTTGAGGCCAACGAAAATGTAAAAGAGTATTCCTTCATAGATTTCAATGGTCTATTTAATTTTTTCAAAAATTTTAGAAGTAATAGCCCTAGTGTTCATAACGCACAAAGCAAACATGAATAAAAAACTAAAGTTTTTGATTTTTCTCGGGCATTTGTGTTCCGGTTGTTTTTATTTTCACAAATATTATAACTGGCATTTTTAATAAAAATATGTACCTCAGTTTTTTGTCCGTTTTGTATTTTGGACAAAACTGCACAAACCAGTCCGAAAAATGCTCAAAAATAGAGGTAGTCACGGTTTTTGAATAGCAACATTAAGGCAAGAACAACTGACAAATTAGCGTAGGAACTTCAGAAAGTTGTTTTCAATGACTACACAAATATATAGACGGACATCGCTTATTTGTACGGTATAAAAAGTTTTCACAAACTTACTTAAAGTGAAGGGCATAACAACTTTAGTAAATAAAAGAAATTCATTCATATTATTTGTGTACACACAAAGCTTAACCCCCTTATTCAAAACAATATTTAATTAATTAGGTTTGATTTACAAAATGTTTGCAAAATTAAATTAACTTATAAATAATTTAAATTCCTATTTAATATCTTTCTTAGGATTTCTTTTTTTATTATTAAAAAAAAATTTAATGAATGCAGACATTTTATTCCTTTTAAAAATTAATTTCGCAGAAAGAATTTTTTCCTTAAACTCAAAATAATTATTTATTTTAGGATTAATAAAAAATAGGTCTTAAAATAAAATTTGTTATCAATATTTTTCATTTCTGTTCTGTTTTATTTTTAAGTCTATAAAACTGTTTTTGTTGAAACGGCTAGTTTATTAACACTGAGATCGTATTATAAAAATTTATTTTTATATCGACATTTCGCTCAAAAAACAATAAATAAATTTTTATAATAGGACCTCAAGCTTAATAAGTTAGCCGTTAAAATTATATAATTTTTTGAATTTTTTTGAAGAATGTTTAAAGTGAAAAATATACTCGTAAATATTTCGCTCACACAGTGAAGGGTATATAAGATTCGGCATAGCCGAATATAACTTTTTTTAATAGATTGTACAAACATTTAATATATTTTGTTAAAATTTTAGATTGCAATTTTTTAATTTTTGAAATTTATTTTTTTTTAATACTGAAATAGTTATTAAAAATCAATTTTAATTAGTTTTAGTTTTGATTTTTTGTATTGCATCCAATTGAAAACTTAAATTTATGTTATTATTGATAATGGCGATAAAATCCTAACGACAATTGTTAAAACTAATGAAAATTAATGTTGATACATATTGTATGTAATAAAAATTATTACTACTTTAAAAGCAGTTTTTATGTGCATGGAAACGAATACCTCCGGCTGGTGTAAAAATTCATTAAAACCAACTTTGCATCTATTTGTTATAATTTTGTACATTTAATTGATAATATTCTTTTTAAAGCGTATTTTTAAATTTTTTTTAATAATAAATAAAGAGATTTTTATTATATGCCAGTAGATATAAAAAAATGTACATAAAATTTATAAGTACTTTATTCTTACGCTTAATTAAAGTTTTAACAAAAGGTCGCCACTCGCTTGTTATTAATTATTTTTATTACTTCCTTCTCATTTTGCTTGTATGTGTGTGTCTATCTTTAGAGTATAACAATTTCTTGTTTTAATAATATTGATACAAATGCAGCAACATCAACATTAAAAAAAAAAAGGAAAATAAAATTGTAAATTTAAAATTTCAATGCGTTAATTGTGTACGAGTAAGCACAATAAATATTAATGTTTAACATAATTTTTTGCATTTGCAATTAACTTTAATTGTTGTGCCTTTTGTATATTGCATATCCAGGACTTTCAACTGCACGAAACAAATGCTGTAAATAAATCAATTTTGGAACTTAATGCTGGCGGCATGGATCCGATATCCAAGTTACGTGCTTTATGCATTTCTCGTGGTGCCAATGGCATAATTGGTTTGGGCAGGTAATTTTTGATAAAAATTTTTTATTTGTTTTACTTTAATTTTTATGTGCAGCATATAAAACAAAAAGCAAAAAATTACATACCAACATCGAAGTAGATTTTGAGTTTATTATTCATCAATGGTTTTTAAGCTTAAATTAAATATTTAAAAAGTAAATTTTTAAATTACTGCAAGCAAAGTATACTATAATGAAAAACACTTGCAAATGTTGAAAGCCTTAAGCTTGAAAAATATTTTTTAATACCTACGGTTGTACGTGTTGCACATTTACAGATCTAGGTTAAGTTTTGAGGAAGAAAAATTATATGTGACTTTGGCTAAGAAAAGGTGGCTTATGACTCAAAAAAGAAATTGCGAGAAACAGCTGTTAAAGATAAACAATGCATTTCGTCAGTTTCTTAGTAGTTTTTCTTTTGCATTATGAACAGTTATGCCCAAAAGACAACCAAAAAAGGCAAAAGAGCATAAATGAGATAAGTTCGTGTGTGTATATAAAGAGCGATCCTGTTTTTAAATTTTTCAATTCCATTTATCTTGATTCTGGATTTTCAATAAAATTTTGTTTTTCTTTAATTTGTGCTCTTCTCTACATTCTCTGCATTTTTAGTACACTTCTAAGCAAGTTAGGACTTTCTAGTTTTCACCACGTGAAAGAGCGTCTCAAAAACTATCGAAACCAAAAAAAAACGTGGAAAATTTTTTTTTGAGTCATAAGTGACCTTTTCATATAGAATAAACAATTTTCTACTCTTTCTAAATGAAAAATGTTTACTATTTCCTAGATGGCTTCATTAGATCTACATTATGATAAGCAGCGTTGCCATATTAGTCTTTTTTAGGGTTGATTTAGCCTTTTTTTGTCGCATTTAGCCTTGAAATTTCTGATTTAGCCTCTAGCTTTTTTGTTTTTCATATTATCATTAAATAGCCTTTTTTCTTTTTCGCATTTTTTTCCAGATAGTGCGAAAATTTTTTTTATCATTTAAAAAAAAAAAAATTCCATAGTTCATAGTAAATTTTGGTGAAAAAAAATTTTTCCACACTATCCGCAAAAAAAGCCAATACATTTATCTATCTAAAGCAATAGAAATTAAGTCGATGTCTTGAAAACTAAGTAAGTTAGGAAAAAAAAAGGTAGCCAGAGTTATACTATTGGTTTTTTTTAGGCCACTTTTTACTAGAACTGGTTACCTTTTTAGTCATAACTTGCTAAGTTTTCAATATATGCGAAAAAAATTTTTATCATTTAAAGTTTTTGGCGAAAAGATTTTTACAAAAATCATAAGTATTATTTTGAATTTTAAAGGATAGTTTTTTAACTTATTCCCAGCTTTTTTTTTTTTGTGAGTGATTTAGCTTTTTCTAACCTTTTTTTAAGCTAATTTAGCTTATTTTTTTTCTAGAACCTGGCAACGCTGATGATGAGCCATAATTACAACCGACTTTTTAAAAAGAAAAATTTTTATTCTTAAAGTTGTTCAAGTCTAAAGTGAGATTTTAAAAAAAAAATCATCGATGAAATTCTAATGGCCAAATTGCTTATTTTTATAAAAATTCTTTAAAAATTAAAAGGAAGTGATTTTTAACAGTTAAAATTATGGATTTCATTCAAATACGGGCGCATTTTTCAAATAAAGTGTTAAAAATAAAGTGTGAAAGCACTTGAATCCGTAATAAAATACCTTGTTATTTTGGTCAGTATGTGAAAATAATTTTTTTTTAAAGATGATTCATTTTACAGATGCTAAACGCTCTGAGCCATCTCATCTCCTTCTGCTTAATTTATTTTGAAATTTTGATTATAATTATTTTGAAAACATTTTTGTTTGATTATTTATTTATTGACATTTTATTCAAAACAAAGAACCGTAGAATTCTGATTTGTCTAACCCACTCTTTGGCATTTAGTTTATTTATAACACTGCCCAACAAATGTCTACTTCATACAATTTTCCAAAATTGTTACTATCACACTTGATGTATTATGGTGCGTATTTTAAGATATTTCAAGCTACATACAAATTTAAGTGGCAGAAATTTTTTTTTATTTTAAAAATGATTACGGAGAGAAGAAGTTATGGAAATGTCCAACACAATCTTTGTGTTATTTGAAAAATATCCCAAATCAATCACTTCTGTGTTCTTTAATTATCTTGGAGTAAATATTTGCAATCTGCACGTCATGAGTGCGAAATAATGCATACTAAAGTTAAGTGTCAATTGGAAAAAATTTGGCTCAAGACTCCTAATCATTATGATAATGATATTTTTTGTAGAGTAAACATTGTGGTCATAAATTATACAAAACGAAATAAGTGGTCATATTCAATGACGTCTTCTGCTCATAGGCCTGTTACACGCTCTGATTACGCAGCAGTGCAACAACAACTTGTTTTGAATCTGATTTTAATTTTACTCCAAGTTAAGGATAAATTCTCAACCATTTAAAGTGAGTTTTAAATCTTTCGAAAAAGTTTTCTGAGTTAATAAATTAAAATTTTAAAACAGGCATTTACTATGGAAAAAATTTATGAATCCACTTGAACAGAAAAAATTTCTTGCGACTTCATAGCATAGGCCTACAAAATGAAATTTTTTCTTGTGGTTCCTGAGGTTTCATGACCAATTTGAATACTCTTCTCGAGAAATACCACTATATAGAAAAAAAAAACAAGTTACGCCATAAAATTTGCCATAACTCAAGAACTAACCTTCTAATTAAGCTTACAAAAATAAGCGAGGATCGAAAATAAAATAAATTTTGAATTATATTAAATTAAAAACTATATCTTTTAGAAAAAATTTAGTGTTGTGTTCTTAATCAGCACAAGTTACTTAATCGAAAACGAATATTAACACTCTGGAAAATTTTTCAGTGTTGACTAGTGTAATACTTAATCCTTAATATTTTTCTTTTCTTATTTTCTTAATATTAAATTTGAATTTTTTTCCTCTTTCTTTTTTGGATTGCAAAATAGACTGTTCCGGAATATGGATGATGATGGCAGTAAGGCATTGAATGAATATGAATTCACAAAAGGTATACAAGAAATGGGCTTGGAATTAAGTAGTCAAGAGATCAAGGACATGTTTCGCAGGTAATAAAATATTAAGAAAATTTATTATTGTAAAAAACATAAATATACTTACTTATTTCCTTCCTTAATATTTCTTTACAGCTTCGATGAAGATGGTAGCGGTTCTGTAAATATGACAGAGTTTTTGCTTAAATTAAGAGTATGTACTTTTACTTGCAATGTTGTTTTGTTCTTTCTTTTTCTTTATTGATTATTTAAGAATTTATAAATTTTTATTTACTGAAACAACAATTTTATTATTGTATTACAACAGTCGTCACTGTTCTTTACCTTTCTTTGTTTTGTTCGCTTTACTCATATAGTCATTGTTTGTGTAATTTTATTTAATATACATTTTACGATTATGGTAATTACAGCCCCCCCTGTCAAAGGCCCGCTTGGATATAATTGATAAAGCTTTTGCCAAAATGGATAAGACAGGTGATGGTGTTATTACATTGGCAGATTTAAAAAATGTTTATTCGGCTCGTGAGCATCCCAAGTTTAAAAGTGGTGAAAAGACTGAAGATGAAATTTTAACTGATTTTTTGCATAATTTTGAAGGTGGGCGTGGCAACTCAGATGGCAAGGTACAACTTAACTTTAAGTTTAAATAAATATTTAATTTTTTCAATTTTTATAGAAACTTTGTTTAACAAAAATATTTCCTTTTTCATTCATGATCCAATTTATTTATAGGTAACCAAAGAAGAGTTTGTTAATTACTATGCCACAATTAGTGCCGCCATAGATAATGATGAATATTTCCTATTAATGATGACAAGAGCATTTGCTATGGAATAAAAATTTTATATTTATTGGGCTTTATTTTATTTGCACAATTTTGTTTTGTTCTTTTAATTTAATTAAGATCCATTATTAAAGTATTATAATTAAAATTAATGTATATTAAAAGCAAAAGTATGTTAATGTTATTGTGGTTTTATTTAACTTTCAGACAAGGAAAGTTTATTTCGAATGCGGGTAAAGCTAATAGCTTCTGAGGTTTATTAATATTGATAAACACATTTTAACAGCTTCAAATATAATTAATAAATGTTTCTTATGAAGTAGATTACTTGATAATTTATAAAATTGAACTTTATTCCAAGAAATTATAACCAATGTTCTGTATTAAAAATGTTTTCAAGTAAACACACAGAAAAACAAATCAGTCGCTTTTTGTTTTATAAAAATTAAAAATCAATAGGTTTCTTTTGTGTTCTTGATCTGATTTAACTTAACCTTTTTTATGTGCAGAATTATTTTTAACACAATTTTAATACAGATTGTATTTAAAATGACTTAAAAGATATGACTTTAAGTGTTTGTGGGATAAACAGTTTAAAGTACGTAAGACAATCAAAACAGGTATAGTTTAGATTACACAGTGCAACATTTCTCAAATATTTTTTACAAGTAACAAAATGCCATATTAAGTTTTGCCAGTTTAGCTGCCCAATAAATATATTGGCTAAAATTTAATTTTTCTGAAGAATATTAATCCAATTCAACTAAATTTTTTTTTGTCTTGGGCAAAAAAAAAGAATAGAATAAACTCACCCAAAATCAGCATATGGAAGTTCAAAAATATTTCATTTCTTTTAAATATTTTTATGAAATAAATAAAATAAAAAATTAAAAAAAAAACAAGCACAAGAAGATGGAAAAAATTAATATTTTTCTTAAACTTAAACTTTTTTTCCCCTAGACTAAAGCAACAATTCTGGCAAGAATATAGTTCAACCTAAATTGGAACGGCAAGCGAAGCGTTTTTAAGTGCCTTCGATTATTATTAAAGCGCGATCACTAAATAAGAGCGCTGGTACTGCATATTTTCCAGAGTAGTGTTAATCATCTTGTTTAATAAAGCCCACTAAAGACAAACAAAACTAGAGTTAAAACCCTAATTTAAAAAAGCAATAGCTAACTTAACATTACTGGTCAAAGATAACAAAACAAAAATTAAAAATTAATTGTTTTCCAGCCAAAACGTCACTACAAAACGCTCTATCAAAGTTAAATTTTCTAATTGTTCATTTTATAGGGACATAAGAATTTTTGACAACTAAAATACGCTTGATGCGATAATTTAGGTATGACTGAATAGACAACAAAATGTCAATTATTTTCAGCAAAATGTTATGTGTTTGGCAACATGCTCAAGCCAAAATATTCATAAAACCATAAAATCTGAATTCCAGCTAAACTAGCAAGACCCAAATAGGATCTTGTTACTTTCGATAAGTACTTCAAGAAGTTTTACACATATTGCAGCCAAAACTGTTAACGACACTACTAAATAATTTTTGTGGAATTAATTTTATCTGGTCTTAGTATAAAATGAAAATGATTTCTTTTGCGCTTATAAACCGAGAAATTTTAAAACTATTATACAACTGCTACTTTTAATTGTGATTTATAGATTCTCATCAATTTTGAAGTAAAATTTAATTTAGGTTTCTTGCACTCCTTTAATGTTTTTTGATTATTTAAACAAGTCATGCATGGTTTATTTATGAAATCAAGCGATAAATTAATATTCAAATGCATACATTTATTTATTACAAAATAAATGAGAAATTACTCATAAATAAGTAATATTACAAAAATAAAAATATTAATAGAAAAAAATGCGGTTAAAATATAATCAAAAAGTAAAGTGGTAAAATAAATAAAAAGTAAATCTACGAGTACATTTAAAGTTATTTTTATCAACATGAATAAATAAAATTTTGTAAACGAAGATATGAATATATAATTTATTTGGCATTGGTTTGTAATTTTCAATAAAATTTTTATTAAAAAAATTATATTACAAAATGTAATCTAATTATTCAATACTGATTACATTTTTATGACTCAACTACAAGACATCTTAGTGCTACCACTCATCAGTTATATGGATTTATAAATTAAATTTTTGTAAAACATTTTTTTTTCGCAGAATGTTAAGAATGGAAACTATAGAGAGCGGACAATTTATATTATAATATGATATTTTGAGTAGAAGCCATGACTTTAATCACCATTTATGTGATTAAGTAAACTTTCAAATGGAATAAAGCTATCAGCGTTGCTATTTTAGTTCTTTTAGGTTAGATTTAGCTTTTTTTCTCGAATTTAGCCTCAAAATGTATGATTTAGCCTCTAGCTTTTTTCTTTTCCTTTTTTTTCAGTATCAGACATACCAGCCAGCGTTGCCTGTACTTTAAGAAAAAAGCTATATTTCCTTATAAAAAAAACGCTAGAAAAAAAAATAAGCTAGAAAAAAGTTAAAAAGCAACAGCTTAAAATTCAAAATTTTCTTATTTATTTATTGCATTAGAAATCTTAATTATAATTTTTATTAAAAAAAAATGAAATATCAAATGTTAAAGAAACACGGCTTCAAAATTACCAAAATCAAAAAGGAATTTAATCTTTCTGAAAGTGTTTTAACATTTTCGAATAATTTTGTAATTTTTATTTTATGATCCAAAACGGAAACTGCCAACATCTTTGAGAACAACAGTTTTGGGGTATATGGAAATTTTCAAAAAAAATTTAAAAATAACTTCTGAGTATTTGAGCAGTAGATTATAAATCTAGAAGACCTCTCCTTTAGAATGATATGAGTCCCATCCCGTAATCTTCTATAGTTCGTCCGTAAGTTGTTAAAATCCTTCAAAGCAACAGTACTGGAGTACATGCAAATTTCAAAAAATTTCAAAATAATCCATAGAAACTTCCGAACGAACTATAGAATATTAAGGGATAATACATATACCATTTTAAAGGGAAGGCTGTCTAGCTTTCTAATCTATTGCTAAAATACTCAGAAGTTACTTTGGGCTATTTTTAAAAATTTTTTGAAATATCTTCTGAGGGTTTTTTTACTATTCCCCACTTTGCGGAGGTACCATTCCTGATTTTGCCCATAAAAATTAACAAAATCTATATTTTCTAAACTTTCCTTTAACATTTTCGGAAATGTTCGTAGTTTTTATTTTATGACCTAAAACGGAAACTGCCAAAATCCTTGAGAACAAAAGTCCTGGGGTATATGGAAATTAAAAAAAATTTTAAAAATAGTCCAAAGTAATTTCTGAGTAATTGATCAATAAACAGCCTTCCCTTTAAAATTGGCAGTGAGTACTTGGGCAGTAGATTATAAATTTAAGCAAACTTAGCTTATTATGTGTCCCATCCCGTAATCTTCTATAGTATTTAAATACTTTTAAGCGAATTCAATTATTTTTCAACTTCAATATTAAAATATAATATTTAAAATTCCTTCAAGTAATAATTAATTTTTTGATTTTTAATTCGGTTTCTATTCTGATATTTTCTTTGCTTTGTCTTACTCAAAGACGAGCAACCTCAGCATTACTAAGCGGTAGTACTAGATAACTAAATACTAAATGGAACAAATAATAATTCAATTATGAATAAAGTGCATTTTTATTTTAAAAGTTAGAAACCAAATGCTTTTCTTCACTTATGAAATTACCTTCGTTCGACTAATTTTTCAATTTATATATCAAAGTTTTATTGAAAATATTGATTTAGATAAATTGGTCTCTGTCTCAGATTGTTTATGTATGATTTTTTTTCATTTTTCCAAAAAGGGCTATTTAAGGCTATTTTGAAGAACATAAATTTTGAGGCGAAATGCAAGAAAAAAAGGTTAAATCTAGCCTACAAAAAAGCTAAAAAGCTTGATTCTAAATCATGCTCTTTACACGACTCATACCTAACTTGACTTTAAATTTAATTTCCCATTAATATTTAAATTTATAATTTTTAATTCATACTCTTTCATTTATGTTTAGCTTGGTAGGTCATGCAGATAAACAAATCTCTTATTTATTTTTGAAAACAAAGTAATTTTCATTATTTATTATCAATTTTTCTCACGGCAATCCTTGTGGTTGGAATTGTTATTGAAAAGGAAATCATATGTCCATTATAAGTTACAAATTTAAATTTTTCTTTAAAATGAGTTCTTTTTAAATACTCCCGCTTACCAAATTAGATTTTAGTAAAATCAGCTTATTTTATTCAATTGAAATAAAATTCTTTTAAATAATTTCCATTTTTCTTTTTAAATTTATTTTTGCTTTATTTTTTATTTTACCAACTAGTAAAGAGCTTATAACTATTTATACTTTTTAAGTTTTTTCTACTGGTTTTCTTACTTAGTTTATACTTTTTAAAGCAATTAATAGATTTTTTTATACAATTATTTTCTTCTCTTGTAATATTGATTTCAATTTTGAGTGCTGTTTTTATTCGTAATTTATTTTTTATTTAAACAACTTTATAAAAAGGTGTGCTTAAAAATCTTTAAATAGTTTTAATTTTAAGTTTATTTTAAATACAAAATATCAAGAAAACATTTTACAACAAAGTTCTACAACAAAGTTTTGTATTTTAGAAAGAAAATAAATAGAAAATTGTATTAATGATTCAAATAAACTTTACAAAGAACACGAATTTTTTTTTAAATTTATTTTACATTTGTTTGTGCATTTAACAAAATTTTGTGCAAATTATTCTTATTTAGGGCCACAAAGTATTTTCAATTATGACTGCAATGTGTTGTAAAGTAGTTGGAATTTTTGATTTTAAATATTAAAATTGTAAAATAAAAATTTAAACTTGAAAAAAGTTTTGCAGAGAACAAGGAATCTTGTAGGAAAATCTGTTGTACGTAGGTTTTTTCTTTCACTATTCATGCGAGGTAAATGCTTTAAAAAAAAAAAACATTATTTAGCGGCTCATTCTCAGATTGTAATTAACCACTGACTTTAGTTTAAACAATGATATTGGCTTACACTGCAAAAAAATATTTCATTATTTTTCAACAAATAACGACGTTTTATCAGACTAATAACAACATTTCATTTCATTTAATGAAATATTTCATTAAAGTACTGAATATTTGAATGAAAAAATTAAGTATTATCTTAATATATAACAGTCGACTGCACGTGTGTTTGACATTGTACTCCTCCTAAGCGGCTGGACCTATTTAATTGAATTTCTCTGTATGACTTGGAAATCAGGTAGCGTTGCAGTCGGTATCTGGCTTAATAAATTACTACCTGTTTGTACTCGGTCTTGCACGGTACTTTTCTCTATGAGTACGATTTCTTAGGGTAAGAAGATCGAATACTCGTATACAAAAATTTTATAGCAAAACAACGTTTGCCGGGTCAGCTAGTATTATTATAATAAATGAAATTGATTGAAAAATAATAAATTTATTCATTAATGAACAAATTGCTTTCAGTGTACACTGAACCCAAACAAGAGTACCATCAGGCTTTCAACTTTTTGAATTTACTAGCCTCTGCGGTCTTATATATCATCAGTGCAAGCTATGAAGTATTAAAAGCAGTCAACGCAGATTCCGTAGTTTGTCTAACGAAATCTGTTCAGTCTTAAGTTTTCGTAAAACAACAAAACTTCTTGAAAACTTATTATTGCCTATTAGAGAAGTATTATATCTTTCACTGAATAAGATAGTTGGTTTCATAAGTCTTGTATAGTGAACCTATTCATTGGGTCTGGGTACATAAATAATCTGCACTAAAAGATTTTTGTTCATTAATCCAATGAAAAATACAATAATTTTTCAACGTTTCATTGGGTTAATAAAATATGTCACTAATTCATTCATTAAATAATTCATTTAAATAATGAAATGTTTTCACTTTCTCATGCGTTGAAAAATAATGACTTCTTTGAGTGAATTTAAATAAAATTAATTTTTCTTCTTTTTATTGAATATTTTTGTTGTTTAAAGGATTTCTCTGAAATTTGCTATATGTAAAATTTCTATACTTTATAAAAAATCTCGCCATATAGCTTTGAACTGAAAAGGTTGACTTTTAATCCAAAAAAATGATTAAAATTATATTTTATAAAGAATTTCTCTGAAACGTGATGTAGACACTAACTTAATTATAATTAAAATTACAAGCGAAAACGAGTTACAAGCCTTATCCAAAGGCTACTATTCATTAAGCATTCAAAGACGTTTTTGGGTGCTTTGTCATATCAAGTGGTACCTTAAGTCAAGAAAACGGGTCGAAATTAGACCATTACAGTAGCAAAATATATACGTTTTTCTGTCTCTTTGGCTCGTTACATAACGAACAGAGGTAACTAATTCTCATAATTGCCAAGTGTTTTATTACAACCCAGTGAAAATGTGAGTGCCTGTTCGAGTTAGGTCTAGTAAGTCTCCAGCCAATATTATTGCAATTTTCTACATAGCATTCCTTAATTTTAAGACAATCACAACTCTTAGAGTAAAAGTTTCAAGCGACAACATGAAATTATGAAAAAATTTTAAATTTTCTAACTACTTACAATACAAAAAGTCAAAAATGAAAACACTGTTTCAATGCTTAAATATTAAATTTCATCAAATCTGTTGTGTACTGAAAAGTCCTTTTTATGAGCATTTACAATAAAATTATTTTATATTTTCTAAGTTTTTTTCTTACTTATTCCTTTTTCGTTAATAAATAATAAATAAAAAAATTAATTGTTAATTGACTACCTTATTCAGAGCAAAAAGATGGCAGCGTATTAGCAAGTCATTTTAATGAGCCGTTAACTAGAATTTTTTGATTAGAGTTTTTTTTTCTAGAAAATTACATCTGAATTTTTAAAATCTCATATTTCAGTTTTGTAAAAGATACCTGTAGTGCGATTCAATAACTTTTTCTCACTCATTTGTTTGGTTACAGTATCGCTAATGCAATTCTGTAAGCTATTTGTGTTGATGGTAAAATTTTTTCTATTTAATTAAGTTGCACAAAATTACAAAAAAAAAACAAGCAAATTTGTGCTGTGAACATAATTTTTTTGTGTAAATATTTTATTTGTTTTAATAATTTTTGTAATTAAAGGTAAGTGTAACATAAAATATATAATTCGTTATTTGTTTTATTTTTTTTTTTTTCTAGTTAAATTAAACTCTACATACCCAAAATCCAATTTGAATTCACAGTACTATTTACGACAAAATTAACAACAGATAAATAATCACAGCAAATAACTATTTTAATCTTACCAAACATTTCAATCGCAATGTTGATAAATACTAAAGGGCTGCACAAACATATGTAAAAGCCACACATCACTACAAACTTGTGCAATATTTTATAACGAAAAGTGCTTGTAAGCTCTTTTAAATATGCTTGGTCAACACTTTGGTTTAAGTGGCGGCCTAACGGCCCTCAATTAGAGTCGCAAGACTCCGTTTTGAACTGGTCAGCCTTTTACTAAATACATAATTCGATCAAATATCGATATACTTACTTTTTTAATGCGATTCATGGTAATAAAAATTACTGAATTGCACTACTGGTGATAACAAGTCAAAAGATGAGAGACTGTTTTTTCAGTTTAAAATAAGTTCCTAATTTTTCTGGCTTTTATTTGCTTTCAGGACTGGCTGTATATATTTTTTAATTTTTTATTCACTTTAATGGTACAAAACGAATTTACTTATTGCCAACGACAGCTTCTTTCGTATATTTAATGAACAAAACACAGTTTTAAAAAAATCCGCATATGATATAGAGTAGTTATTGTAAAAGGCGCTAAAAGGAAATATTATGATTCTTAGCACAGAACAGCACTAAAAAACAAAATTCAAAAATTTTTTTTTGTATTACGTATGCCCGAAAGAAGCTTTTCATTAGCTTTTAATTTTTTTAACACTTTTAGTGCTTTTGGGTAACTCATTAGCAGTTCGTTAGCAGCTCGTTACAGCATGCGTTTCATGATCATGCCTATTTTATGCCATTCATGTTATGAATAAGGCAATGCAAATTTTTTTAAATTATATTTACATAATAAACTATTGTTAGTCTTAAGCAAAATCTAGATTTTCTTTTATGGCAGCGTAAAATTTTTTTTTAAATTATTTATTAATCTCGCACGTTATTATTTGTTTTTATTTTAAACAACAAAAGTCAGCTGTAAAATGAAATCTTGTTATAAAATGCGAGATTGGTAAACAATTATAAATTGAAGCTAATAAAAATATATTTAATTCGTTTAAAATTCGTTTGATTAAAAAAATAATTATGGAAAATTAAAAATTTAATTTTATAAAAAATGGCAGTTTTCTTCCTCTAACTGTTGGTTTTGATTTATTTTTTTTATGAGTGTATAAATTGAATTGTTTTCACGAAATTAAAAAAAAAAAATATTCGTTATATGTTAATTTCTTATTAAAAATAATATGTTTTTTTGTTTTTTTAATTTTCATTTACTATTTTTTCATTTCTTTAGTATTTATAGCTGGCAAAATAAGAATTAAATTCTTGTTTGAATTTTCTGATTTTTCAGTAAATTTTTATTTCTTTTAAAATACTTAATTTTTTTTTTATCATAATTTATTATTTAATTCATTATTTTTTGTTGCTTAAATTCATGTTTAGTTAAACTACACATACTTTTTATTAATTTTTATCTTTAATTTTATGTTATCTTGATTTACCTGTTGGGAAATGATATTGTTGTTGATATTTACATTAAATTATTTAAAATAATTATAATTTTCAGAAAACACAAAAATAATTTTCTTTGTCTTTTTTTATTATTTAATATTTCGTTAAACTAAAGACTCTTATTTATGTGTACGTAACTTTAACTTACTTGAGTGTTTTTATATATTTTTTTTATTTTTGTTAATCTTCTCTTCAATTCTTTTACTTTATTTTATTTAAAAACTAACTAATATGATATAGTAACTTCTTCTTCCATATTTTTATTTAGCTGTTTACTTGCTTTCAATTTTATTACAACATTTTCTACTCAGCCTTTTACATCCGTTTCCATTTTTCTTGTTGTTCTTTCTACTGTTGCTGCTGGTGTTGCTTGTGCTTAAACTAGAATCCTATTTCGTCGCTTGGCTTCTTCTATGCTATTACTGCAGCAGTTTTTATTTATTTTAGAAATAATTTATTATTTTTATAAACGACCTCATAGTTTGAGTGGATCATAAAGTATTTAAACTTAAAACTGTTGAAAATATCACCATGACGGTATTAAAGATGATAATTGTTGTTGAATATCTAGTGCTGGACAAGCTTCCTCCTATTAAAAAATGGTAAATTAAAAAGGAAAGAAAATTTTTTGTTTGATTATAAAGTAAAGAATTCTAAACAGAAAATATTTTAGTTTTGGGAATAAATGTTTCCAAGTGTAAATACCACAATTTCATAATTCAAATTTCTTATCCAAAAAAATTGACTTTGAATTTAAAGTAAAATTTATGAAAAATTTTGATAACGTTGAATTTAAAGTCTGCGTTAATCTTTTGGATAAGAGGGTTAATCTTCTATATAAATAAAATAAATTTTCTGTTAAGTTGCTTGTTCGCTTTACAAATTTTCGTTTGAAATTTGTCTCTATACTTCAAGCAAGGTTGCCTTATGATTTTAGACAAGCCACGCCCATTTCTACGCCCACTTATCAACAATTTTTACTGGGAAATATTAATAAATAGATGTTATAATACTTAATTTAAGTCTGACTTAACGCTAGAAAACACATAAAATAGTAAATGGCTGTATATATTTGAATGGGTTTTTCAACAATTAAAATTCTATTTGTAAACAGATTTCTTTAAAAATTGGTACATGGCTACCGGCTAACATAATAAAAAACCAGGCAAGACGAGACCAGGAAAAAACATCATAATCAATATTTGAGAATAACATTATCAGAGTTTAATTTACAACAAGCCGGCGTTTCCACATTTAATTCTTTAAATTTTCCCTAAGCTAATGAGTATCTCAGCTAAATTTCTTTAAAAAAAATTAAATTGTTGCTTTGCTTTACTTACCATTTGTGCCAGCATGTATTAACATTTGATTATTTAAATTATCATAAGGAATTAAAGCAGCATTTAGTGATGTCTCTCTTGTTAATTCTGGAAAATTTTCAATTTCTGCTATGCATTTCAGTTGTAAAATTTTGCTCGCTTGATAAAAACGTGGACCGCTTAAATAAAAATGTACTTGCAGCTTTTGGCGCCTCAGTATGTAGCCGTGAGCTGAAATGCTGGTATCAACATTTGGTTGTAATTCACTCAAAGAAGCCTAAAAAGAAAATTAAAAATGAAATAATTATTTACTATTTTAAATCTTATAAAAAATTAAATCTCTTTCAAAATTAAGAAAAAGCTTTCGTTATAAAACATAAGCAGATTGAAGATGTTGATATTTATGTAATTTTTTTGCTCTTATAAAAGCATAATTGTCAGCTTAAGCAAAAACATTGTGAAGTGAAATCAAGTTAGTCAAGCATATTTTCAACTTAATTCAGTTAGAATTTTAAGATTACGTTGCTATAATTATGGAAATTCCACATCGAAGTTCAAAACTTGTCATGAAAAACCAATTAATCTTGCGATACCTCTGTCCTAAAAAGTTATGAAATTTAATCCATTAGTCAAAATGGACCTTATTATGCTTACAGGCAAAATAATAATTCTATAGCACCCTAAAAGCTTTATACATTAAAAGAAAAATATTTTATAAATCTAATGAAACAATTTCAATAATTCAAGGAAACATTTAATAAAGAATCATTAAATTAATGAATATATCCTTGAATTGATGAAATATTTCTTTAATCTAATAAAATGTACTATTGAATATTTCATTGGATTAATAACAAAATTCAAAAGATACATGAAAATAATAATTTCTCATTGCACCTGTCTAGTTTTTAAATAATTCTTAAAGCTTCAATTATATTTCTTTCTTGTAATTTATTTAATTAATTTACCTGTTCACCATTAATAAACCAAGTAAGTCTTGTCTGTAAGCTGGAATAATCCGAGGTACAAATTGCACTAAGATAGTCCTCCATACGATACATGGGATTAAAGCTTTCTATTAGAGGATCACTTTGAGGTAGAGCTAAAAATATAAAATTAATACAATTAAATTAATACAATTTTACTCGTCGTATATTTAAATAACAAAAAATAATAATTTTTACAAAAATTTTTTTTTTATAATTTAAATGCTTCAAAACTATTTATAAAACCACCAACCTGCCACAGTCATATTGTCCTCTTTGGCTGCCAGTTGAAAATGTGGTGCATCACCAGACACTTCGCACTTATAGACACCAGATGATTTTGCACTTAACATACTCAATTCTACTCTACAGGATGATTCATTGCAATAGTATTTACCATCTGGCAAATGTACACCAACTACCGGAAATTTTATATAAACCGGATGCATCATAGGTGAATATCTGCAATTAAAATTAAATTGCATTTAAATATTTTAAATTTAATTAAATAAAATTTAATTTTAAATTTATGAACAAACGTAGCCTTGTATATATTAAAATATTTACTAACTGCTTATTAGAAATATTAAAAGGCTAATATATTTACTTAAATCCATTTAAAAATCAAATTTATTATTTATAAACTGTTTTAAATGGTCTTACCCGGCCCTTCACTTTATAAGTTACAATTCTTATTAATGATTAAAAAACTAATTTAATTTGTTTTATTAAAAAGTGATCATTCAATTGGGTGTGGCTGATCAAAAATAAATAGCAGGCACATTTAACAAAAAAAAAAAACACATAATGACTTTATTTATATAGAATATTAGCTTTTTTGTTTCATCTTGCACGGCTTCCAAAGTTATCTATCTTAAAACTGCTTCTGCATTGACAAGACAATAATGATTATTTTGAGCTTATGATGCTTATAAGTTTTAGTTATTCTAGGAGCCTTGAAATATTTCTCCCAGTTAGAAGCCCGTTGAAAAATAGAAGTGGAATAAATAGTTTCAAAATAAATTTAATTTTTATAAATGGAAGATGAGCATATCCCGTACAAAAAATATGTGAAATATATTTAAAATTATAATTTTTTTTTTCAATTAAACTGTGAAATAGAACGAATGTTCTGGCTAGCAAGTGGTAAGCTGGGAACCTATGACGTAAACCATTTTTACAAATAAGCAATTTCAATTTGGCTGTGCGAAATACACATTCTTCTGGAGTATTAAACAAAAAAGAAAATTATATAAAATTTTTTAAAAAAAGGTCGCATATTGATTAAAATAATTTTCTTTGAATATATAAATATATTTTTTGTTATTCCTAAAATAAAAATTTTATTTCAGAGATCTAAAAAAATCCTTTCTGGGATTCTTAATTTTGAAAGTAATAAAATATATTGAATTTAAAATGCTTGCAAACAAATTTTAATATCAAATGAAGAAATTCAAATTAACGGCAAAAATCAAAAACTATATTAAAAGACACACATCCGATTGTCTGCTCTCTTATGTATGCTTGCTTTCGTTAATACGAGAGTGTGTACACACTTTACGCACAGGTGATGTACATGTGGTAGTTGCACCTCAGAGCTCATAGCCTCGATATTTATGAACCGATTGGGCTGAATTTAAATAGCAACCTGCATGCAGGAACTTTCCACAAATTAGCATACTTAGCTTTTTTGTAGGTCTTCTACTTTACACTTTTTGTTAAAGATATAAAAATATGTACGTCACATGTGAATTTAATAAAACACTACAGTTATTTTCTTCTACTGTTTTATACCCTTCACTGTAAGTACGAAGTGATTTCTACATGATCAGTCCATAAAATATGATTGAAAAGCCCCGAGTTCCTCTCTTTTTTAAGATATGTATTTCTGAGTGGGTTTTTCACATTCTTGCCGGAAAAAAAAAAGTTGTATGAAATTTTATCACAAATGACAGTCAAGTCTGTACAAATAAAAATCAGTAAACAAATAAACGAGGAAAGTAACAATACAACCAAAATTGTAGTTTTTCATTAATTTATGTTTTTTGTAAAAACTTTTTACTATAAAATATTACACATGTTTGTGCAGAGTTTTATAGTGTGCACATACTTGTATTAACGAAAGGAAGCATACATGTGCGTATTGTTTGTGCGTGCATACGTATGTATGTCTGTTAACTGTCTTATTTGCAATAGTAGGGTATTTGTTTAATTTTTTTGTTGTAATATTTACTTTGAAATTCTTTATCTGGAATTAAATATTTATTTCAGCATTATATTTGGTTTAACAAATATTTTCAAACATTTTAAATTAAATTTAATTAAATTTATTTTGTATTACTATTGTATACTCTTATCCTTCTCAAAATTTCTTGTTTTTGTTATATTTAAAAATAAGGCTCTTAGAAAGGATTTTCCGAAGATCTTTTTAATTTGAATTTCTTTATTTTAGAATTAAAAAAAATAGGTATTCAAAGGAAATTATTTTAATAAATATTTGTCATTTCATTAAATATATTTTTGTAATTTTTTTGTCTAAATATTTAAGAAGAATGCAAAAGCTTAAAAATATGATTGTTTGGCTAATAGAGTGAAGGGTAATTTTTTGAGAATCAACACAGCCGAATTTTACTTCTTTTTATTTTTATTAAGCAGTGCATTTGTATATTTTTCAAAGCTTTTGTATTGGTTGAAGATTAATATTTGCATATATTAAAAACTATGATTTTGTTGCTTAGTTGATTTATGTGTCAGCCAACGGTAATTCAATTTTATTTTGAACCTCTCTCTGGTCCAAGAACATGTCCTGGAGCATTAACGTCTATAGCATTAAAATATTCGGCAAAGTCTATTAACCCCATCAAATAAGTCGTCAATGAAATGTGAATCAGATCGTATTTAACTAATTTAATATATAACTGGCTGAATGAATTACTATTTTCATAAAAGAAAATACCATTAAAAATATATAAATGAAATTGGGACAGTCGAGTAAGTAAAGTGGAATAATCAAAAAACAAAATTAATTTTATTTAAAATAAATCGCTCATTCACTTCAAAATCGTGTACTTAATACACTTATGGAATATACATGCAAGAAACTAGTAAAAGTATTAGACTTAAAAATAAGCACATTTTTTGAGTTATGACGCTATTGAAGAAATAACGATAGTTACATCACTTTTTTTACTCTTTAAACATACAAAAGATATTACAAAATATGGAAAGAATTTTTAATTTCATTAAAGTTTAAAATTTTTAATTTAATCTAGGGAACTTGAAAACAAATTTTAATAATTTCTTTCTATAAGTATTTTGTTAGCATAAATACTACAATCACAGCATACAATATTCATGTTTCTGGAAATGTGTGCTCATGTGATTCTTTTTTATTAAGTTCTTGTGAGCAAAAAGGGTGGAAAAACTAAAAACTATAGAGTTCACAAGCACACTAACTTACACCTAAATTTATAACAATAGAACACATTAACACAAAATATAAATAAACAAAACCACAACATGGCACAAAAATTCACAGTTGCATGTTAAAAAGCTGACGCAACAAACGGGGAAACCGCTTTTATCTGTGGTAGATAGCACAAAAAGTGCCATTTGGTGGCAGCTGATAGTAACAGTTTAGAATATTAAGAGAAGAAAAGTATCTCCCACCTTCCCTTTTACAAAGAAAAAAAAACTTTTAACAATTTTTCTAGAATTAATATATTAAGACAAGTGAACAACAACATGATTTAAAACGTGTAGTTCAAGCAAAAAATTATTATATTCACAGTTATTAATAATGTAAAGAATTTTGATTGAAAAACTTGTAGGGAAAAAATATAAAAGTGAAAATAGAGTTACATATAAAATTATTTTTTTACTTAAAAACTGACATAAGAAAAATAAATAAAAATCGCTTAGACATTGTTAGCAAGTGCTTAATGTTGTTATTATATTTAACGCAATTGAACAGTTGGCTGCAAGAAATGTAAAAATTCTTGTCTACGTATTTCATTTTCAAATACTTTTCTAATATTTTGTTTAATTAATCCTGTTGATTAGTTCTAGGACTAGCCTTACGTCAAAAATAATTTGTACGAAAAAGACTCTATATTTTGAGTACTTTTCATATAATGATTGTTTCTGTTGTAAGTGAAACTAGACTTGACTATAACCAATTAATGAATAACATGTCGAACGATGTTTTTAGCGATTTAATATTTTTTCTTAAATTTTTTTAGTTTTCTCTTCTGCAATATAAATATTTATAATCAAGCCTTTTAAGCTAATAACAGCAAAAACTAAAACCGATCTCTCCTCAGTCTTGAATTTTGTTAGTAAAACAATTGAGTTTTATAAAGTCTTCTTTTTGAATCTTTATTAGTCTTACTCAGACTCGAAAGTTGTGCATTAAAAATTTTATAACATCGATTAGAATTAAACACATAAGTTATTAGTTTTTTCATAAAAAAAATATATAGTAAATAAATCGCCAAATTTGTTGCTAAGCGGAAAACTAACGCACAATAACGTAATTTTTGTTTTCATATTTAGCACAAGAAAGTTTCATATTTAGAAATAAAACTTGATAGAAACAAAGTAAAATTACAAATCCCTTTGTAATATAGAAGCGTATGAGCTTTAAATAATTTAAATTAAATTTTATTACAATTTTAAATAATACAACAACAAGCTAAATTCGGATATGCCGAGTCTTATATGCCCTTCACTGTGTTAGCTAAATATTTTTAATGTCGCCCATTCTTTTTAAATACTTAACAAAACTAAAAATTAATCATTAAATTACTGCTGAAAATAATTTTCTTTAAACTTCGTATACGTGACAGTATTTTTGTCAAGAATACTTTTAAAATGAAGTATTTTTTCTTTCGTAATGAGTTTTCAGACTCAAGTTGATGTTGCTTAAAAAAAATTCAATATATTTTATAATCTTGTGTAGGTATGTTTCTAAGTTTATTTAAAATGTCAATTTTTTAAAGGGAAGCACTTAAACTAATTTAAGAGAGTAGTTTTCATCCCTACTAATTCATGGAACCGCACCAACTAGATCTTGGTGTGTTTTTTAAGAACAAATATATATACTAAAAAAAATTAAACCTTAAAAAGTTCGTGTTCACCTCTGTCATTTTAAAATCTATAATCTTATAGTTAGTTACACAATTATCATTAAGTTAAATTTCCATCTAGCCTCAAGTAATTTTAATATTTACTCCTATAATTTACTTTTAATTACATCCTATAATTCATAGTCATTTTTTTATTGAGTATTTATTGCACTCATTTTAACATTTTTAACTCATCACCCATTTTTACACTTGTCCACCAATCAAATTCTCTTGTAATGACAAATTATGGAAGCTCATATACGAGTAGGTATTTGTTTTGGCTTAGTTTATTAAAAAGTAACTGTTTATTAAACACACTCATAATGTACCCACTGTATAAAAAAAAAACAACAAAATTTCCCAAAAATGAGAATAGAACAAACCAACAGAAAAAAATCTACCTATAGGCATGAGTTACAGCTTTATAGGTATATAAAGAAATTCCTTTTTAATATACTAAGAGTAGAGAGAGAAAGGGAGAGAGAGCAAATGCACAGTTGATATTGGCACATAAAGAGAGAGATCTCCCACAAACAAATGAGTTAGAGTAAACACACAAAAAAAAAAAAAAAAACAAAATCATGCAAAAAATGGCCTTTCATTACAAAAAAAATTTGTATTAAAATATGGCCAAGCCCCGTTATACAGTCTTTTTTTTGAACTGAATATTTCTATGATTGGTTTTGCATACATTTTCATTTGTAGCCAATCACATTTAAATTTTTTTTTAAATATTCCAAAGTATTTTTTTTAAATATTCTGAGTATTTGGGCAGCAGATTGATTACCAATATAGACGACTTGCCCTAAGCTACTGCTAAATATATGTGTATTAGGGCTTGTTAATTTTTTTTTTTTTTTTATGAAGCGTATAGCAAAAACGTAATCTATAGGTGATTCTGAGAAATTTTGCTCAAGAGACCATAGCTCTAAGTCGGATTTGGAGCCCCCCAAAATTTCAAAATAGATATTTTTCCATATATACATAGAATAATTTAATTAAATTCGTCATAAAATCGGATAGAATTATAATAGATTTCTCAATCTGGCTTGTTTGAAAGGTCGAGAATAATATTTAAAAAAAAAATTTAATTAAAAATGTAAAAATAGTGTTTTTTGGTTAAAACCTTGAAAATGTTGACTTTTTCAGATCGATTTTCCTACAAAAAGGAGTTCGAAAACAAAAAAATTGATCGTAATAAAAGTTGCTGGAAATTATCTGAACTTTCATAATCTGCAAAAAAACAAAAAAAAATCTCTAAAAAAATCGAAGATTGAGAAATCGATTTTTTTCGAGATTTTTTTTGGGATTTTTTTCGTTCCATACAATTTGACCCGCCCTAATGTATATATAGAAGTATTTAGTGACGTAAGACGTATTTGATAAATATACCATTAATACTGGAAACATATTTACAAATACTAAAAAAACTTCAGGGGTTACGTTGAAACATATTTAACTCGGCATATTTATCTTCACTTACTTAATTTTTTTTAATGTGATTTTGTATTTTAGAAGGCTGTGGAAAGTGAAAAATATTAATATTTCGCTAACACAGTGAAGGGTATATAAGTCTAACTTATTTGTAATTAAAATTAAATTAAAATATTTTTTTATATCGATATTTTGCTCCTGAAGAAGCTACATAAGTTGGAGCGAAATATAACCTCAAATTTAATAAAATAACAATTTTAATTTAAAATATTTTAAGTTACATTGGTCTTTTAATATCTATAATTTAAAAATATGAAAAAACAATTCTAAAGATTTTCCTGAAATTCGGAAAACATTGTCTGTATACTTTAACAAACTTCGCTATATATTTCTGAATTAACCATGCCACCTTTTAATTCTTTCAATTAAAACTTTAATATGTTTATTTTTTTTATTCAAATTTTTAATTGATGCATATATTTTTCCCCATGCTTCAATGTAAAATTATTCCAATAAATAATTTATGAGCCAAAGTAATAACAAGAAATTTTTACTGAAATATAATTTTTTATCTTCATGTATTAATATTAAATTTCAATCTGCCCACATATAAAATAAATATTTTTATAAAATTTTTGTGGACAAAAACAATTTTATATCCTTTAAAAATTACCTGAAAAATTCCATTTTATCTTTATACCATTTGACAGAATTTAATGTGTGTCCACTCATGGTATAACTGCATGATAATGTCACATTATCACGAAAATCAACAATTTCCGGAACATTTAAATCAGTCACAAATAAACAGCATACACTTTGTAAATCTATAATGAAAATTAAATAAAAATAAAATTTTTATATAAAAATCATATAAATGAAAGAAAAAAAGACGGAATTTTTTTATTATACTCGTATGTTTGCATATAATATACGAGTATAAGTAAATATTTATTAATGTATGCATGTATGTGTGTATGAGTCAGAGTAAAATTATTTTTTATTATAGGCTGCAACAGACAATCCATTATTAATTTAAATTTATTTATTTTTTCGTTGGTTGGTTACAGTGGGGGAGTATGTGTGCTCAGTTAAACAATTTTTATATAAACCGGTTATTAGTAGACATAATTTTGGATAAGGGACTTCAAATATTCTTTTCTGGCATAAAATTTTATTTTTGATTAGATTAAAAAATGCCTTTAAAAGCCAAATAAAAATTTTCTGAATTAATTTTTTAAGAGAATTTCGTCTTATTTTTTAAAGAAAAATAAGTTAAATGTCACGCATACTCGTACACGTACCAATTTTCATTGTTCAACTTTTAATTCCATACCAGAGAGAAGGCGAAAGAATGGATTACTTTCCCTCACTCTGCGATTCTCTTATGTTACTTATTTTACCATTTAAAAACTACCGATTAAGATTAGACTTTCGTGTGGGAACATGGTCTTTATTTAATACAGAGTCTGATTAAAAAACAACAAATATGAAGATAGAACACTTTCAAAAACTTTATTCATAAAATTAACATAACAGAAAAATTAGAAGAGAGACCTTTTCAATTGGAAAACGAAAGGTACTATAAATGACGAGGAAGTTCAAATACACAAACTCAAACGATGATCTCAGAGATGTGAATGTAATTAAATAAAATTCATCAAATTTTTATAAAAAATAAAAACAAAATATTTTTATATTTTCTCATTTTGGGGAAGAATTATAAAATTTTTGCAACAAAAAAAAATACAGGAATTAAAAGTTAAATGTGTAACAGAATTTTTAAATTACTAAAACAAAATTCTTGGGCAATAACTAATATCAAGACAATTTAAAAAATTGTTGAACAACTAAAAACGAGCACCTTTATTGAAAATTTAATAATCGTGTGAATTTACAATATATGTTAAACAAGTTGTTATTAATTTTAAGCTGCAACTCGACAACAAATTATCAATCATTTGACATCATATGATTGTGCGACTTTAATTCCAATTTGGATTTTTTTTTAATATTATTTTTTGATTAAAGAAATAGAAGAGAGATGTTTTGAGATTTTTATTTAGCAAATCAAAAATATATGGGGTAGGTATATCTCTGAAAAGTGTTGTACGTTGTCCTGTAATTTACCGAGGACAATATCTAACATTGAAATGAAGCATTCCCAGCTGGCAGTTGAGAAATACTTTTCAGTAGTGCGATTCAATAACTGTTATTACGAACATTCGTATAGAAAAAAAACAAGTATAACGCGCAATATTTTATCGAATTCGGTATTCATTAACTTTGTGACAAAAAATTATGTTTGCACTTTTTAAGACTAAATAATAAATGGTTGAATGGATATTTTGCAATTTTTTTTTCGATTTTTAGTGCATTTTGCATGCGCATAGTTTGCATAATGAGTTTTACAATTTCTATTCGATACAAGCAAGCTTGATAGTAAATAAAACTTAAATATAAATTAATTTATATTTATGTTTTATTTAAACGTTCTTAAATTATACAATTCGAAGAGGATTAAATGAAAAAAAAATTAAAATTGATAAAAAGAAGAAAAGAAAAAAAATTACTACAGCATGTAACAAAAGTGTCCATACTATAAAAATTTTAGCGGGTAATAGACAATTAAAAAAAATATTTAAAGTCTTAACTATGGGAGAAAATAAATAACACAGGGCGACAAAAAGAATACCTGGGAAGTGATATAATTAACAAAATAAACATTTGAATTGTTGTAATCAAAAGTGTAACCAAAAGTATATGGCGACTTTCCTTGGAGTATAAACATCATTAGTAAAAAATTTAAGAAAAAACCGTTGCAAATAAAAATTTGTATAACAAACAAACAACCAAAAAAACAGAAAATGAAAGATATATCATGGAGTGTGCTTGTAGTAGTGCTCCATTCTCAAGCTTTTGTATCTTATTAAAATAAAATATTTTAATTTTTTTTTTAAATAATAAGAAAGAAAGTACTAAATTCTAACTATAACCAACTTTAATAGTAAAAAAAAGTATTAAAAAATAAATCCATTATAATTATGAATATTCCCTGGGAAAATTTTGCTTTTGGGAAAAACTTTTTTGAAATCAAATAATTTTTACGCTAAGAAAATTTAATTTTTATTCATAATTAAATAAGAAAAATTCAAACAAAATATCTGAAATTAAAGTTCAAGTTTTAAATATAATTTTATTTTTACAATGTTTAACGAAGTGCTTGGAAATTTTAATTTATTCAAAATGAAAAAGCGGTTCATTGAAAAAACTGGTATGAGTAAACTTAAAAAAAAGGAGGTGAATAATTAAATTTAAACCCTGAATAAATGCACTCATAACTGAATCATTATGATGATAATTATTTAATGTTAGTAAAATTTAATGTGGGCTTGTAAATATACATGCCAGATAAAATTAATAAATTGCTTTAAACATTTTTTGAGAAAACTATTTGCAAACTAATATATTGCCCAGAAAAAAGTTTATTAAAATTTTTATTAAGAAATATGCTGCTGAAGTTCTAATAAATTTATTTTCGTATTTTTAGGTATTCCAATAAAGTTCTTAGCAAAGTTTTATGCAATAACTTTTAGTTTTTAAAATTTAGTTAAATAAAAAAAATACTGGAAAAATGTGTTACAAGGAAGCTTAATAATAATAAGTCCAGCTCATGTCATCACCGAGGGTGCCTTGAGGTTTTGAAAAGATTAAACCAAACCAAGTACAGATCACAAGGAAATCGAAAAAAAGTTGCTAAAAGAAATCTTGTGCTTACAAAATATGCAATACGGTCAGTACAACAAAATCCGGGTGTTTATGACAATGATCGTTCAATAAAATACAACACCAGTGTAAGTACTGCAATAGGAAAACTGTATGCTAACTAAAAAAGCCAACGTGCAATAAAATATTCAAATCGGGACGAAAAGTAGAATGCTATTGCAATAAAAAGGCCACGTATTCTTTACGATCAAGTGTCAACAAAATTCAACAAGTGACTTATTACGGACAATGAAACCCATATTAATATTGACTAAAAACAGCTGCCAGGTGAAATATTTTATGTTGCAGCGAAACGTGGAGATGGCGATTCTAAATACAAGCACACCATAATCAAAACGACACATTAAACAGTAGTGGCACTGTGTTAAAAATTTGAAAAATATAGATTAAACTGTTATGCAGCAGTTAATATGATTCATCAAGTGAAAAACTCAGAAATTCATTGTAATTAATATTTTAATATCTGCTGAGAAAGCAATACCTTTTTCTGTGTATGTGACCCGATTTTGTATAGATAATACTTTATGTAGATGCCAGCGTTGCCATTTTAAAAATTTTTATGACCAGATTTAGCCTTTCTTAAACTTATGATTTAGCTTTTTTCCTAGGTTTTTTTTTATTTTTCCAGATTGCCTTAAATAGCCTTTTTTGGAAAAATGAAAATAAATAATACTTAAACAAACTAAGACTGAAGAAAACTCCTGAACACAAATGAGTTTGTTGGGTACACACAGAAAGCAGCTTCGGTTGTGAGAACTAAATTTGATTCCAATCGAAAATTCATTTGTGATAATGAAATTTTTCAGTTGTAGCAACTAGAATTCGATAATACAGGCCAAAAATTAGTTCTGTTAAAAATATTTTGAGCTGTAACACCGAATTTCTATTGTCAAGATTAAAAAATTCGATTATCACAACTGAATTTTTGATTGGAAACAAATTTAGTTCTCACAACCGAAGTTTTTTTTCTGTGTGTATACTTAGAACTTGAATTTAATTTTATTTATATAATTATTTATTTAGACTTTTATTTTTATATTTTATCTGCATAATATTCGTATAAAAAATTTTGACATTTGATTTGTTTTAATAATATTTAAAGCAAGTTAATTAAAGTATAATAATATTTTCGATAAAATATTGACAAATAAATTGATAAATTGATAGTATAGAATAATATTTTTCTTCTAACTTGTAAAATAAATGCATTTTTTTTGCATGTATATATTTCTTATCGAAGCTTTATTTTACAAGGCAAAATTTCCGAAATGGCTTAATATTGTTGCAGAAAACTATCATTAACTGATCAAATTAAGTATTTAGTTCCGTAGTACTATCATTCAGTTATGCTGAGGATGCTCGCTTTTTAGCAAGTTAAATATCAGAACAGAAATCACATTGAAATCAAAAAACTAAAGTTAAAGTTAAGAAATATTGAAATCGCTTATAAGTATTTGCAGAAAACGAGCGTATTTCTTTAGTTTTTGATATTTTATGTTCTCTTTTTACTTTTCTATCAAAATCATAATTATCCGTGTGAAAAAGAAAACTTTGAATTTTAAGCTGTAACTTTTTAATTTTTTTGTAGATTTTTTTCCTGTGTGATTTAGCTTTTTCTAGCCTTTTATAAGGCCAATTTATTATTCTTCACTCCTGAAATTATTTTTCGTTCCACTAATTTATCAATTTATATATCAAAATTTTATCGAAAATATTACTTTAGTTAATTTGGTTAATATTTTCCCCCCAAAACAAATATAGGGTGAGCCAAATAACTTTTTTTTTTTTGAAAATGCTATAAAAACATCGAGTGTAGCTTCGGCTGTGTGACACGTAGTGCCGTCCTGTTGAAACCAAATGTTTGCCAATATCCTCCTCTTCAATTTTTGTGAACAAAAATTCGTTTAACATGGCCCGATAACGATCGGCATTGACTAACGGCCACTCCTTGCTCATTTTCGCAGAAAAATGGCCCAATCCTGAACCAAAATCCGCCCCAAACAGTGACTCGTTTTGGGTGCGTCGGCTTTTCAATGTATACGTGCGGGTTTTCTGTGCCCCAATTGCGACAATGTTGCTTGTTTACATACCCGCCAAGATCAAAATGAGCTTCATCTGAAAAGATGATTTTTTGGCAAAATCGGCACCTTCTCTAAGTCGATCGAAGGCCCTCTTAGCGAAGCGAAAACACAACCATATTCTTTCAGCGGAAGGATAAAACTAATTATCTGCCAAATCAGACATAAGCTAAGTGTTACCATTCACGAAATAAGCACAAGTTGAAAAAAAAAAACGTTCGATGGCGGACCCTACATAAGAAATAAGAAATTTAACAAAAAAAAAAAAAAAAAATGTAGACGAAATATAAATTTAATTAAATATAAGTTCGAAGTGTACAGAACAAATTCAATTGTGCTCAGAAATTTTCTTTAGACTTAGTTTGTTTATTTATGATTTTTTTTTATATTTCCAAAACAACCATTTTGCAAAAAAAAAAAAAAGCTAGAGGCTAAATCATAAGTTTTGAGGCTAAATCTAGACTTAAAAAGGCTAAGACGGCAGCACTGGTCTTAAATTATCTTTCGATTTGCTTTTACTTTGAGTTTTTTGATGAGGCGCAAATCAGCTGCTTGTACTTTTTAATTTTTGTGTTTTGTCATTCAAAATCTTAAATAAAATTTTCAGTCATTGAAATTAATTATTGTTTTATTGTGGCTAAGATCAAAAGTGTAGATAAATTACTTACCAATAAAAAATATTGAAAATATTAAAAACAGCCAACTATCCATTTTGAAGTTATTTTGTTTTTTTTTTTTTTTTATTGAAATTATTTTCTGCTTTCCCGTTAGAGGTAGTTAAATGTAAATAAAAACACTATGAAATGCTTCTGAGCTTGTGTTTTATTTTAATAATTATAAGCAGAAGTATAATGATATTTCAAATATACTAACTCTTTGCCAGAGATCTTTTAGCCATCACCATGTTTTACTGAATTTAATTTTATAATTCCAATAATTTTACTGCTTAAATTTTTTTGTGTTTAATATTTTTGTTTGTTGTATTTAAATGTTAACAATGCTTTGTGCTTTCTGTGTTGCTATTAATTATTGATGAATGTTTTATTATTATTATTTAATTAAAAAAATTATACGGTCATATTTCTATTGCAAATTGCCCATGTGTAATTTAAATAGCACACATACAAATGAGTATTTGTGGAACATACGAATTATAAAGTTTTCAATTATGTGCGCTTGTTGATTTTATTTATTTATTTAACTATTGTTGTTGTTGGGTATTTTATGTTATTTTTTAATTAAATAATTTTTTCTTTCTCTCCTCTTTTTTTTTAATTTTTAAATAATTTTATGGAACATTTAAGGTGAGCACACAAGTATATGCTTGTTTGGGCATAAACCATGTTCTAGATTTTAACTTGAGTTTTTTTATTTTTTATTTTTCTCTATGTACAAGTATTTCACATTTTGTTGTTATGCGTGTACTCGTATTACACAGTAGTATGAGTTTGTATAAGGACATGCATGCATATGAATGCATCTAACAAAAAACACTTATACATGCATATAAATTTATATGCACAAGTCCTTAGCCGTAGTTGTTGTAGCTGTTGTTGTTGACATTTATGAATGAAAGAAACCCTTTTAACATAATTATGGCTTTTATTTTATTATTATTAAGTGACAAGAAGTACTTCGTAGAAAACTTCACACAAAACAAATAAAGAAAGCAACGATTTTTTCATTTAAATGAAAGTGAGAGAGTAAAACACAAACGTTTGATACTTTTTTTATTTTTATTATGGTATAATTATCTTGGCTTAAATAAGTGCTGGTAATGGTGCTGGTGTGGTGGCTTAAGTGGCTTGTTGCTCAACATCAGCAATAGCGGTTGCTGCTGATGCTAGTGGTGGTGGTACAGTAGTAAGTAGCAGAAGTAAAAGTGTCAATGGTAAGTAATAATTTTATTTTATTTTTTTTTATTTTTATAGTTTAATAAAGTGTGGAGCTTTTAATATTAATAGTAGCTGCTGGCTATAGTAATTCTTTTTTCAACATTTTATACATCACACACTGACATTTAGTCATTCAGTTTACATTTTGTCTGCAGTGTAGCTTGAATGACACCTTATTTTTAGTTGTATAAACACGAGTATTCACATCCTGTTTAAACACACGAAGTTTTCATGGGAGTTGTTAGTGAATTCCAACAATGATGCTAAAGATGTTTGTTGAATTTATTATGAAAGTAAAGAGTGTTTGCTTTAGCATGACACTTTAATGCTGCTCCCACATATAAATACAACTAAATTTCCTTGGGTATTTTTATGCGTTAAAATTTGAAAAATATAATAATAGAAATTAAATTAAATACAAATGAAGTTTTTGTTTTCTTTTTTGTTCGTCTTTGAAATAAAAATTTTATTAGTTGAATTTAACACTAAAACTTAATTTATTTCGTTTAATTTTAATTAATTGACATTTAAATGATTTTTTTTTCACAATATAAAACTTTATGAATGCCGTTTAATAATATTATTATGGTTTTTTTACTTTTTTGTTTAGTGAAATTATTTCTTTTATTTAATTTTCTTTTCTTTCTTTCTTTTCTTTTTCTTTTTTTGTCTGTACAAATCTAAATGTTTTAATATAATTGTTGTGTTCGACCGTAAGTTAGCGCACTGACTAAATTCTCAAATAAATCTATTTGCTGTTTCTTGTCCTGATTTTGTGCTATTTTCAAAATTTTCTTTTTCATTTATTTTCTCCCATTGTCTGCAAATATTTAAGTAAAATAAGAATCATTTGAGGTCTCTGGAGTGTATAGTTTTACAAAAAGATAAAACACAGCATCCTTGTTGTGCTGCTAGCTCTCTGGGCTTACAGAACAAACATGCTCTTTGCAGACTCTTTAAAGTTTAACAGTGAACACCCGAAATGTGCAGCTTGTTCTGTTAAATCTACAAAAATTACAAAGGATAGGAGAGAAAGTGTAAAATAGTATCAGTACTGTTAATGAAGAAAAACAGACTCTTTCACTGTTAGCACACATTCAACAGTAACAACATTTACAGCAATTTACTGTTGCTTTCATATAATAATATCCAGTAATTTGGTACTTTGACGTTTACATTGTTGGCTGCTAGAAAAGCTGTTATACATACCTAATTACTGTTGCTTATAACAGTTGAAATAAAATAAAATAAAATAAAAATAATTAAAATATTTACTGTATATATTTACATAAGAAATTGTTGAATAAATTGCTAATAAACAGAAACCTAAAAAAAAACCTTGAAAGTGTAACAAATTGAGACTTATGACATCTGCAGGATTCCTGAAGAGCCCAAGCGCACAGGCGGCAGTCAAGTAGATACCAAACGTATTTGGACAGAGCTTCTCTGAACCTCAGCAGAAATGACAACAAAGTGTACCCTGAACTGCCGACTGGACATTTAAAGACTAAATTATTACATAACTGGCAGCAAGAATATACAGAATCAGCTAAATTAACGAACACCATTGCAATGTCAATATTTGTCTGGAGTTGGGAATTGGCAGTTAAGAAAACTCATTACCTAAAACTTACTATATTGCGGAGGTTGCTCTGAACTTAAGCTAAAATGATATTAAAGTCAATATGAGAAAAATGTATGTCTCACATACATTGGACATTGAACAAGAGACATTGGAAAATATTCGGTGCATTAGCCTAGAGGTTGGAAGACACTGAATAAACTACTGTCCTAGAAGACCTGAGGGAAACGATTGCTACCATAAAATCGAGGCATAGCGAAACTATTTCGCATAATTTTGAGTAAAATAATTTTATATACAGAAGCCAAATATTTATTGTTTAATTATAGCTTGCATTATTTTCTTTCTAGCTTTTCATCTCTATACGGCTTTTCCTCTGTATACGAAAAATTAATTTTAAATCAGTTAAATATTTTTTTTAAATAATTTTTATATTGATAAAAGTTTTAATTGAAGCGGTTATTGCAAAACCATCTCAAGTCACATGTCTTTTCTTGAAATATAGAAAAAATATGTAGCACAAATCTGTTGGAAAATACAAAATTTCTTAAGCAAAAAAAAAAAAAAAAAATAAAAAAAAAAACTTTTCGATTTAGCTACTCATCTCCTGATAAAAAAGGAAATACAAAATGGACGTTCCTTGCAATTGCTATATCTCATATTTGACAAGCTTAATATGAAAATGCATGTAAATAAATATTCGTATGTTGTTAATAAAGTTATAGATACTCGTAACACACAACAAAACATAAATTTCTCTGGGCGTTTTTTTTTTTAATATAATAAAAGGGGAAAATTGTAAATAAAACATCTAACAAGCCAACACATTTAATCAAATAAAATCTTATTCTTTTGTTTATATTTATTTTCCCAAATCTTAAATTAGGATTTGGTTAACAAATATGCATGAGTGTACCAACGAATATATTCTCTTGTATGAATATTTTAACAAACAAGTGTATTTCACATACAAACAAAAAGTCGTATATCAACACCAGCGATCGTCAAACATGTTGACCAAGTTTGTTAAATTTTTAAAATTATTACTTTTAAAACTTTCTGAATTGAGAAAAGAGCTAAAGATTTGAGTTTTTTTTGATATTTTAAACAATTCTAAGAAATTATTTCAATTCTAGCAAATAGTGTTATTTCCTTTGACATCTAGTTAATTGTGTGGTTTACATATATCGCCTTTCCATTCCTGAACCACAATAATAAAGTTATTGAGTTAATTGTAACTCAAGTCAACTTAAGCAGTTTTTCATTTTAGTACAGATATATTTTCTATTTGTTAATTTGTTTCATTTCCTTATTTGTTTCTTCTCTATACAAATTTCCTTTTATAATGGATTATACTCACGTTGAATACAATTTAGTAATGAAATCGCTAGTTCGTTAGTATGATACTATATTGTTCTTTTTGTAGTTTCTTATTTTGTTAAAGACATCAGGCTCATATTTCTATGTTCATTAATATTATAAAAGTTAAATTAAAATTAATAAAAAGTACCAATTTTTCCATTTATGGAAATCGTTTGAGCCAATTTTTATACTTCTAGGTTTGTTATTATCAAAAAACTAAAAAGTACCAATAAAACAAATAAAAAGTACCATAATATATATTACGATTTCTTATTACGTTCGGTACCTCTTGATTCTACTATCACGGTTCTAGGCTTTCACATAATATCAAAAATATCACTAAAATTGCACAAATTATATTTCTCCCTTTTGGTACTTTTTTTCTCCCTTGAATTTTTTTAATTGATTTTTATTGGGTTTTATAAATTAATAACATAATGTTTGTATACTGCATTAATTTACATAAATTTTTTTATTTGCTGGAATTTTAAAAAAGTACCAAAATAAGTATGAGAACTTTTTAAGAAGAGCAAAATACAGTTTACTTTTTGTTGCTGTTATTGTCACTTTGGAAGATAAATAGTGTTAAAGAAACGTACCAATATTACTGTTTTACCAAAAAAGTACCAAATACCCATGAGCTTATGTTTTTAATAGAATATTTTCTAGTTTGAATTTGGCTCCATCTGTAGTAGATCCGGACAAGTCCGATTTTTCCCGTTTTTACCACCTTAATATTCCTCCTACACAATGTGAGGGGAACCTACTGAAGGAATTTCAAGCTTTAGTCGTTTAGGCTGGGCCATTATGATAAGTCAGTCAATCAGTTAGTCAGTCAGTAACGTTACTCTTTTGTATGTATATTTAGATAAGTAATAGATAATTACTTATGCAAAAAAATTCCATATAGACTATTGTAAAGAGCCCTTTCACACTGCAGCAAGTGACTTGCGCAAGTAGCTTTTTAATTTTTTTTTTATTTTCTTTTGAACTTGACAAATACCTAGTAGCAAGGACAAATTCATGCAAAAGAGTTTACTTTAATTAAGGTTTGTTACACAAATCTTCCTTCAGAAATTTTTTTAAATAAGCCTTTATTAAACAAACATGGTTTTAACAAATTTGTTTATAGATGATTTTTTTTAATGTGTTTGTTCATTATTTAAGAAAAAAAGTTTGAGATTCCCTGGTTTAATGTGGAAAGGTTTATTCATAAGAAGAAAGAAAAAAACATGAAATCAAGTATGTAAATGTGTAACTTTTTAACATGAACATATTAAGAAATGAACATTCATTTATGCATGTTAGTTTTTTTCTCCCTTTTTTTACTTTTGCCACTTATCCAACGTACTAGTGGTCTTGCCAAGTAGTGAAATTTTAATATCCGAAGCAGTTTTTTGGTTTTTAATTATCTTAGCATTTGCCAAAGCGTTCCGAAGACACTTAGAGTGTTACAGAGTCGTGTGTCTAATTGGAAAAAGTGTATGAGAGATTTGGAATAGAAGAAAATTAACCAGAAATACAGCATATTTAGTATTTATTTTATATAAGAAAACTTACTTTAAGTAGGAAAAATTTACTTATAAGCCATGAAGATTAAATTAAAGCAACACAGAGTTTTCCAATTTGAAAGTTCTACAAATGTTGATTTAAAATTAACTGGAATAAATCAAAGACACTAATCGATAGAAATTTTATCATGAGCTTATGCTGTAAACTTCTGTCATACATACATATATGCGATTTATTAAGCGAGGGATACACTCATCTAATTTCAACATCAATCATGCATTTTTGTGTTTTTTTTTTATGAAAATCAAAACTAGTTTGATTTCTTTGATTCGCTCACATCGAAATTTAATGTGTATAACAGCCACTTTAGACTCTGCTTTAGTTTTAAATTTGTGACCACACCCAGAGAAAAAATGACACCATCCGTTGTCAAAATGACAACAAACGGTGTCAATAGTGCATTGACCACGTTTGTGCTCATTTTAACAATACATAACTTATGGTGTCAAATTGACACCATGGTGCTGAGCCGACACTGTTTGTTAAAACAATGACAACATACGTTGTCAATTTGACAATGTTCGTTACCAATTTCACAACGTGTGTTGTCAAAAAAGTAAAAAGTTGAAAACACTTGTTGTCAACTAAATTGACAACGGTATGGTTTGACCACATACGTTGTTGATACTTTTTACAAAGTGATTTTTGGCTTAGTACACAGATATCACTTTTTTTTTTCATACACTTAGCCACAAGCCATGATATTTGGATCTAATAGGTTATTATTTCTTTTATTCGTACATTCACAGGCATTAAAATTTTTTTCAACGGCCATGATAATTTCCTATGGACAATTGTCTTCCACATGATTTATGTGTAAAACTAAAGAACTAATTAATATTAAAATTTTATTAACACCAAATTAAACGCTAATAATCTCTATTAAAATTAATTTTAAAAGGATATAATTTTGTTCCCTTAATCTCACAACTCAAACTAGCCCAAAAAGCTACAAAATTTTTTTGTTTTTCCTTTTCTCTTTATTTAATTTTTATTTGATGATGGTTTTCCTTTGTTTTGTAATATTGTTGGGTTTATTTGCTGCACTAAAGAATAAAATAAAAATCTACAAGCTAATAAAATGTTTTTTTTTTCTTTTTTTAACAACAAATTTTTAAAGGGTTATAAAGCAACAAGGGTTTGTTGATATTTAAATACATTAGCACGAGTACATTAGTATTTGTGGTATAAGCCAGAGCTAAAAAAAGAGAAATAACAATAAACACTAACACACATTTCAAGGTGGACAAGTAAAACAAAAAAAATTTTAATAAAGTTTTAATTTTAGTTAAAATACTTAAATTAATGTCTTTTGTATTTAAAATTTAATTAGCATTTTTTTATTACTAAATCACCCAGCTTGTTTAAACTTAAGTTTAGATTATAATTATTTATTTTTATTAGAATATTTTTAAACTTTATGAAGTTTTTTCAATGTATAAATATAAAATAAAATAATGTGATTACGGTCATTTGGCTTATTTAATTTATATTCGTATTTGTATCCTGCAGAAACTACACAAAGTTGAAGCGAAATAACAATTTTTTTATTATTAATTTTGTAGTCTGGTTGATTTACTTGATGAAGTAATCAAGTGATCTAGATCCAACCTGTGGCATTGAGATATCGATTTTATACTAGGCCGTCCATAAAATGTATACAAAAATATTTGTGGCAAAGCCAAAAGAAATGCGTACTCGCAGAGATATTAAATAACTGTATTCTTACTTCAAGTGCCTGACAGTTGAGTCACTTTACTATGGAAAGCTGTCTCAGCTTGTCGCCGTGTGTGCCGCCGATCACTTAATGAATCCACTGTGTATAGAAATCCACATCAAAGAAAAAATTTTCAAGTATTAGAATAAAGCGCCATTTTAAAATTATTTACATGATCTAAGTCTACAAAATTTTTGTACAAAATATTTTCTTTTTCACACGAAGTCGTTGAGGCAGAAAAGAGTTTTAACTGATTTTGTGATCATTAATTCTTTAATAATAAATGCTACGAAAATCATATATGATGCCTTTAGTTACTTATACTCATGTGGAAATTTATAATCTCATCACAAATTTATTGAAGTATTAAATGAAAAGTAGTACAATGCAAGAAAAACGTTTCATAAATCCAGTGAAATGATTTAATTAAAATTGTTTCATTGATTCGATGAAAAATTAGTTTGATTAATGCCACTATTACGGTTCACAACTCAATTTAGTTGAGTTGTAATTAAAACAACTGCCATAAATGAGTTGTCATTTTTGTATGTAATTCTCAACTGCTCGAACACAGAGTTGTAACCAGTAATATCAAGACCAAAACTAAAGCTGAGTGAGTTGTAAACCATAACACAATTTACACTTTAATTGATTTAATAAAAAATGTTAATTAAAGCAATTAAAAACTACAATCAATATCATAATATTTTTAATTAATATTTTTATTTATCTAAAATTTTTTTCCTGTGCATCTTATAATGATTAAAATTATAGCAATTTTATTTAACTCTTTATTAACTATTTAACTTTATCACTTTACAACTAGAATGCCCTGACATTAGACACCAACAATTGTGTGCTTAGTTGTGTCATAATGATATCAACTTGTGAAATGCTGGTCAATTGTCCCTTTATTTCTTTTTGTTTGGTTAAAGGTTGAATTTGTTTAGAAAAGTCAAAAAGCTGACCAGGCTTAATGTTCATACACATCTGCTGTATTTATGTGTAAGCATTTCTTGTTTGTTAATGTTAGTTTTGGGTTTAGAAACCAACAAGTTCGTGTGAATGTTATCTAACCATAATAATCCGGGTTTTAAAATCATATTATAAATTATATTTCTTTTGCAGTTCATTTTTATCCACATACACATTTTTTATTTTTATTATTTTTTTTTTTTTTATTTGCTCAACAAGTGTTTTTATAATGAAGCAAAACCATATTGTGGAATTTCAACATTTTGTGCACTTTTTAAATGATAATATTTGGTTTCATTTCATATTATGTTGGTTGTGTGATTGGTGGGCTGGTAAAATGTTTGGTTAATATAAAATAATAAAATCAATTACACAGGTTGGCATAATTTGTGGTGTGTGGTAAATGCGATTTAAAAGAAAAAAAAGGTACTAGTTTTATCAACAAATAATAATTTTTACTAATTTATCTTTAATTAAATTACTATTGATATGTGCTGATGGTGTAAACATTTTTTTTTATTGTCAAGAAAAAATAATATTTAGATTTGTTTACCACCTGGTGCAACTATAATTTAATGATTCTTAATTCAAATATATGATTTTTTAGAGAATATCTCCTATTAGAGAAAATTTAAAAATTAATGGAAATTTCTACAAACGGTACACTCAATTAATGATCTTGGGAAAGTGGGACTCATATATCTTTAATTGTAAACGAAGCTTCTGAAGTACTAAGTTTAAGAAAAAAGATGGTCCAAAAAATATCATGACCCATACACAACGAAAATATTATATACTACAAATCCTGGAATATAATTCTGTAGTATGGGATCCACAATAGAGTCTATACAAAAGCAGTTTTTAATTTTTTCCCTACGCGGTCTTGGTTGGTCTAATAATTATACAATTCTATCTTATCATGCTCGCCTGGCGCTTATTAAATTGTCGAAAACATAGCATTTTTGCTAAAATTGGTTCCATAAATTCAACTTTTTTATTAAGTGCAATTATTTTCAATATTCAAATTTCGGCCGTCAAGATATTATAAAGCATTATAAGCATTCTTTACTTTTGTAGTATATATGCCAGTGCTGATCCATTTCGCCGTATTTGCGACGAATTTAATAAGCTTTATCACATTATTGATTTAAAAAGAGCTTTGGCCACGATTAAATATGATTCAATTTTAATATTAAATAGTGGAATTTATCTCTAAATGTAAATGTGTAAATAATATTTAAAATTGTATAATAAAACAACAGTCTGTAAGGATGTTATGTCCATAGACTAAGGACCATTAATACAACTTACTCATAAGGTCTCAGATAGCTATAATTAACTTTAGTTAAAGTAGCTGATAAAGTGATGAATAACTTTTTTCCATTATTACAAGTTCTCAATAAAATAAATATTATAATATTTGTTATGAAGCACTACTGCTGTGAATATCGATTATTTTTTTTGCCACGGCACTCCCTTTTTTTTGACAATTATTTTTTTAAATAATTAAGAAATTCTTTTCTTTTAACATTTTAATTTAATATTTGTTATTTTATTGTGTAATTGTATTGTTTTATTTTTGTGTATAAATAAAAAAAATATTCAATGTGTCTGGCTGCTGAGGTTGACATATTTAAAATTTGGAAATATAGCAAAATTTAAATGCTTGAAGTTCGCGTTAAAAGTTATGAGCAACACAAGCCTATCTTTAGCTTATCATACACTTTTTAGTTAAAGTATGTTTGTAATAACCAAATAGCATTAATCTGCTAGATAATATCCTACTTTTAGTTATTGTTTAGTTGTAGTAATGGGTCTAAATAAAATAAATGAATAGAAAATACGTACAGACCTAACTTTTGATACTTTAAAAATTAATTTTTTTGTAATAATCATCTTTAATGTCTACTTCCTTTGGGCATTTTGTACTTTTGTACAATTTTTTCAGCAAGAACGAACTTTAATAAAATAATCGTAATAATATATATCGTTTCACTAACTGCATTTAAAAGATAACGATATATCTTTTAAAAGTTTTTCACAATTAGAAATGTTTAATTAATTTTTTCTAACTCAATGCATCTTACTTGTTTAATAAAATAATAAAAAATATTTTTGTTTTTGCTAGCTAAGTTAATGGTAGTTGTAAAATATTGTCAATTTAAAGAAATGTTTGGCATTTTCAATATCATCCATGCGTTTCCACTAAATGTAAAACAGACTATTTACAAAGATGACATTTTCGCAGCTTTTTTCAATTTGCTTATAGTTTTGTTAGAGTTTTTTTCATTTAGGATTGACTAGCTAAATGGCATAGCTAACATGTTTATGATTTGCAGCACTTCTTTTCAACACTTTCTTTTAATTGCAGAAAATTCGCCACCTATATGTGAAGACAGTTACCCTTTATAATTACTGTCAGTAAAAAAATAAAAAAAATGTGTGAAATGGCGCAGATTGTTCATGTGCAGGAAAAAAAATTATAGAGCAATTAAATATTTTAATTTAAAAAATATTATAGCATTGATTATATGTATTTATAAGAATTCTGAAAAATTTTAATAGAATAAAATAAAACTTATAAAAAATTATAACTGTTAATTAGACTTGCGCTCCGTAGCTCATTTTAGTGAGCGCTCTTCTTAGTTTAAAAATTAAAAGAGAATAGTTCGTTCATTTAGTTTATTTGATCTTTTGTATCTTTATCGCTTAATACTTTTGATTGTCATTGAACGTTCTTTATTATGTAAAACGATATCAAATAGGGGTTGAAAGGAATTTTTTATGAAAAGAGAAAGCAAAACAACAAAACAAAATTCAAAATATTTTTTCATTTAGTTTTCCATTTCTTTTTTATAATGTAATTCAAAAAGTACTTTAGTCACTATGGCTGAAAAAAAAATTAAGTTTTAATTTTAAAATCTTAAAATTAAGCTTTTTAGCACGCATAATACATTTTCTCTTCTTCAGTTTATTTGTTTTAAATACCAATTATCTAAAAGAATATAACTTGCAACTTTCGTTCCTTCGTCATTGTTTTCCTTTAAGTTTAGTTCTTGCGTTCATTTATAGGTCGTTCATTTACAATAAAGAGCAAGGAAATAATTATAACAATTCAAAACACGGACTAGTTCGTTCATTTCAAATAAGTGAATAGTACAATGTGAATAATTCGTTCGTGTACTACCTAAGACTATTGTTAATTATACTATGCAACACAGAGAAATACTCGTAACTACGAATTAACCCTTAAATATTTTTTAAGTTTTTACTTATTTCTGAAACTTAAGTTAAATTTCTATTATTATAATTAAATTATTTAGTACGTGCCAAGTGCGTATATTCGCTTTTTATTTGAAATATTGAAAATGTATATACAAAAAATGCTAAAGAAAAACAAGAATCCTTACAAAGTTCCATTTAAAATTAAAGAAAAAAAATTTTTATTATAAAGTGTCTGCAAAATTCCCTACAGCTAATTTTGCATGAGTTAAATGAAACGTACTCATGGTATACGAGTACAACATGAATTCACAAAAACCCATACAAGTTCATATAAATTTTATTTTGTCCATAAAATACAAACAGCCCAGTGTTATTGATCTAACGATTTATAATTAGCGCAAGATAAAATCAAAATATTAAACGTTTTAACTGAAACAGTAATTATAGCCTCAAATCAATTTATGAAAACTGCATGTCTACATGTAAAATACGAGTACGAAAAAGAAAAAGAAAATTTTAATGCTTGTTAATTTTTCAAAACATTTGAACTTGGGATAGTGGACTGCCCCAACATACATTTACTTATACGTTTAATAGTAAATGTGTTATTTTATGGATGTATGTGTATGTGCACTTGTGTATAATCTTTTATGATATTTAATTTTTATTAATATTTCTGTGTGTTTCTATTTGATTTTAATTAAGAAATTTCCGTAATGACAATAATCATAATTTTTTTTCTAAATGTTTTCGCTTGATTAGATAAATAATATTGATACAAGTAAAACTATTTCTTTTAAATCAGCCTCAAGCATTTACACGCCTTTAACACTATTAACAACTTAATTAAGAGCAAACATGAACAGAGATTTAATAAATAACTAGTTTTCACAGTGAACAAAGCTTGACTGTGTTAGGATCACTTCTAGAAATACATTTGTGAAATAATTAAATTGTTAAATGATTTCGTAATATGAAAGACTAATATCAATTATGGTCATTTTAGATTAAAAAAACATTTGACTTTATTTTATATTTAGAAGCAAAATATTATGAAATTTACTGCGTAAAAAAGCAAATCAATTAAAAAATTAGTTTGTCACTATCATTTAGATTATTAGATAAAGTATAATTAAGGAGCTACTGCTTTTATTAAATCAAATTATACGGCATTACCACCTCTCTTTTCTATATAACATTAAATATCGAAAACTACGTTCAAAATTGCAAAAGTAATTTATAGCGATTCAAGCTTACTACTAGATGTGTTCTATGTGACTATGAAAGCTTGGTCACTACAAGAATAATTTCTTTTACTGGTCCATATTGTACCCTTGACTTTTTCGATGGTCTTGTCTACATGGCTATTCCAGAGTAGTTTGTTATCAAGAGTAATATCAAGGTATTTAATTTCTCTTGAGAACGATATACGTTCACCAAAAATGCTAGGTTCTCTAAAATTGTCCCTCAGTCTTTTTCTGGTGAATAATACTATAGAGGTATTTTAGGGCTGATATTCAACCCCATATCCCTGCACCAGTCTGATATCAAGCTCAGTGCATCTCTATTTTTTTATGTAAACAAAAAATTAAATTTCTAAGTCCAAAATGCTACTGTTGGTTATTATAGTGTTAATAATAGCAACATGAACCTCACCCAGATTTTTATCGAAATTTCTTATGATTTAAAAAAAAAAAAAAAAAAAACTTTTATAAGTACCATGAATTTGAATTTGTAAATAATTGTGCAACAACCAATGTTGGGAAAAATAACATTTATAGCAGCAACTTTATAGTTAAATATGAATAAAATATTCTTTATGGGTTGGTTGATTTTTATGAGTTTCTTTTTAGTAGTAGTTGCCGCCTTAAATATATTTTTTACACTTTTTTTTAATCAGAATAATCTTTTTCCTTATTTGGTGTTAAGACTACATGCTGGGTTGCAATGAAAATTATATAGAGGCTCATGCATTTTTTTTAAATGTTTCATTCATCCAGTAAAGTTTTCTTCAATATTTTAACAAACAATTTATTTTCATGTCACAGTATCAATACACATTTGCCACGTGTAACAAGTCGCTTTTTTTAAATATTTTTAAAACAATTTTTTAATAGTGTTTGCCAAGAAAAAACAACAACAACAACAATAATATTTGTAAAGGTATTGTTTCTTCATCTATAAATAACAAATGCTAACATTTATACAAACAAATTAATTAAAAATCAATTGATTCCAAAAAGGACGTTGTTAATTAAAAAAGTGTCACTTCCTGCAACAACTTTATGGCATATAGTTTACAAAGGGGTGTAAAAGATAAAAATAAAAATAAACTAATACTTAAAGGGTGTATAGGATAACAATTGAATATTCTCTATCAAATTTAAAAATAATGTAAAAAAGGATGGATATAAAAAATAATTAATTAATAGTTTTACTTTCATTTTGGCATATTCAAAGAACAAAATCCTGAATTCTGAAGAAGCTATATAAAAATATAAATAATTACAATCCGACCTCAAGCTAAAAATTAGCCATTTTAATAAAAGAAGGAAAAGGTCAAACAAGCATACAAATTGTACATTTAGACTAAAAAAAATAGTCATAAACAAAAATAAAAGTCTTTTCCTCAAAGAATTGATTGTTAATCCTGCATTATTCGAAATAGGTCTCGTACGCAGTATATTTTAACTGCGGTCTATGCTTTGTTGGCTATGGTATTAATGCATATTCGCTTGTCTCTATGTTCACTCCACTTCACTTCCCTGTTCAATCGTTCTTGGTGCTGTTGATGTACCTTCTTTTTGCGTTGATTGTTGCTTTCACTTCTTTCGCTTCCATTATCCTCGTTTTATCACTAATCCATTTTTGTCGCGATTTTATTTTGTATCCCAGATAGTTGTCTGCCGCTTTTCTACATATCGCTTTTGTTTCTACCCACCATCTATTTAAAGTGCTGCTGAGTTTCAGTGATGTCGTTAAAGCGTCCGTAAATGCGACATAAACTTATGAGGCTTTGAGCTTGTCGGCATCTTATTTTTTTAAAAGACCATGTTTGTTATTTTCTATAGCAAATAAATATTTTCACACGGCGTAGACTAAAGGTCTAATTAAAATTTTGATTTTACAATTAAAATTAAATTTTCCAAAATATATTTTTTGAAATTAAAATATTCCAAGAATGGCAACCATATACTCTTAGATTGGCCATGCCTACTTTTACGCAAGTAAGTAAAATATTGGCAATTTCTACTGGCCATGCAAGACCGGCTACAAACATCAAATCAAAAAACAGATTTTAAACAGATTGTTCTGAATTTTTATATACAGTCTGTTTAGTCTTAGAATTTCTTCACATAGATAAAAATAAGGAGGCGAGACAGAGAGAGATGGGATAAAAAAGCTAGTGTTAAATAATCGTATATAATTCCTGGAGGGTGAAACTATCATATACTAACGGATTTATATAAGAAGATTGAAGGTATTCCCATTGGAAAATGTGTAACAGCATGTTATACATATAGACAAAATTTGCAATTACAAAATTGTGTAATAAAAGTTTTTTTAGGCTTACCTAAGCCATAATCAATAAGAAACTAAAAATTGTAAATTCAGGCGTGAAATTAACTGAAAGTATAAACAAAAAATGTTAATCGGATTTCATGTAATTTTTTTGACGAGAATCCTTAAAAAGTAAATATTTCCGAATTGTGAAACAGTCTCTAAATTAAGAAAGTCCAGATAAAAAATTTCAAAGCAGCTGCACTATGAGCTAAGACCATGGCAGAATTAATACGGTAATGACTTTAGAACAGCATACATCTCCTGCTATCTTTAGTAAACGTCAAAATTTGTTTGCGAGCCGATGTTTTGTACCCATACATACATAAAGAGTGTAAGTGTATGAGTGGATTACATTGATATTTTCTCTTTTAGTAGTATATGTGTTTGACACATACACGTAGGAGAGAAGAGACGTTTGTTGTTTTTGCATTTTAATGTTTGTTGTAGATTTGTCATTACCGTTTAAATTCTGCCATAGCTAAGACTTTGTTTTGATTCTTTTTGTAGTTATTTCAGTTAGATTGCTTTTCTCAATATATATAGATTTGTGTGATTTGAATTTTTTTAAATAATCACGGTGGCCTGTAGTTTACTTTTCAAAGTGACAGTTTATAGGAAATTATATTTTACTTCTTTATATTAAATTTTTTTCCTACAAAATTTAAATTGTAAAATTTTTATTTTTTTTTTTTTGTATTAAAAGATGAGTTTTCGTGATGATTTTTACTCAAAGGAGGCCACACTTGTTAATAATGCCAAGCGTGAGCTTGCGAATGGAATAGAAAAGGATCCAATTTATAAGCTGAGATTAATGTGCTTTGCTAAAGGAGCAACAGGTTTATTGGATCTAGCGAAGTAAGTATTATTATTGGTTTTTTTATATTTTGCACACAAACTCACAAGAACATATTTTGGTTAATTATTTAGATCCCTGAGGCAGCTAGATAAAAATTTCAAAAACTCTCTAAGCTTTGAAGAATTTCTAGAGGCCATAAAAGAGTCGGGTTTAAATTATAACCAAGAAGATATTAAAACTTTATTTAGCAGCTTTTGTGCCCATCAAAATGGAGGCTTAAATACTACGGAATTTCTTAACAAATTAAGGGTACGATTTGTTTTATACCACATTTAATGCAAAAACTGTAAATTAATTTTATTTTAATTATCAGCCTTTACTGGTGCATTCTCGCTTAAATATCATTAACAAGGCATTTGAAAAAGTTGACAGCAATAATGATGGCATTATTACGTTGGAAGAATTGAAAAATATTTATTGTGTTCGTGATCATCCTAAATATTTGAGTGGTGATTTAACTGAAACCGAAATTATGGAACAATTTTTGGGTAATTTTGATGGTGGCCTCAATGGCAAGAATAGAGATGCTAAAATAACAAAAGAAGAATTTATTAATTATTATGCAATCGTAAGTGCTTCCATCGATAATGATGCTTATTTCGATTTGGTTATGAGACGTGCTTATAAATTGTAAAAATTATATTTTAAATGAAATGATGCTGATATATGTACATGTATATGTGTGTGTATTTAAATATATATTTAGTAAATATAAACGGTTTAACTTTTGAATATAATGATTTTTTAATTTATAATCCTGTACTACCCAGCTAAAATAATAATTAATAAGATCGAATAATTTAATAAAATTATTATAAAACTTATGGACTATAAAAGAAAGACGTTTCAATAATTATAAAATAATAAATTTAATCACAACTATTTACAATTGAGAGCATTTTTGGTAATTCATTTGTTTGTCATTAATTATTCGATACGCTTTTTAAATCATAAATAACACATGTATTCTGAAAAAGGCAAAACGTTCAATTTTGGCGTTTGTAAATTGCAAATATACACTGAAACGGGGCCTAAACTGAGCGTTTAAACTAGATATACTTTCTTTCTATTTACACTACAATTAAAAACAGATTTAATTTTTTTAGTCAAAAATATGACTAAGAAATTAACTTTGATTTTAATAATTGTCCACATTCTATCGAAAAAACATAGGCAAATGCTCAATAAATGTAAAAGCGCCTTACAAACTGAGCGCTTGTCAGAACTTGGAAGATACACCCAAGTTTTTAAAATAAAACTTTTATTTATTAGTTAGTTTTATTTGATCTTTTTCTTTTAAATAATATGACTATTTTATTAAGCTTGAGGTCTTATTTTTAAAAAATTAATTTTTATATCGATATATCGCTCCAATTTGTATAGCTTCTTCAGGATATAATTATAAATTAATCAAATTATGAAAATTTTCTTGAGGCGAGACAGCTATTTTTATATAAATGTTATTCTTTCATTATTTTTATAGTTTTTAGTTGCAATAAAGTTTTAATTGGTAAAGCAATCTTGAAATATTTCTAAGTGTTCTTTCAGTTAAAGAATAAACACATATTTGGTTATAAAATTAAGTACAATTTTAATTTAAACATTTAAAAATAGCTTTGTGAAGCAATATGACTTCACTTTTTCCTTTTTGCTTCTAAAAGAAAACACACACTCTTAACTTTAAAGTAAAACAAGAAGAAAAATATTTTTGTTTTTTATTCATTTAGTTTTCTTCCTTTCACATGTTTAACACTTATACTCACACTCAGACCCTTCTCTGCTTGTACCAAAAATTTTATTCATATGGCGCAGTTCTTGTCCATATTAAAATTATGTACAAAAGTGTTAAATGTATTTACTTGCAGTACATATTCGCATGTTTATTGCGCGCAGTGAATAAAATACAATAATAGAATGTTGGCTGCTGCAAAGCAACACAACTTGCAACTTGCATTACAGAAACGGATGTGGTAAAGTGTTGTTTTGGGTTATTTAAAATGGTTTCTAACAAATATTTCGGTTATGTGAATTTATGTTAAATTTTAACAGAACATTCATTTAAATTATTTGAATTTTTTGTTTGCACTCCTTTCCTAGCATTCCATTTCTTAGCTTTTTAATATACAACAGCAGTACATGTTATTATAGCTGATGTCAGTGTTATTATTCTTATGTAAGTAAGTGTATGGTTTTTCTTATTTTATAGTTTCATAATGCAGAGTTTGTAACTTAAATCACAGCACTAATTCTATTTACCCGGTCTCGCCTTGTCCTTTACTCTATGATTATGAATTCCTAGGGCCATTGTTACAACTAAAAGTAGGATGTTATCGAACAGATAGATGCTTTTACCTAAAAAGTGTATGATAAGCTAAAGATAGGTTTGTGTTGCTCATAACTTTTAATGAGAATATACAGCATTGGACATAGGACGCTAAACTGAGCGAAGTAAAAATAAAAATAAGCAGTCGAAGAGCCAATACAATTTATAAAATAATTATTAAATTATAAAATAATTATAAAATTATTATATTTAAAAACTACTTAAATTTAAATAATCAATAAATTATTAACTAATGTTAATATTTAAATAATAAGCTAAAAAAATAAAACCACACTTATGTAGCAAATTCCACATAAATGCGTTGAAAATAAATATTTATATAGGAAACAAACAAATAGAAAATTAATTACATTTGTATAGACGATAGATTTCGAGACTATGGTGTTTAGAATTGGAAAATTTTATTTATTTACGTTTTGGATATAAAATATTTTAATTCCATAACTGAAGAAATTGTGCTGGCTGCAAACTCAAGGTTTGTAGGCGCCATATAACTATCCATGACCAAAACAAAGAATTATTAACTTAACTGTTAATTTAATTGATTATCCTAGTTTGACTGCCTCAAAAACATCTGATAAGAACTTGTACGATTCAAATTTTTGGAATGAGCGGCGCAAGCTCCACCTTGGAGAGTGCTACCTGCAGGGTCTCACTTCGCTTAGTTCCTTAATCATTTCAGATACAACTGTCAGTTGAATTTTGAACCATTAAGTTTTTTTATACTTTCTTTATTTATGCAGTTGCGAAAGAGACACAATTGAAAACAACTTATTTTCAACCATATATTTGTCATTTAAATAAACATATTATGTTTATGGTAATCGTAACATATTAACATATTATATGTTATGATTAAAAACAACAAGAAATATATTTATCATAATCATAATAATGTAAAAATGCTTTAAATTAACTATAGTAATTTTTCGGAGAACAAATCATATTCCAAAAAATAACTAAAAAATCATTACTGATAAACAATAAAATAAATTTGTTGAATCCAACTTCAGTCACTAATGTGCTGTCAATTTGCTTGCTACAGATGACAGATGTAAAACGTTTTCTGCTTTATTAAGTTTGTTAGTCAATACTTAATTCAATTGAAAAAATTTTAAATTGATTAAATATTTAATTGAATTTATTTTAATAAAAATCTATTAAAATTTTTATTGTTTGTATCATTACAAATTCACAATTCATTCTAATATTATAAAGAAGAAAATTTATTTGTTTGTTATTTTTTTTCTGTTTGTCATAGATACAATTTAAAACTAACTAACCTATTTAAAAACTTCTTTCACTAGTATAAAGCGATATTTTTAGCGAGTAAGAGAGGCTATTTACCATGATGATGCACCCATATTTATGTCCATTATTCAATAATTTAACTATATTTTTATTATTATTTATTATGTAATATTAGAATTTTATTCTAAGATTAAATTTGTTAACAAGCACTGGTAATTTCGAAAATCGGCCCCCAGGGTCTGGGTAGGAATTGAATCTGCGACCAATAGATTGATAGGTTAGCATGCTACCCATCAATCTACAGGGCACCCTAACAATTAAAATTATATAATTTAACGTATTTTTTAGTCTTTTACATAAACTCGATATATTGCACGAATGGCCACTATATACTATTGGATGGGTCACTCTCACTTTTACAGCCCACGCGAGATCGGGTAAAAACAGCTAATCAAAAACCACATTTTAAGTAAATTTTTTTGAATTTTTATATAGGCAATCTGCTTAGTTTAAGAATTTGTACTCAATGGGTAAGACCAGGAGAGACTATTTTAAAGCAGCTAGTTAGTTAATAAAGGCGAAAATATTATGGAGTATAAAACTTTAAATTTCAAAAACAAAAACTTATAGCCATTTCACACAAAGCCGCTCAACTGGTTTGAAGTACAGTGAAACTTCGATATAACGAAATTCGTTATAACGAATACTAAATATAACGAATATTCAATATAACGCATTTTTTGCTGAGTTCTTTGAAAGCCCCTTTTTATTAAAAAATTTTTTTCAGAAAAAGAGCTCTATAGCTATAGCTAAGAAATTCAGAGCTATAAAGTCTCTTTCAAAAGTAAGTCATCAAAGTTTCGTTATCAAAAGCCTATACATAACGAAGTATTGATTCTATGCAGATTCGTTTTCGTTCAACTGTACTATACGTAGGCACATGACCTTTTAATCTACTGCATTTTTATTGACCACATCAACAATTAAATTTTTTTCTAAAAATTCTATCAATAAAAATGTTATCACTAACTCGACGTTCTACTGGGCATTGTTAAAAATAAGATACACACGAAATATAAGTACTTGAAGAAGCTTTTATATTATAGTTAGCTTCCGTTGCATGTTGAGTTTTAAAAGCATTTTAAAGAATATCCGCTGATAAGTAAAAATATTTAGAGCATAACTTTTACACAGCACTATACCAACATTCACATATGCTTATGTGACCGTACACACATTTGTCCAAAAAATGTGTGCAAATAAAAAAGACACAAAAATACACAATTGCCGTGTATTTGGGAAATTTTTCATAATATGTGTATGTGTGTATAAACTACATTATAGTTATTTGTATTGAAGAATAATAAATATTTCAACAATATATTAATCCGATTATTAATATTATTTACAAATATTTTGTTAATAAATAAAAGAAGGCTTCAGTTTTATATGTGGTGTGAATATAAAAAAATTTTATAAATTTGCAACTGTATATGTATAACAGCATGTTACTGTATGAAACAATAAACATATTTGTAGGATTAATAACATGAGACAGAAAAAAAAAGTAAAAAAACGAATAATAGCGTTAATTGAGGTGCATTTACTGATAAAATATATCCTGTGAAACACTAAACTTAAAAAAAATCTTAAATCAGTTTTGTATAAAAAACCTCTATTAATAACAAAAAGTTGGCAGATTGTTCAATAATTGTTGTAGCCTCTTGTACCCATTTGCCTTAGCAGCTCGTTGTTATTCAGCTTATGTATAATACATTTCTCAATACCTTCTTTCTTCCCGGAAATTAACTGCGAAATTAATTATCTTCAGTGATTTATATACATCTCATACATACTATCTCTTTCTCTTTCCGTAATCCAAAATATTTTTTATAAAATTTAAACCAATAAAATGATTAAATTCAAGGTATTTATTAAAGGTTCCAAAAAAGTGTTAGCTCTTTAAAAAAAAATTATCAAATTTATTAACTTTTTATTTAAATCAATTAAATATTTCATTAATGAAAAAAAAAAAATCACAACATTTAAAAATTTTATCAGCTTAATATTTTTTTTAATAAAAATTTTTAATTTTCTGTTTATGGAGAAACATGAAAAATTAGCAATAATTTGGCAACTATTTTTTTCTACTGAAAATTCTTTGTTTTGAAAATGCGAATGTTTGCCTATTTTCTACATTTGTATTAAAAACAAAAACTAATTTTCGTAAGAAAATATTGTTCGCATTTACTTCAACATACGAACGTGTCGCAATGCTTACTTCATACAAAATTTTTAGACAATTTAAACGGTTCCTTAAAAAAAATCAGTACATTAATTTTAGACAGGAAAACTTCTTCTTAGAACGAATAATGTTATTCAAATATGATGGGTATGTGATGTGCAATGAACATGTTAAAAAAAGTGCATATGCACTCCCATATGCGCCAACACAAACAACCATTGAATCTCATGCATGAATAAAAGAACAACTTGCAAAACGTTGCTATGTCCAGCTGTGTTTGCAGTAGTAGAACTTTTTTATGGTTGAACGACTAAAATTAGAAAAAAATATTTTCTTGTTCTACCAAAAAAAAAAAAAAAAATAGAAAATTACAAGTGCAGTAGGCATTTACTCGTTTGTTTGCTGGGTTTTTTCATCTAACACAAAACAGCAGATTGTGATGAAAGATATTGCACACAAAAGGTGAGTGATTTCTTTATTCTACAACTTTTAAATTTTCTATATTGTGTGTTCTCTTTTTTTTTATTTATATCTAAAGATTGTAAAGTATAATAAAGTATGGTAATGAAATTAAGCATGAAAACTTGGTATTTTATGCTTAGCAGATTAACGTCTGACCCAAGAAGTCATTCTCCGAGTTTGATAAAATTTTACAGAAAACTGTCATTGAAAAAATTGTGTTTTATTATTGAGAGAATTTAGGAATAACATAATTTTCTAAATTCTCAATATGCTATATAAATTCAATAACTAATTTTCCTAATTATATATTTCATTTTGTTAGACTTGATTTATTTCTTAATTAACAGAAAACATGTTTTCACCATTATAAGTCAATGTGGCTTTATATTCTACATTAGAACATCAGGAATAATTTAATAAAATAGTCAATTTCAGTTTTTCATCGTGCCTGCAGTGTCTAATGTTTTTGCTTTTACACGCAATTGAATCAACTCAATATATTTTTTTTCTGCAACTCCTTTCCCATCCTGTGTCTTTGTATTAAAATTATCTTTGTGAGTTTCATAAAAACCAAAACAAAACTGTTTCTTAAATATTTTTTGCTAAAATGCTTTGAATAATTACAATTTACACCCTTTCTTATCGCTATTTATTGCTTTAATTTGTTTTAAGCCCTTTTTCCGAAAAAACAAAAATAAATACAAAATTTTGTAATAAGTAAAATCAAATTGTTGTATTTCTTTGCACATTGTTTGTTTACTTTTGCCTGTACTAATAACAAGCAAAGAAAAAAAAATTGCTTTCTTCTTATAACAATAATAATAATACAAAAGAAAAAAATAAAAACATCTGTCAATATTTTCTGCAAATAATGTTAATAAAAATTTAATTTTTTTTTCAAACTGTTAAAGAGTAATCAAAAGACGTATGGACAGTTTGAAGCTACTACAGTTAGATCAGGATCACACACAGCAATTTTAGTTGGGCAATTCTTGATTTTGTAGGAGAGAGATGAAAGAGGAATGGAAAAAGTTACAAACTTGCTCGTACTCCGTAATTCCTTTTTGTTCTCTCTTTTCTGTTCTATCTTTTATAAAGATGTAAAGAAAAAGAAGACAGGTAGCTTGAATGCTGAATAAATGACTGAATAAGAATGCTAAAATTACCAAAACAAAATTGCTGTGTGTAGACACAGTGGCAATTTTAAAAGAGAATTGAGCGAGAATTGCCCAACTAAACTTGCTGTGTGTGGTCTTGGTCTAGGCAGGTGGACCTGATTAATTTAAGAAATGTCAAAATTTAAAACGGAACTATGTTGTGCAACACAGTGTACACTTTTCACTGTGCAACAAAAAAATAACAATAAACTAAACATTGATTGTGGTAGAAAGGACGTGCACATGTAACATCGTCTTAAAATTGTTACATCTGGCCCTCTATCACACTAGGGTTTAAAATGTTCTTATTTTTTTTTTTAAATTTCAATTGTGAATCGCTGTAGGTACAATGCAAATTCTCCATTTTAGGTACATGAAATGTTCAGCAAACTTTTATAAAATTCTGAAAGAAATATTTTAACCATCTAAACTAATGGGACTTTTTTGACTCTTTATTAAAGAAAAGAACAAAAAATATAATAACTTGATGAGTTAAAGGGTTAAAATATTTCAAGAAATTATTTCTAATGAAATTCTAATTCAGCCAGTTACTCACTAAAAATAAAAATTTAACATTAATGTCAGAAAACCAGTTAAAACAAAAAAAAAATGTTTAAGGGTCAATTTGAACTTATTTCGATTTTATAATAGAATTTAGACAAGATATTTGGGTTAATAATCTACTCACTAGCTTTGTGACTTACAGTAACAAGTACAGATAATGCCGCCCAGTGAAAGTTAGCTTAGTAAAATTTATAAAATAAAAATTTTGAAGACTTTTTAAAATTTGCCGAAAAATAAGAAACAGTTGAATTAATGTTAAACTCCTTTTTAAGTGCCTTGATTAATGAAAGGAAAAATAATAAATTGCCACTTAGTTGGCCTTTTTAATGTTTTCTTTTTTTCATTTATTTTTTTTTCTTAGACCGGGGCTTTTTTATTTTTCTAATTTGCATTTTCATTTTTATTTACTTTTCATAATATTTGATCTTTGGCTTGTTGTCTGTTACAAAAAAAGTTTCTTCCAGCTTTTTTTTGCTTCTAATTTGCTCACAGCATCAAAAGAGTAAATGAAACATTTTGTCATGAAGTAAAGAAAACAAAACAAAATTCAAGCTGTGGGTGGTGTTAACCCTTTGAATTTTGTATTTCACAAATGTTGGCATATACTTGTGTATGTAAAATAGCCATGGGGAATATTTAAATTTCATAATAGAACATTAAGAAACAAAGAAATATTTTTCTTTATATTTTAACTCCCATTAATTATCTTTCAATTTGTTTAAGCCCGTCATTGAAAAAGCAGCCTTTTTACGCATATATTTTTTTTCTTTGTAAAGAAAATTAAAAACCTAAAAAATGAATGTGTTTTGATTAGCTAAGACGAATTCTAAATGCCCTTCAGCAGAAAAATATAAATTTTTATCATGTTTTGTTAAAGAAATTTTTAAATTTTCAAATTGTTCCAAAATATAAAATTTGATGCTAGATTTGTGTTCAAGCTAGTTGAACAATAATATTTTTTTTTAATTATTATTATTATTGAATTATTACTGTGAGGGAAAATTTATTTGTAAAATTTCCCATCTACAATTTATGAATAATGTTGTTGTTAAGTTGGCCAAATCAAAGAATATTGTAATTTTTAAAAGTACCTTTTTCCTCATCCTTCAAACCTAAAGGTTTAATTAATTCTTAGCAAATTTTATATTGAAGTAAATAAATATTGTTATATCAACGCAACTTTAATACATCAACTGCATCTATAAATTTTATAATATTTTACCCCAAAATATTCAATTTGTTTTTTTTAGAAAAGCATACTCGTAAGCAGACAATACCAAACCTCCCATATATTCTTGTTGGTTGTTGAAAAGCCAGTCCCAGTGTTTGAGTGTTACGATCTATTTTTTTAGTATTTTTTGGATATGAGTATGGATGGAGTATGTTAGCAAAGTTTGTTTCGAAGTTGCTTAATCTTACCCAATACCTACAAAAAAATGTTAACTACTAAAAAATGGCTTTGAAAAGACACAGGGGCATAATCATAGTCACGGAAAAGGTGGCTTTTATTAAGAGCTGATTTTTGTTCATAAAAATTTCATGAATTTAAAATAGTTTTCAAAAAGATTATGGGCCAAAACTTTTAAAACTAAAAATCAAATCTAGAACTAACTGTACAACTTAAGTACCACTTACCTCTTTTAGAGAACTAAAATAAGCTTTAATCATGAACAATTAAAAACATTTCCGCCATTAAAGTCCTTAAGGAAACCTTTAATGCCATATAATTATTCATGTGGTCAAGTTAAAACTTAAGATTCAAATGTAAAACTTATACCTTCACCATTACCATCACTATAACCGAAAGTATCGTATTAACAGCGGGCTATTGCTTGCTTTAACTGAAAACATTTAACTTTTTTGCATTTAAAATACCCGCAGTGTTTATTTTAATTTACCCCTTTTTTTCTCCAGTCTTATCAACAGTGATAAATGTTTTTCATAAAGAAAACTTTTCATTTATTTATTTTCTGAAATCAGAAAAAGAAATTAATGATGTACGAGTTTGATGGTTGTTTAGTTACGCCTTTTGAGATTTCTGTTTTTTTGTTCTATTTAATTAACTGAAATTTGTGTATGTGTGGCATGAAATTCTTTTTTAAATTCATAAATAAATACTTGACATTAAAGAAAATTTAAAAATGTAGAGACACTCCTACCTAAGTATTGTCAAATTTTAGTTTATTTTAAAATGAAATTTAAATGTGAAGAAATTTTTGCACGTAATCTGCTTAAAATTGTAATAGTTTTCGTGAACTGAGCGTTATTTATTGACTCTCTCTGACCAGATAATATATATTTTTCATGGGAATAATCATGAGAATTAATACATTTTCATGTGATCAGAGATTAATCTACCAACTCTTAAAAAGTCAAAGAACTATGCTGAATGGCTCTTTTGTGATGAATTTAATTAATGGAATCATCTACTCAGATTTTTTGCTAAGTAATTTATTTATTAATGTTCCACAATGTTTCCTACAAAGTTTCACACAAACTTTGCTATGGCGGATCCGTTCAGAAAATAATGTTGTTGTTTCAATGAGATGTCTTTGTATATCGATTTTAATTTAAATGTCAGCCACAGCAGCAATGTTATCGATTAAACGCACTTTACGAGAACGTACACGGCTTGCTATGCTAAATAACGACCCATATTCATAAATTTTGCTTCACAAATTGACGCACAAACTGAACTGAAGAACAATCTCTTGTCGAAAATTTTCTTAGTAAATTTCTTACTCACTACTTTGGAAATAAGTTTTTAATATTTCCATTATGCCGATAAAATCTTTTAATCTGTATTAAAAATTAAGTCGTATTCATTTAAGTTATTTATTTTGATTTATTTATTTATGTCTTACATGTCTTTATTTGTACACACGTATTAATGATTTTATGAGAAAATATTTTGTTTTTTGTAATCAAATGCAATTTTCCACATGAATGCAAATAATTTGGTTTGGTAAAGACAAAATAAAACCAAAAAACAAATAAAACAATTTTCCAGTGCATTTCATTGCACAAAATTTATTTCTCGTAAAGTCATCAATAACAATGTTATATAACCTGATTATAGCTAGTGTAAGTATATAAAATTTGGCAAAAAAAAATTAGTCTTATTACAGGCCTGGCAAACCTTTCACAAAATTAAATAAATTTTTTTATACAAGTTGATTGATAATTAAACTTACATATAAAATGTATTTAACTTTAGGATCAAAACATCTGAAAACAATTTCAGAAATACATTTGGTTTCTTAAACTAATCAAAACCCAAAAAGTGTTTCTTGGCAGTGGATTAAGTATATGATTTTTTAAGCCGTGGTGTGAATCGGCCCTTGCCTGCATTTTATTTTTAAGAAAATGTACCAGCTTCCCGAAACAGAATCAAAATTAAATGTAAATAAACTAACTCCTTAACATTAATATTAATTATTTAATCTTTTTGAAACTAAAATAAAAACAAAATTCAAGCTTTAGCTTTTTTTATGTTATGAAATATATTTATCAAAAATTCGATATTTCGCTAACCGTTGGTAAGCATTATAATTCCATTATTCCTGGTGATGCAAAGGCTAGCGAATTATAAATATAACCAACATAATTTCTGGAATTAAGCACAAATAAAGATTAATATTTTGTTATATTTTAATTTATTATTAAATTAGTTTCCAAAATTATTTTCCTTGAGAAAGACACACGAAGGCGTGTCGAAATATTGGAAACTAATTTAATAATAAATAAAAATTTATAAAAAGACCTAAAAACTTAAAAAATATTTATTCATTTCCTTTGAAATATAGAGTTTTGAATATATAAATTTATAACGAAATCCTAAGGCCGAACAGTCACAGGGTGCATGTTCTGAGATTGCATCATGCAAACCACAGAACCTGCGTTGTCTGATAATCATATTTCCTATTTTACATTGGTGATATCTTAGATGACAATATTCGATCAACCATCTTGACAGAAGTTTGACGTAAGGACCTGCAAAAAAAAAAAAAAAGACTAAACTTCGCTTATACAAATCATACGTAATGACTTTGTAAATATTTTGTTTATGACAAGTGCCTTGATTGCTCTTTCCAGTTATTGTGATTTTTTTTAAGTGAATATTTGTATTTATTAAAGGGATGGCTATTGTTATTGTTTTTTTTTTTTTTTAATTTGAAAAGCATGTACTTCTTGTGAAGTTGTTGTCTATGCAAAAGAAACAAAGTTGAGGCCTCATAAAGAGGCCTTTTTATTTTGTAATGGCTGAAAAAATAAAATAGCAATAGTATTGGTTGCAGATAATTCATATTAGGGTAGCAAAAATATTCATAACATACCATTATCGGAAGATAACAAATAGCTTACTGGATCAGACTCTGTCAAGAACTTGCTTGCCTCGATATTCATGATTGTGCACTGCAGAGTATTGAAACACTTGACAAATATGAAGATCATTAGGAATCAACTATAAAGGCTGTCTAACGAAGAAATAGCAGAATATATAACTTGTCACTTAAATAGTATAAATTAATCCCATGTTCGTTAGTTTGACATGAAGGACAAATCACCCAAGGAAGCTTTTGAATTATTAATGAAAACTAGACTAAGAGAGTATATTTTAAACATGAGAGTGATATCATAAAACGCAGTATCTAGGTAACTTGTTGCCATTTCGAGTTCTAAAACTTCTAAAAGCTATCGCAAGCATGGAAAATGGAATATTTAACATTTAAGTCCTCATAATGGTGAATTACACAAACAGAGAGAGCGTGTGGCCAAATTAAATATAACCCACAATATAGTGGTCTGATGTGATATTAAATACAAAAATAGAATAGAATAGAAAGTAGAGTTCCAATAGCAATTGTAAAAGGGTCTGCATATTAAATACAATTACCTTTGTACAAGCCTGACATTTGAGTGTCCATATCGATTATATTTAATACCACAATATTTGAATGCATGCGATATTATTGATATAAAAAAGGAGGTGGTTTAAACGTATTGCTACTTGCTCATTCACACAATGTTATCAGCATCACCATGTGCACAAATTTGGTTTTATGTTAAAATCTTCGTAACATATACGTTGAGTGCGAGTGCATGTGGCATATGAAAACGTATTGATTTTAAAATAATGCAATACGAAATAAAGTGGTTTATTCATTCAAATGTAAAACTAGGAAGAAATACATACAACATTCAACACAACATTGATGTTTATATTTTTGTATTTTAGCAGTGTTATATAGAGCTGTGTGTGAGTGTGCGTGTGTGTGCATACGTAAATTCCTACATTCACTTGCATTAAAAACAAAACAAAAAAAATAAAAAAAATACAGAAAACTGAAAATATGAACATACCGATAATAATGATGAAAATATGTTCACAACATGAAGCAACATATGCACAAATAGAAGCACAAATAAAACTCTTCTTACTAGGAAATAAATAAAAATAGTCGATATTATTATTTGTTACCCAACATACACAAACATACTCACGAGTAGATAACTATCTACATTGCATTCATAATTCACAATACATACATACATAGTTTAATACAAATATATCAATTTACATGTGGGTACGTGTATATTCTTTGGCATAAAACTCGTTGTTGTCTGAAAAATTAAAAACAAAATTCATATACAAAGTGTTTCTTCAGCAGTACATTATCAAATGTTCAAGCTTTATTTAATTAAAATTAAAAAAAGAAAAAGAAAAACTGGAACCAATGAGTTTGATAATTAATTTTCTCCTGCCTTTTCTTCATTTAACCGATGTCAGTATGAAAATGCTTGTCATGTTAATTGAGTTATGAATTATAAGCAGAATATAATGGTTTTCCTTCCTTACAAAATATTTATTACTTCAAATATGGAAAATCGTTCTTCTGTTAATAAGAACATCAACATTTTAAATTAATTTCTGTTTTGTTGTTTAAAGTAGAGAAATTGTTACCAATAGCAACACTATTTAGCACAAAAACCTTTTAGAGATTTTCTAATGAACTGGCAGTAAATCAGGTAAGAAACACTAGGGCTGCTTGAGAACTACTAGACTTTTTGAGTTTCCCTAGCAGTAACTTTAAATGCAACACTGCTGAATTCCACCACCTTGAGCAACCTACGTCTTTTAGATTGTATTTGGCAGCCATTAAAAGTAGATAAGTAGCTAAGTGAATTTTAACAAAAATTGCTGGTCCATCAAGACAATCTATTAGTGCACACATGTGTAGTCGTTCTGAGAACTACTATCCCATTCTTTTTTCTTTTCCAAACCTGAAGAAATGGCATAACAGTGAGGGATTTTAAAAAACGCTGTAATAAATGTATTTGTCTAAAACATCGGTTTAAAAATATGACTCGCGTAATAACTTCAATGAGTTCGTAAAACTTTTAATTTCGGTTTTACACACATATTTAAACAAATTCTTTCAAAAATTTAGTTTATGCCAATTTTTTGTTGCGATATTACTTTTTTAAGAATCCCTGTAATTACCTATAATATTGTCTTTTATCTCTCTTTTATTATATCCTGTGCTTTATATTGACAATTAAATAAAAACAAAAACAAACGAAAGAAAAACTATTTGTGTGTTATGAAATAATTTTTTGTTTTATTTTATTAATTTAAAGTTAAATTAATGTGAAAACCTATTTTTATTTCATAAAACTGAATTTTTGGGTGAGATTCATAGATAGAATTTTTTTTTTTAAGTTTTGAAGAATTTATAAATATTTCTCCCTATCAAAAGGAATGGAAGAGTTTTTAATTGTTTATAAATTAAAATAAGTTGCATTGCTTAAAATATATGAGTGAGGACATGGTGTAAGAAACCAGGTGACACTGAGACGCCAGCTGAATCCTGCACGATTGAAGCTCGTTCTCTCAAAAAGTAAAATATATCACCAGGTGAAAGAGAGATCAAAACCGGAAACAAATTTTTAATATCAACCACCGGAAATAGTTTTTGACAGAAGGAGCCTCAAAACCAATAATAAAATATATGCACTCAAAGAAAAAAGATGGATGAATATGGTCACCTCAAAAATATTATTATTAATTTGAAGCATCTAAACATTATTCTGATCACGATAAACATGTTTCTAGTTATTTTTAACCACATTATGTTTAGTGTCTTAGATCAACCATATAATTATCATATTATGCTTAATAAAATTTTACTTGAAATCATAAATATGTTCATAGCAAACATAATAATGATAAAAATATGGTTGAATGTAAATTGTATTCTACCATATAACCATATAAATAAAGTGAGTATAAAACGAAAACTTAATCGTTCAAACTCAACTGAGCTTTGTGGCTGAAGTGGTTGAGTGGCGAGTTAATGCTTCTTAACTAAGTGTTCGCAAGTTCGAGCACTGGTAGAGTCAACTAAAATTTAAAAAATAAATTTAAACTCGATGTATTATGTAATAAATAAATACAAATTGATAGAAAAGAAAAATCAATGGAATAAAAAGACTTTATTTATACAAAAAATTTAAATGAATTTTTTTTTTAAACTACTTATATAAAATATTTATGTATTAAAAAAAATTAAAAACAAATTTCTTGCCCTGACCGGGGGTTGAACCGCAACATCTGCAGTTGAAAGCTATTTTTAATATCTTTGACTTAAAAATATATATGGTTGGGGCAATCATAAATCTAACCATACTATGTTTCCACCAGAATATGGTTGCCTCAACCATATTTTTTCTTTCCGTGTGGGCTTTTTGTAATGTTGTATTGTACCATGAGTGAGGAATTTAAAAACTGAATATAACGGGTGGGCCAAAGTCCCGCTACCATTTTGATTGCCTATAACTTTGCTCAGAGAAAAGATAATTAAGTTTGGTTTTCACTTTTTTTTTCGTAACGATTGGAAAATTTTATCGTCTAAATCCTGATCGCGATTCGCTATGCAACTTTCATCTCCTTTTGAGGCATTTTTCATGACATCCTGCAACAACTCAGGCTGAATTTCTTCAATTTCATGACGATTGTCTTTAAAATTTTTAGTCGTTTGAAGCTCGGTGGCATCGGGTGGCTATTTCAACAATAACACACCACGATTTGAAAAACTTTAGGCTATCAAACAAGCGCATCCACCACATTAAATTTTGTTTAGCCTTATTCTAAGAATACATTACTTTTTACAAATTGAAAATTTGCTTATTTTATTTTATTGCTATTTTAATAAGGGGACGCCAATTTTTTATTTTTTTCTTATGTGGGTTGCAATATTAGAAAGTTTGGAAACCGCTGGTCTAAAAGAAGATTTTGTGGAAAATTAAAGGTCTATTTGATGAAAACCAAATTTTATTCAAAAAGTCATAGAGTTAACAAGCAGCCTTTAAATAATTTTTTTTTTGTATAGAGTGAAAAAATTTCAAAAGCCGTAAAGGAAATACAAATAAAAACGTTATCATAATACCTCAATTTTTTTTAACAAACGCTTAAAGCGGTCTATACACTACAGCAGCATGCATGATTGTGGCAGTGATTTGATTTTAAATGGATATTTTTTGGTAACAGGTTGCTGGCGAAATTAGCTCAATTGAGGAAAGTTGTCCAAGTGTAAATATTAGTAAATCAGGAATTAAAAACAATATTTATTGAAAATTAAGGCAATAATCCATTCAAATATTATAATTTCTTTTAATTTTTTCTCGTGTTCTTGTTTCATAATTCTTTTTGTATACTTTTTTATTTTTAATTTTAAATATTTTACAATTTATAGTAAAAAATTTTGCCGCTATTTATAGCTATCCTTTCATTTTGATATGGTATGCTATGCGTCGTGCATGTTGTTGTTATGTATTAACCGCTTCAGTCAGATTCAGTATAATTCATATTTTAATTTATTTACTACACCTTTTTTGATTTCGTCACATATTTTGATATAAATTATACCAACTATAACAAAAAACTTTTTTTGTGTAATATGAAATTATTATTATTTTGTTTTACTCAAGCTTTAAAAAGAAACCAAGCAATTACACATCAAGCAACCACTTAAAAAAATAATAGAAAATAGTATAAAACAAAAAGAACAATGTTAAAAAGAAAATTGTATTCTTTATCTTTTCCTAAGTACAAAAAAAAAAGGAAACAAAACTAAATTATTTCAGAAGGCTGGGAAAACTGAAAGAAATGGTTTGTCATTTGTCACCAATAAACAAAATTAAAGAAAACTAAATAAAATTAAATGTGGTGAAAAATAAAGTTGAAATAGACACAGAAAACAAAAAAAAAAACAACTAACCGATAGATAGCCATACAAATGGCGTTGTTTTAGATAATATTTAGATGCAGGAAAAAAGTAAACTTTAAAGTTTTTTTTAAAAAAGTACAATAACATTTACATTGAAAGTTTTGAAAGAATTTTTGTCTGAAAACAACAATTAGCAATTAAAATCAAGAGCCCTTCTATAAGCAAGTATTTTATAAAACATTGTCTAAAATTCGATACCCAGACAGACCGGTTTACTTATTCTTTAAAAGCTTTCTAGAATGACTCGCAAGCTCTTTTGTAAATGTCAATGTAAAGCTGTTTGGTTAAATATGGCTTGTCAGCCTGACATGGCTTCATTAGCAATGGGCAATGAGGCAGTCGAAGTAGATATTGTCCTCTCTAATATTAAGACTTCTCTCTCTTAGCTATTCCGCTTAGTAGTACACAACAGCGATATTTTTAAATATCATTAAAGGAAGGCTGGTAACAGCACTGAAAGAATTTTGTTTATTAATCCAATTAAATAATTAATTATTAATTAATCATTATGGACTATAATCGCACCGCGATCTGTAAGATCTATTGTGCAGTCATTGTGATTGTGATCATATATCATTAGCTTAATGCAATTCCTGATAATTCTAATGAAACATTTTAATGGATTGAAAAATAATGAATTATTCTTTCAGAGTCTTGAGCCGTGAAAAGTTGAGTAACTAATGTAGTCTCACCATGATGGTAATTGTTCCTGGTCACTGGGCAATCGGTCCACATATCAATAGACTAACAATAAATAAATGTATATATAGATGATGGAGTGGTTAAGCTTTTTATATACGCATTGAATATTCGAACGTACCTTAAGAGAAACCAAACTTTGAATACAATTTCTGAAATTTTTAAAATATTTGACTATATAGACTGTCCAAGTTAATGATCGAACTGAGACAATTTTACACATACATATAAATAAAACAATTTATGATAAGAATTAGATTTAGAACTAAGAAAGAAAACGAGTCTGGCTAGGTGACTGCGGCCGCAATAGATCAATTATGATACTATTCCCATGTTACAAATATTTCCTAAGTCTAGTATTTATTAAAAATTCAATAACTCTCTTAGGTGATCTGTCCGCTATCCGAAGTAAAACAAGTCTAAATTAGACACAATATGTTTTCTGAGATCTATTCATCTTCGTTTCATAAGCTTTAGAGATCGTTTCGACTGATGCTCATATTTACCAAGTATCATTTGTTCTCTTGCCTAAAGGATGAATATTTTCGGTATACTGATATTCCTTGTCTGCAACCGATATTGTTGCGTCTCTTTTTCCAGCCATCGAACAATCTTGATATTAATAGAACTATAACTTTGGGCTAAAGTTACTAGCCGATTTGTTTCTGGCTAGCTTGTATGCCCTCTCGTTGCCCAAATATACACTGTTACAGGAGGCTAGTCTTTTAAGAAGTATTACACAATCCCTGACTAGTTTTGATCGTATGACGAGGGCCTGTAATTCTGCTTTTTTGTCAGAGTTAATGAAGCTGCGACTATTTTTAGTCATTAGATCTTTTCTTATTATTATACCGAGCTTATCGAGCATGTGTTTTCGCCTGGAAAACTGCGTTATCTCGTCCCATACTGATAAATAAGCTTTTCTTGGGATTTTGGACAAATACCCCCGCGACAACAAATTTTACAGTTTTCGAGATATCTGATTTGTATTCGGGTTTTAGTCTGTTCTGTTACTAATAAACCTTATTTAATAATGTGATAGTTAAGTTGTGCTTGAAGGTATATTTGGTCTGACAATGATCGCTTGTTACATATTTCGCTTCAGCAATTTCTGTAAAAAGACAACTGAATGCACGAGAAAAGCCGTCCACATACATCATGGTGAGATTTTCCATGAGCTACAATGCTTATTTCTTGATAATTAGATGAAATGCAGTGAGATTTAGCAAGACTTAAAGCCCAGCAATCCTCTTTGTCATATAGACACAAGCTAATTTTTTTAATTTTATTGGCCCTTGAATGCGCTGAACTAGACCGGTGCCATATATGAAATCAGAGAGCCTGCGACATTTAAGACTTAGCCCCGAGGTCTTACGAACGAATCTAGTCTATCTTTTTGACTAAATGGCTATTCCAGTTAATTTGTCATCCATCCATAATGATACAAAAGGTATTTCTCTTCTGTTGAGAACATCTAGTTCACCAAAAATGAAAGGTTCATGAAATTTGGACATAAATCTTTTTCTATTAAATATAAAAGACTTTTTCAGGTTCATAGTCAATTTGAAGTGCTCTCTGAAGTACGTTTGATATGGTATCCTTTAACTTATTTCTTATTATGATCAAAGTTTTGTACCCACTGTGCTTTAAAAGAAGTAAACTAATATGCAACATAATTTATACAAATACATGAAACATAATTTTATTTTACATAAACACACACACATGGCAATGCACACATTTGCATACAAAAATATAAAAAAATTCCTGCTGCAACAAGAAAATTACTTGCCAAAATATGTAATAAAAATCAACATGAGAAAACACTTTTGAAAAAAAAAAAATAAAATATGGTCAACATATTACAATAACAACAAAAAATAGTTTAAAAAAGAAAAAAACTTGTAAATACTGTTTTAGTTCATTTTCTATTTCTACTCTTGCTCTTTTTTTTTATCTTTAATAAAATAAGATTTAAAAAGCCAAGAAAAACTTTTAAAAGGATTGTTCGTTCGTTATGTCTTTCACATGGAAAAAAAAGGAAATATCAAGACCAAGCCAAAGTGACTCATACACTTTATTGTAAAACTTTAAGCCAAATAATCATTTTAAATTTGTGGTAAAAATGCTAAAAGGTTTTTAACTGTTTTTTTTTTTCAAAAAAGTTTTTGAAAGAACAAAATTTAAACCATTTAAAAAAATTTTTTTATATGAATTTATAATAATTTTAATAAAATAATTTTTACTCTTTTTATGAATATTGGAAACTTAATTATAAAGTTATAGAAATTTTTACTTAAACCATTAAAAAACAGAATTTTATAAATTATTTTCGGACTCTAAATTGAATTATTTTAAAGCAATACAATAAAAAGATATTTTTTTTTAATTAAATGCTATCATTTTTGTTTCATTCATTAATACCTTATAAATTTATTTGCATAAAAAAACAATTAAATTTAATAGCGCAATGAATTTGCAGTACCAAATTACATTTAAGTCGCTAAACAGTTTTGCCCACACGTGGATGCATACAAACATCTAGTGTAGTTGCAATTTAAATAGTGTAAACGACAGTGTATTAAATGTAATTGATAGAAAAGAATGAATAAGAAGGTAAAGAAAAGTAAAGGCAAACGAACCATTTGTGCATACAGACAATAGTGACTGAGAATCTTTTATATTACAGCAGCAATAGTGCACAGTACGAGTAAATGTAATTAAATTTTCTTATTGCAGTATTGATACAGAAATTTATTATAACTTCTCTTTGTTGTGGTTGTAATGTAGTTCGTAATATGCAAGCTGTTCAAATACACCCACACACACACATTCATATATGCATATAATGTGAGCTTTGGAAGTAAGTTAACAAAAAAAGTTAGTAAAACATTCTCTAAGGAATTTTTACCCAAGATACGTAATTTCCACTTGAAATTTTGTTTAGCTTCAACTGAAACATTTAATTAGTTTTAGTGTTGTCACTCATTTGGTAGTGACTTCTTTGGGGAAAATTGATTATAGTCATCTACCACAGAAACTAACCACATCAAATACATTAACACGTTCACATGTTAAGATTTTCTAGTTTATTGATATGAGAATTTAAACATTTTAATTTCAATTGAAGCCAGCAAATAAGCGTTTCAGCAGAAACCATCCATCCTCTTCATGGTGGTATTAAAATTAAATGGTAAAAATATTTGAATAGGGCCTTAAGGATATGAAACAATTTACAAAAGTCTTAAAAATCATATGATATTGTCGTTGGGAAATATGGAATTAAAAAAAGTTTTTTTTTAAGAAATACTATACTCCTTCTTAAAAACGTTAACTTTAGCTTTAAGGTTAAAAATTTGGCACAGGTAGGATCAGTAAATCTTAATTGAAGTGGCATTGAATTTCCTAATGAATTACGGCTTAGTAAAAAATAATTATTTTTTATTTTATTTAAATAAAGAAGAAAATATGCAGCCTTATGTCTTAATTACTCGCAATGATTGCGAGTAATTTTTTGTAATACAATAATTTAAATTGTCTACAATTTTTGTATGAAATACACTTAAATTTTTTTATTTAACTACTTTTTATAAAAGTTATAGAGCCAAAAGGTAAACGAAAAATCTTATTCTAGCGAATTCTAGAACACTTGAAACTTATACACTAATACAGATATACATACTACACATTTTACTTTATTATTCACACACAATCATTACACTCACAAATTCTATGCATTAACATATGTACTAGACTTGCGCGCCGTAGTTCATTTTAGTGAGCGCTCTTCTTAGTTCAAAAATTAAAAGGGAATAGTTCGTTCATTAAGTTCATTTGATCTTTTGTTTCTTTATCACTTAATACTTTTGATTGTCATTGAACGTTCTTTATTATGTAAAATGATATCGAATAGGGGTTGAAAGGAATTTTTTACGAAAAGAGAAAGCAAAATAACAAAACAAAACTAGAAAAATTTTTTAATTTAGTTTTCGATTTATTTTTTATAATGCAATTCAAAAAGTACGTTAGTCACTTTGGCAAAAAAAAAATTAATTTTTAATTTTAAAATCTTAAAATTAAGCTCCTTAGCACGCATAATACATTTTCTCTTTTTCAAATTATTTGTTTTAAATACCATTTTTGTAAAAGAAAATATTTTGCAACTTTTGTTCCTTTGTCATTGTTTTCCTTTAAGTTTAGTTCGTGCGTTCATTTATAGGTCGTTCATTTACAATAAAGAGCAAGGAAATGAACTATAGGAATTCAAAACACGGACTAGTTCGTTCATTTCAATGAAATGAATAGGACAGTGTGAATAGTTCGTTCGTGTACTATCTAAGACTAATATGTACATAAATACAATTTCTAATGAATAATAATACAGGATGTTTTTTCGTAACAATATGTTTTTCTTAAAAGAATAACCATGAGGCCTACAAGAATTTAACTTACTCTTTCGTCAATTTGTAACACCAGGTTTTCGTAATTGATATTGTAAATAGTAAAAAAAAATAACCTTTTGTAGAATTTTGTAGAATTGAAATTAAGTTAAGTGTTGAATAATATATGACTAACTGACAGCTCTATTTTTTTAATTATAAAGTCTAGTCAAAAATTAATTTTTTCTCTACAAAATTTTAACTTTAGCTATGAGTAATATGTAAGCAATATCCTTAGTATATATTTATTACATCATTTCTGCAATTTGTTTAATTAATTTTTGTGCTTTTGTTTTAGTTTATAAGATTCTCAGAAGCTTTCCTAATAGTTCCTTATGATTAAAAGTCGCTCTTATTTTTCATGTACAATAATAACACAAAACAAATGTAAAATATATTTTTATGGCAATTATCATTATAATTATTGTGGTTGTAATTAAAAATATTTCATTCAGTTGTAATTTTATAACTTTTATACTTTTGTTATGTTAAACATATTCCCAAGCAAAGTGGAGACCCTCATGATCTGCAATTGTAATTTCAGCTTTAATATTGTATTCTTTCTTAAAAAGTTTTTCCCAGTTTAATAAATATTGGCTAATTTCGAATCATGTGTAATTATACAACTTTTGCAATTTTAGGTTTTTTTTTTTGTAACTCTTTCTCATAGTACATACTAGTTTAATTGGCACACAATTCAACACTTTCTAGAAGTTAAATACAATTGTATATTTCCAGTAAAATAAGTTAAATAACAGTGACAAACAAAATAATTTAACATCTTTAAATAAAAATCGTAGTAAAGAGATAATTTATTATAGAGTGTAATATGATGTTCTAAACTTATCTTAAGACTTAAAAGCATTAAGCACATTCGAGGCAGTATTCTACCGACTACAACCTGTCAAAAATAGAATAGAATGAAAATGATAATTTTCACGACATCACGGCTACATAACTGCACGACCACCGTTGTAACTGTTGCAAACTTAGGCAGTAAATAATGTAAACTAAATTAAAGCTTAATAATAATTAATTTTATTTAACAATCAAATGGCTTTAAAGAAATTTATTGAATTGGTTTTACATTAGAACGTTTTATAAGTATTTATATACATATAAAAAAATATGTGTTTGTATCATAAAAGAAAATTTCTAAACGTCTTAATAAATAATTTTATTTTTACACAAATTAAAAAACTTAATGTGGCACCACTGAAAAATTTATTTTTATAACAAAAACACATTTCTAAAATATTTCTAAAGCTATATTTATACGATTGAAATTTTCTTCAAAATTGCTTTGCAAAATGCTTCAAACTCGTGTAAACAGCAAAATTTCTTCAAAATTTATTGAACAAAACTTTTGAAGCATCAAAATCGCATCTGGCAATATTGATAACTATAAATAATTTGACAGCATGTTCATTCTTTTGATTCAATACATATCACGTGTTTTTATTTACATATGTTTGTGGCGGCAAGTGGCAATGTAATTAAATTTCTTAAAGAATAATATAAAAAAAAATTCGCACAAAGTTTTTGTATAGGTCAGGATCATTCCTTTTCAATCGCTCCCTAAAAGACACATACACACCATTACCTTCCAAAAGAAAAGGTCGAACCCAATGTTCCTTTTGTTTTCTTATTTTTTTTTTTTTTTTTTTTTTGCATTATTATCAGCTACTTCTTCCTCCAATATTAAAAATGTTGATGCTATGATGATTGTGTCATCGTCCATACTTATTAATAATTAATTATTTTACAAAAGAAGCAATACAGCTGATCAAAGTTAATATTTTTAATATAAAAAGTTTACCAATAGTAAAAATTAGCTTCAACAATTTTTGATCAAATTTTTATCAAACGATTTTTAAATATATTGAAAGAATATTTTGATCAAATTTTTGAAACATGTAAATAGAACATCAAAATAAATTTTAAAAATTTTGATAAGACTTCAAAATGCCTTCAATCGTGTAAATATAGGTTAAGTTATTTGGTAAATAGTTTTAGTTGTTATATATTTCAGGTATACATTTTTTTCTATATAAAAATGTCAAAATTACAGATCAGCTGATAAGCTTGCTGCGGCCGTTCCAAAAGAATTAAGTAGCTGACTACACGGCGATAATCTGCTGTCTCGAATGTATTTATTGCATAATATTTCTATATATAATGTGTGAGGCACATCTCCTCAGTGATAAGCTTCAAACACAAAGGGGACGAATAATAAATTTTTCTTTGCGTATATGAAAATAACCAGCGCAAAATATGAAATTCTTCATGCGTGAAGAACTATGTCTAAAATCGACGACTGAAAAATAAATTATTGAGGAGTGATTATAGTTTTTTAGTATTACTATTTTACTAGTATTTTATTTTTTTATTTTATTTTAACAATTCTTGCCTTTTTAATAGAAAAAAATTTTAAATAATTTTTATAATTAAATAATAAAATTTTTATAACTTTTTTTTAATACTTTTCTTCTATTTACAAGTAATTATAACTATTTTTAAAAATATATAAAATCACCCTCTCATATGTAAACAAACATTAAATTAAATCTTGTTCTTTTAAAAACAATCAATGTTTTTTTACAGAGTTGGTAAACAAACAAAACAAAACGTTTGCGTTCGTTTCATTTTGTGGTCTGCAGTGAAAAAAACAAAAACTCATAAAAAACAATGCAAGGAATTGTGCTGTTTAATTTTGTGTTTGTTTTGATCATGCAAATTAACAGTACGATTCATTTAAATTTAGGGAGGAGGAAAAGAATTAATGAACACAAAAAGTAGCTGCACAGTAAATAATTCCTTGAACGATGTATTGAAAGATGCTTTTAAAAAATTACTTTTGTTTCTATAATACTTTTGTTTTGTAAGCAAATGTCTGATTATTCTATTACCAGGTTTTATTTCTGACATTGTTGTGTACATCGTTTTTTTTTTACTCATGTAAAAAATAATTTAGAAGTTTTAAAAAGTTTTTGATTTTGTAGCAAATGTTTGCGAAAAGTTTCGTTTGTTTCCATTCAGCGATTTTTTTAATAATCAACTGAGCTTTATTTTGCACATAATTTATTGAATGCTATAATTTACATTTATAAGTATTTCTTAAAATTTGAACAGAAGCCTGAAATTATTAATGTAGATTTTCGTTGTTTTTTTTTTTTTTTTTTTTTTTTTTTTTTTTTTTTTTATAAAATGAAACCTAACGATGTTCTTCGAAATTGGTAAACAGGCCATTAATTTTATATTTGTTTTATTTCTTCTCAAACCTAAAATAAATTGAAAACTTATTATTCCTACTGTGTTTTAACATTGAGCAGCTTCTATTTATAGTTTAGTTGCTTTAATTTACAGCACAATATTTAACTTGGTAAATAGATAGTAAAGGGTTATTGTAGATTTTACTGCTGAAACAATTGTGCGAGCAAAAAAAAAATAAATATAAAACAAATTCAACTCTGCACTCCCTGAGGGAATGTATAAAACGTTGAAAAACAAAAAATAAACCAAAAATACAAAATGAAATATTTGTAAGTATGCATGTACGAGTACTCATGTTTACCAAAATTGTGCAAATAATATACCAACAAAAGTGGCATATAGAGACACAGATGTAAATATAGTCAGTTCACTAGCAGCAAAATGAGTGGTATTGTTAGTGTGGCTTTTGTTCCATGTATGTACGCAAGCATAAAACTGTTTAAAATTTAAGGACATTGAGCAAACGTGATGAATAGATAGTCCCAAGTTAATTACTTTTTTTTATGGGTAAAAAGAAAAAAAATCTGTCATGTAAAATTTCTTTCATTGTTTAAAATAAAGAATTATAAAATAAATTGCACATAAAAATAATAATTTTAATTATAAAACACATACTTATTGTCATATTCATAAAATTTAAATTTATTTGAACCTTGTAAAATTTTCAAAATTAATATATTTTTAAAATCTAAACCACAACGTCTGCAGTTAAAAGATATTTTTATGTCTTTGATTTAAAAATACTCGTATATGTATATGGTTAGATGCAATCATAAATCTAACCTTACTATGTCCCTAGATAATATGGTTGCCTGTACCTTATTATTGTAAGAAATTTTCATATACTTATAATTTTATTTGGATTATCATTCATTATTAATTTGTATTGTTAGAAATTACATTTGTTTATTTCTGAATTTAACGGTCATGTTTACCTGATAGCCATTTAACTTTTACGTCACTTACAAAAGTCAACTCTATTTAAATTAAAAATACAGCTCAAATTGCAGTTGGAGAATAAATTATTATAAGAAATTATCACTTAAATATTTCTTTCTATGCTTATTCAGCGAGCATTATTGAAAATAGAATTAGCTCTGAAGCCAGCTTTCAAGCTAACAACATCTAAAATAAAGTGTTTTTTAATTACTCGTATAGTGTTTTCACACTGAAATCTCAATTCTGGATTTAACATTAAATCCACTAATTGCTACTTTTGTGTTCACACTGCAAATTTAATAAATTCAGTATTAAACATACAGTGTGTCAAACCAAAGTTCAAATAGAAATATATTTATTTTTTGCGTTACTTTGTACAAAATTGATTTCATAAGACGTGTGCACATACACTGAAAGAATTTTGTTCATATATCCAATGAATTTTTTCATTAATCCAATGACAAAATTCATTACTTTTCAACCAGTGACACGTTTCATTATATCAATGAAAACTTTCATAAAATATATGAAACGTGTTCATTCTACATATGAATTTTAAAAATGTCCTTAATGAAAAAAAATTTTATTTTATTAAAATTTTTTGAAAAATTTATTTGTTATTTGAATTATTTTCAAATTTTATATGACTCTACCAGGATTCAAACTTGGGACACATACAATTAATAAGCTTTAACTCGCTACTCAACCCCTTTGGCCACGAAGCTCAGTTGGATTTTAATGATTAAGTTTTTATTTATAGCGCTTCGACTGAAACTGAAATCTAATGAAACTTTTTCATTCTCACAATGAAATTATAAAATAATTATTATAATGAAATATTTCATTAAGCTTATGAAATATTTTGAATGGAATCGTTTCATTTTATTTATGAATTATAATTCTTTCAATGTATTTTCTTTGCCTTTCATTCAAAAACTTTCTTTTTTTTTAATTTTTTTATTGCTGCTGATGCTTAGAAAACATTTGAATTAATTTTTTTTTACTCGTTCGGCCCGGTCCTTTATTTCGTGAGTCGATATCTTTAGGGAGCGTATGCAAAATTTTTTAAAGAAATCCGTTTACAAATAGAATTTTAATTGTTAAAAAACCCATTCTACTAAATACTGAAAAGCGTTATCATCATAGGCGCCAAGCAAAATGGTAAATAAAAGCATATTTTTAGTATTGTATTTCATAAATCCAACTTAAATTTAATTCCAAAATAGCATTTAATATGGATTTATCAAAGTAATTTTATATGGTAAATAAAAATTTATGAGTTGGATGTAACGCTAAAACTGCATTTCTATTAAATTCACTCAGTCTGAAAAGACTATTAATCTAACAAAAGAACTCTGAAGGTTTTGTCGATATTAAAAAGAAAATATAAAGTTTAATATTCAACAAAATTTAATCTTTATTCGTGTTTAATTCCAATTATGTTCGTGTGCAAATTTCTCATGGAAAGTACTTATTGTGCTAAGTAAACAATTTTCCATGAAAATAATATCATGTTGAGAATTTTGCACACCAACATAAATAATTGAAATTAAGCACGAAAAAAGATTACATTTTGTTAAACTTTTTAATTCCAAATAATTTAATATGTTGTTTCATATTCAAATTCAATTTATTTAAAACTTGAAGTCATAAAATTATTATTAGGAATAAATATATGACATGAAATGTTGGGTGTTTTCCTATAGGACAAGTGAACAAGCCCTTGAGCAATTGCAAGCTTCAACACACCGTTAAAAAAATGCATTAGTAGTTAAAATTCTAAAGTCACCGCATAACAAATAACCCTTTCACTTCCTTTCAAAAGCAGAACATAATTATAATACCAACAACTAAGTGATATGTCGCTAATAGCTAATTTTTAATACATACTAATACTTAGGTGGCAAGTAAATAACGACAACACAAAGCTGCTGTTTATAGAGATTTTATTACCGAGATTTCTAACTAAATATTGTCAAAGAACCAAAAACGTGTTCTACTTAACACTTGATGATGAGCGTAATTGTGAGAGTGTGTTTGCTTTGTCAATTACATTACTTCTGCAGTTTTGAATGAGCTGACGAAACATACCGGAATATAATTTATTACACGAACCAATATTAGCATTATTATCGTGGAAATAAACAACTTTATCATGTAGAAGATGATACGTATGTTAAAATATGTTTGTACACTGCATGTACAAAGCATATAGACTGGTGCCCAGGGTTAATATAAATACTAATATTAATTCCTTGTTTTCCGTGAATACCAGTGTATGCAGTTCCGACATGCATCAGAGTTAGGCTTGACTGCTTATTATTTTTATTTATTTATTATTTTTCATTTTTCATGCACTACGAGAAGTTTTTTCTTGCAAAAAATATAACGTTGAAAAATGAGAAAAAGAAATTATTCATAATTTTATTAATGATTCTTTAGTTACGATCAAAACTGCTTACGTATCAAATAAAATTTCGATAGTGCAGAACATGGCAGAATTATACAGTGTAAAGCAAATAAAGCAGCTGACCATTTTTTCTCTCCATCGCTTTGTTTTAGAAGCTGTCAAAAATAAATAAAGTGTGTGTGATTACAGATCTTTTTATTGACACATACGATCAGGTTATTTTTGTAATGCAGTGTTTGTTGTACTAAATACCTTATCGTGTATGGTTCTTCCATGGTGCTAGATTTGCTAATTTTGATACTCGATACGAAACGAATCGAATTAAACTTCCAATGTTGAAAATAACGCTAACATATATGTTTTACAACACTCAAAAAATACGATAATTATAAGCATATTTATGAAGTGAAAATCTAAATAAAACAAAATCTTTTTGACATTCTGCATTTTTTACTCAACCTCTTTTGAGTCGGGCAAAATGTAAACATTAAAAAAATGTCACAGATAGAATCACTTTTGACTTAAAATGGTTAATTTATTTTATATAAAAAAGATAACTTTTGCCCGTATTATGGTTCACAACTCAACTCTACTTTAGTTGTAATTTTGCGGTTGAGAAAAGCAAAAAAATGACAACTCATAAATAGCAGTTATTTCAATTACAACTCAACTAAGTTGAACCATAATAGGGGCATTATATTCTGCTTTTACTTACTTGTTTGTACAGAAAAAAATACGATAATGGTTCTTTGTTTACTTTAGAATAAAATTTGGATAACTTTCGAAAGCCTTTAATAGAAATTTTGATACAAGTTTCTCGATAAAGATCATAGAATCTCAAATAATATAAAAGTGGTAAGTTCGAGTAAGATTTTAATCACATACGACCGTCATAATTACACCGTTGCAGCGCGCTGGTTGATCGTGTCCTAGCTGAAAAAAAAGTTCCTCAGCGGTGTTTTTATTCCCAACTCCAATATTTTATTTGAAAGTGAAAATTTAATTTGAGGGTTTTTTTAAATTATTTTGTTATTTTCTTTTAGGTGGTAAAACATTGGAAAAATTAAAAAAAGGAAAAATTCCATTTAATAACCAAAAAACTAATTTCACCTATTTTAATTAATACGCCTTACATTGTGTTCTTTTCACGACCAACTAATTTTTGAAGCATAAAAGGACTTATTCAGCTACCTTTTAATTGTAAAATTCCTACAATAACTTATGGTAGGTAAACTAAAAATTTTAACTTTAATATAAACTTTTTAAAATTCTTTTGTGAAAGAGATTACGAAATAACAAGCTGAAGAACTTTACCTTTCGCATTTTACATTCTAAAGTATTATAGCATAAAGATATTTAGTAAAGAGCTGCACAATAATAATTAAAATGGCTTTTTTTAATAAAATATTAGATGTGTGATGTGTGGCTTTCAAGTATGCTTGTGCAACCCTTTAATATTTACCCGTTTCTTAAAGTTTTAATTGTATAAGAACATTAAAAATTTTAAATTTTAATGCTCTTATCCAAAAAAAGTTGACGTAGACTTTAAAATAAAATTTAAGAAAAAATTATATGAAAAATTTTGATAACGTCGACTTTAAAGTCTGCGTTAATTTCTTTGGATAAAAGGGTAATTCTTTTTATCTTATCGGTTGTAAGTATTTAATAAAATCTAGTAGTTTTCTTTCTACATATATAGAATTTAAATACATTTCAAAGACAATTTACATGTTTGCCATCTATTTTTCAATTCAATAAAAGAAATCGCGTGTGTTAATAAAAAAAATGCTACTTCTGTAGGTTTTGTTAGATTTACTTAATATGCAGAAAATTCTCACCCAAAATATTTAACTTCAATGGTGATTTCCCACAATTATTTCTATTAAAGTGTTTGTGTGTATAGGAAACACAATGTGAATGTATGCGTAAATAAAATTCATACAGACAGAAGTTGTGTTATTTGATAGAACTTATACCATTTTTTATTTATTTGAAAATTGCTTCAGGTATTTTGCAATAAATTCCTAGATACTGCCTGCCTTGTACAGCAATAACTGGTAAAATGTTTTTTCTCTAGACGAACTTTTAAAAGAACCAACAAAATGCAAACTTATATGGTGTTTGATATGAATTGCATGTATTAGAATGTATTTACACATTTGACAACAAATGTTTACATAAAACTTTCATAAATATTCAATGATAATTGCACTCAACACACTATTTATTTCAAACATAACTTTTAGGCATTTTTATTGCTTTATTGTTATGGCTTACGGTAATTGTAGGAGCATTAAAATTATTACGATTTTTGTCAAGTGTTTTATGCATTAGAAATGTATAAAATAAATTTTTATAAAAACAAACACTGTGTTAGCGAAATATTAATATTTTTCACTTTCCACAGCCTTCTAAAATATCAAAAACATACAAAAAAATTAAGTGAGTGAAGACAAATATGCCGAGTTAAATATATTTTAGCGTAACCCTTGAAGTTTTTTTAGTATTTCTAAATATATTCTCAGCATTAATGGCTTAATTATCAATACCGCTTATGTCACCAAATATTTCTGTATAAGATTTTAGTAGTATTTTAGCGGAAATCGTCTACCAACCAACTATTCAGGATTTTAATTAAATTTTTTGAAATTCTTTGTATATATATACATTAGCTAATAAGTCCTAAATAATTTAATGTTAATAAAACCAATGTTTTTATTACATTTTTTCTCAACGTTTCGTCAATTATTTGTTGACTTTCTAGTGTCTATCATTTTTAAAATTTTTTTAATTTTAGCAACTTCCGAACGAACCATACAAAATTACTGGATGTGACACATAAAATTTTAATAGGAGATCGTCTAGCTTTGTAAACTACCGGACAAATACTTAGAAGTTACTTTGGACTATTTTAAAATTTTTTTTTTTAAATTTCCATACACCCCAGTACAGTTGTTTTCAAGGATTTTCGCAGTTTCCGTTTTGAACCATAAAATAAAAACTACGAATGTTTCCGAAAATGTTAAAACACTTCCAGAAAGTTTAGAAAATAGAGATTAAATTTCTTTTTAATTTTGGTAAATTTCCTGAGCAAAATTTTGAATGGTACCTCTCCAAAGTGGAGAATGGTTAAGATTCTTTAAAGCAACAGCTCTGGGGTATATGGAAATTTAAAAGAAAAATTTAAATACTCTAAAGTAACTTTGAGTTTTGGGACAGTAGATTACAAATTTACACGACCTCCCCTTTAGAATGATATATGTCCCATTCTGTAATCTGCTATGATTTGTCCGGAAGTCATTAAAATTTCTGAAAGCAACAGCTCTGGGGTGTATGGAAATTTCCAAAAAAAATTTAAAAATACTCCAAAGTATCTTCTTTTGATTTTATTTGTATTAAAAAACATAGAAATAGATTAAATGGTCTACAACGAAATAAAAAATTTTAATAGCGGCAGTGAGAAGGTACTTCGCTGACGAAGTAGCAAGTTAAATGCTAGTATTTCATATAATTTGCAAAATATTATATTGAATGCCGCATATTTTATTAAGATTATTGGTTTTATAAAATACATGTCTTTCAGGGTATTAATTTTATTTTTTGTTTTTAAAAAAGTAGCTGATAGCTTTCTTACTCTTCTGAAATACTCCTGTTACTTACTTTTTGTGATGCCATTCATATACAATTTTAATTGCTACTTTCTGTTAATTTAAATGCCACAATTTTTTTTTTTGCAATTGTTTTCTATTAATTAGCACTCGTAAATGAGAAAAACAACCAAATAGTATTTATGAGATTTTACCTAAAATTAAATACAAACTAAGTTAGATTGCCATTTTACACCACCGCTGTTAGTATAAATTTTTTTTTTTTTTTTTTTTTTGAGATTTCATTAAATGTAATCAAAGAGATAAAAGATATAGAAAAAAAATCTGAAAATGAAAATAAAAACATGGAAAAAAGATTTATTTTTATATATAGCCTAAGAGCCCACATACAATATAGTATAACAATACTCCATCTAATGCCTTAATATTATAAAAATACACACAATTACACCGCCATTTATCAATCCCTAGCGCATAGTTGTATTTGTAATTGTGTGTTATTTTGTTAAAATACGTTTAAATTCATTGTTGTTTCTTGGTCAACATACTTCATTTTTATCTATAATATCCTTTTCGAACACCACAAGCTGCTAAAAAGGCTTCGTACAGAAAACACAATACACTCGTACATACACAAGTTGAAATAAAAATACAAAATTTACTCACTCGTACTCTGTTCAGCTCAGCTATAAATACTATTGATTTGAAAGGATGAATGAATGAGTATTGTAAAGCACATGAAACGATGAAGAACAAATTGAACGTTAAACAGGTCAGAAGTGAAAACATCAAGCAGCATTATCTTATGACGATAACACCACATCCATACTGGTGTGGGGCACAAACATTTGCTGATAAACAGACAATTGCTATTCGATAGTCGATTCTATTTTTGGGATAAAACTAGAATTTTTTGTTTTCAAGTCTTTTTTTTTTTTCCTTTCTTAGAATTCTTACCATTTAGTGCCTGTGGTACAAAAGCTTGATGGCCATTAATCCTTCATACATAAGAGAAAAACAAATACACACACAAAATAGATAAAATACCATTGAAATTTGTTAATATTGGCTTTTGATGAGCCATTTGGGTGGTAAAATTTATTTTTATTAAAAGGCCCTATTGGGCCCTTTATTTATTAAGTAGACGAAGTAAATAAAGAACGCATTTGGTATAAACGTGTTTGTAAATATTGATTTAATATTAAATTAAATAAAACTTAAGGCTACGATAACCAGGAAAAATATGGCTTTAAAGCTTAAAATGTACTTTTCGATAAGGTATTGGCTTGTTTTGGATATTATTGATGTAAGAAATGATTAGTGCCCAGTTATTTCCTGGCATAATATTATTACATAAAATTTTTTGCAAAGTGAATAACTTTATTGACAAATAATATCGCTAATCTTTTCAATGCAGTGCTTTATAAAGCGTCTACTGCTTCTAAGCTACTTTTTATGATTTAAAGTAAAAATTAACTACAATTTATTTAGCTAAGTTAACAAACTTTGCTTTAATAAGCCTCTGCGGTAAAGCAACATATTAATCGAAATAATTAAAAGTCTTTAAAAATAAGTCTTCTTTTCAAAAATCAGTCAAAACACCCAAATCTAAAGTCACATTTTTATAAAACAAAAAGAGTTTTAACTGATAAACTGTAAACAAGATCCTCTGGGTAGAGGTATTGATGGCCTAGTGTACAATTAAAATATAAATTAACTGATAATAATAATTATGTGCTAATAAGGAAAAATTGATTAAGACGATTTAAAAAAAATTTACTTTTATCGCAAATAATTTAATAACTGGCCGATATATTTCAGATGCCAGTGAAAACATGACTTTTGTTATAGTTTATATAATTTTATAAGTAAAATTTTTCTGCCTCTAAAGTTGTAGTCCTATAAAAGGACTTAATGAAACATAAGCCACAGCATTATTGTATGCATTTTTAACTGTAATAATAAACCATAAGTCTTATACCAAGTTTGCTATCTCGCTCGATAGAAACAATGTGAGTTGTAATGGTATGGTATTTTAGTCTACAATACCATGTCATCAGTTCACCGAAAAGCATATGGCATTTCTGCTGAGGTTCAGAATAACTTCTGCCCTAATACGTTGTAGTTAATGAGTCTAATTGACAGCCCGCTTCGGCTCTCCAGCACCTTTATAGTCTACGTTTTTTTCAATCGTATGGTTAAGAACGTGATAATTATTTTTCACTCCCAAAAAACTTGGAAACTATAAAAGTTTTAACTTTACCCTTTTCAAATAGATAGTCTGTCAATTCATATCTCGGTATATATATCATAGCAACTGAGCTTTTCTCTAGCAAAGTATCGAGAGGGCTGTAGCAAAGCAAACTCGATCGGAAGTCATAGCTTTCTATCTGAAAGAACATAAAGTTATAAGGAGATATGAAACCGTGACTAGATTTTACACATATCAAAAAGAAAACCCCAACTAGATAGTTAGTGTGGGTAATTGGGCAATCATTTTATACAACAGAAGATAAAATATTCTCAAAAATAACTACTGTCTGTGTTTCTAACTTGTAAAAAGTCTTAAAACAACGATAAGAATGACCATCAAAATTATTAAGTGCATAATTAATGAAAATAATTTTGAAAGTGCTTCTACAACTTTATAAGTTCACTTACATTTAAACGTTTTTTTTGCCATTACTATTTTTTAATTTAAGAAATATTTTTTTAATGCCGTTTCTGCTAGGGTTAAGAACAACATCTACGTTTGGCGCTAATGAGTTTCTCTGACTACAGCATGCCCACTTCATCTCAGTAATATTGTTGAATTCTTGTTTCTTATTCAGGTAATACAGCACTATTGAGGTACTCTGCACCCTTTTTAATTAATATAATGTTAACCATTCGGTTTTCATTGAGCCCATTTTGTTAATATTCCCATTTTTTATTTCATTGGAATCTCTACAAACATACAAATATATATTTATAATTATATTAAGCGTTTTAAAAGATTAAATGCTACATTATGAAAAGAAGTCACACACACATACCCCCACGCGCATACACAAACACAGCTACAATTATTGACTCATGTACATATACAAAAATACACACAAGTGGCCAGTTTAAATGTACACTCGTAAGGGAGTATTTTGTATTATTCCATGTGTATTTACAATGGAAAAATCAAAGCACAGTGAAATTAATAGGGTTATAAAAAAAATTTATTTCTTAAGCTTGTTGTTTTTTTTTTTATAAAAAGTAAAATTTTTTTAATAAATTTCTTAATGAAGGATTTTAGGTAATACATTTATTTGCTGTGTACAGAAAACCACTTAATTTTTAATATATTTTTGAGTGTTTCTCATAAAATTTTTTACACGATTGGATTGCTTGTTTCCTGATAAAAATTTCGTTAAAGAAAAAAAATTTGTTGAAATGCATATGTGAATCGCAAACCAACCAACGTTCAAAACGGAGTCATGTGACTCTAATTAAGGTCCGGTAGGCCGCCAAGCAAACCAACATACATATATGAATATGAATGAATACTTAAGTGAATTAATAAAAAAAAAAATTATTAATTTAATTAAATATGTCTTTGCTTGAAAAGTAATGAATTTTCTCTGAATAAATGAGAAAATTAAGAGGCTAAAATTCTCTCAGAGTAAAAAAATTCAGGTTCTTTGCCTAAGGTTTAAAAATAACACTAGTTGACATGTTCCTAGTTTTTCTAATAAAAAGTCTTTTTTTTAACAACTACTGAGTTAAAAAGAAAAATATTAAAAAATAAAAAAAAAATTCAATATTTTATATTTTACACGAAATAAGGGCCAGAGTTTCTAGGAGCTAGAGAAAATAAAGCTAAATTTGCCTAGAACAAGCGAAATCAAGCACAAGAAAAGCTAAGAAAAAGTTGAAAAACTTAAAGGTTAAAAGTCAAAAGGTTTGATTCCTGCCCAGACCCTAGGAGCCGATGATCAAAGTTACCAGTGTTCGTAATCAAATTTAATCTTAGAATTATTTTCTAATATTAAATATTAATAATAATAAAATTAAAATTTACTTCAAGAAATAATTTAGTTTTTGATGTCAAAACAATTTCTATGCTTAGATTTAAGTTGCTTTATCGTACTAAAAGCCAAAAAACTTCAGCATTAGTAAACGATAGTACTAGACATCTGAATACTAAATTGATTAAATCCATGAGGTGACATTCTTTCGAACAAATGTTCTGTCACGCGGCTGAGGATTTTTCTAATGATAGTTTTCTGCAGCATTATTAAGTGTCCTTAAAAAAAACTTCGATATGAAGTAGATGTAAAAAATAAAGTGCACTTATATTTCCTTATAAAATTTTTTTTATAAAAATAAATCGAATTTTTCTACAAAAAAAATTAGAAATTGTACCAACTCTATTCAACATTTCAAGCAATTCAAGTTCGAAGTTTATAAAACAAATTTTTTGTTCAGGAATTTCCTTTAGATTTAGCTTTTTCCAAAACATAAAAAAAAGAAAAGAAAAAAAGCCATTTTGAAAATTAAAAATGTTAGGAAAAATGCTAGAAGCTAAATAATAAATTTTTAGTCTAAATGAAAAAAGGCTAAAATAACAACACTGTACATGACATTTATGAACGTTAAAAGTATATGAAAATGGCTTCTAATAATTGGTGAAAAAAATCCAAAACTCTGCAAAAAATTTCTTATAAGTTGTAACCATAATAGTTACATAAAAATAGGCTTTTATTAAGAACTGACTTTTGTTCATAAGAATTTTATGTATTTAAAATCGTTTTTAAAAAATACCTACTTTAGTGTGACTATGATTATAAGCCATTGTTTTTAATTCTAATGAAATTCCTTTTGCTTTAAATCATACTTACGTCGTTTTTATGGCTGCTGTCGAAAAAAGTTTTTTTTTTTTTAAAAGCTAAAATATTTTTAAGTTAAAAAAATTTAAAAATATAAAATTAATAAAATGGGATTTTTTTCAAATAAAAGTATATTTAATGGAAACGGCTACACAACTTTAAATTGTTTTTTTAATTAAGCCAAGATACTTTATTTTAACAAAAACTGTGTTATTTATACAGCACTATCACGCTTAACTTGACCTTAAATTAATAATGTATTTGTAATATTTGTATTATCCAGACAATCAATTTAAAGATAAGAAATGAATTTGAGAAATTACATTTAAATTTTAGCTCTGTGTAATTCTATCTTTAAAAACTGAACATCATCCTTCATAAATTTCTCTTTTATTTAGTTTCATTTAACTTGAATAAGTAAAATTATCCTTAGTTGTGTGTTAATGTTACTTGTTAAAGAGTTTAAGCACGTAGCGTATACTTAATATTTTCTATAAAAGAAATAATTAATATTAAGTATAAGCTTTCAATAACTTATATTACAATATAATGCGGGAGAGGTTGCCAAAAATACCTAATATGGTCATAGACACTTAATTTCAATGCAAGTTAAATGATAAAGCTGGGCAACATAAAAATTTAAGCAATCATATATCAAATTGATATTGATTTTCTTTAATTGCATCATACACTACTTAATAGTCCATTCACATTGAACCGAAATCTAGTAGATTTGATATGAAATCTTTTTCAAAATCTATAACGTTTACATTAGCTTTTTTGACATAATGTAAGATTTCATTTTCGTTACAAAAACAAGCTGGCAAACGAGTTGCATTAATTTTCATTTAGCATAATAATTAACACTTATTCTTTATTTTCGTATGTATTTCCATTCATTTTAAAATATTTTTTTTTTAATTTAAGGTGTTTAAATTAATTTTGTTTTTTTTTTTTCTTCAAAATGTAAAATTTTCTTGTGCAGTATTTTTTTTTTGGTCATATTAACCACAGTTGTATGACTTAGTACTCCAAAATTTTGACTAGATTTTATTAAAATCGAGTAACAAACTAGATTTTGTTTTGTATGGGAAATCTAGTCAAAATGAACCAGATTTCGTTGAAAATCTCGAATAAACTAGATTTTTCTGCAGTGCTTTAAAATTGCATTGAACTTTTGTGTGAATAAGCTTGCAAAAAATAATTTTTTTTCCACTATTCTAGTTAACATTTTAATATATAAACTCTTTCTATGAGTGGCTATTCGTTCTTCTAGATTTAGTTATTTGTTGCATATTTTATAGACTATCTGTTGCGTGAATCAATCCACCTATTTAGTTATTATTTAGCCGCCAAAATCACTGTACTTCAATTTGAAATATTGCTGTTTTATAGTTTATTTAGTTTTTCTTTTCTTTCCTTTTATATTTTTTATCAAAAATAACAAATCATAGTTTATTTATTTGGATATCACAATCAAAATGATGTTTAAACATTTTTTCTTTTTGTTTTCTTTTTCTTAGATATAGAAATGAAAAAAGTATTGATGTACTTAAAACACCATTAACAACAAATCAGCAGTTTTGATGGCAAAAAAAAAAAATGCTGGGACTAGGCAGTGGGTGCTATTTATATATAAAAAAAATCCAAAAAAAAGGGATTTTTGTTAGCGATGATACGATAAAGTCAATATGTTTTCGAGCTCATTCAAACAAATTAGCAACTAGCAGCTTTACAAAAAAAAAAAAAAAAAAAAAAAAAAAAAAACAACAACTGAAAAAGAAGCAAAAACAATTATTGGATATGTGTAGCTTCTTTAAGTGGGGATAATAAAGTGTTAGAGGCTATTAATGATTACAAGTGTTAAAACAAATGATAAAAGTAGTCAGATATACTAACTGTAGAGTTCAATAAAACGATTTTTTTTAATGAAAGATTTGTCCAATTCGTTAATCTTTTATTTTGTGCAAAAAAGTGCTAAATTAGTTCGACTTTTCTTTAATCAAAATGTAATTAGACAAGATTTGTGCTGAGCTAAATATCTCTCAAGTACATATATTAAAAAGTGTTAAATTAATGAATTTTATAAAAAATTTTCCAATCTATAACAAAAAATTAATATTTTGCAATAAAAAAAAATAAATATTATTGGACATTAATCAAGCTTCAGATCTCAAAAAATTGCTTTTTTTTTAAAAGAAAGTCCAAATCGAGTAAGTTGAATATGTATTCAATATTTGATGGGTAAGTCTGCAACGGCAATAAAATGGTGAGATTGAACAGCACAATGTGATCTCGTTAATGATTTAAAGATCTGGAAACTTAAGATACATTTGGCAGTATTTGTGATTTGTTTTTTAGAACTTCCTACAGCTCTAACTAGAACACTGGATTAACCTATTCCGGTGAAGTAATACCTTCATGGTGTGCCACAGCTATCTTACTAATGTTTTATAGGTGTGTCTTAGTACATAGCAGTAAGTCGTGATACAGCACAGGTCATTTGCCAGCAAAGCAAAAAAAAAAAAAAAAAAAGCATGCGTAGAGATGTAAGGATTTGGATAATAGTTAAGTAGCACCAACGACTGCTGAATGAATCAGCTAAACTGTTATCCAAAAAGTTAACAAGAATTAAGTATCAAAACTGGATACCGCACCAGCGTTGCCATTTAATGCTTCAAAAGATTTAGCCTCGCATTAAGCCTCGAAATTTATGATTTTGCATCTAACTTTTTTCCTAGCTTTTTTTTGTTTTCAAAATGGCCTTAAAAATTCTGAAATTATCTATTTAAGTAATACTTTTCTTTTATTTTTCAATAAAAACAAATTACTCATAAACTAAGACTGAAGAAAATTAAATCCCAACGCAATTATTTTAAGGTACATGTCTTTTTGCTCATTTGTTCTGTAGACTCCAAGTTTGAATTGTATTAAATATTTGTTTAGTCTGCACAATGTTAAATTAAGTTGCTACTGCCTTTAAATTTTCAGAAAAAATTGCATTGTCTGTAAAAAAAATTGTTACATTTGCTTTAGATGGCAAAATATTTTGGATAAAATTTGAAAGTGTTGGCCAGAGAAAAGTTAATTTCAAAGTGTTTTATTTTCAAAACTTTGTTTAGAAGTTCGTGTCTTAAGTCTTTTTTTTTTTTTTTTTTTTTTTTTTTTTTTTTTTTTTTTAAATATTCGATGGTAAAGGCGGAAATTAATTTTTCCTAATGGCCAATAATAAGTTCTTGTCTTAAGTCTTTTGTTATTGTTCGATATTTAAGTTCATGTTGAAATTCTATATAAAATAATGGCGATACTGAAAGTTCTTTTGATCTTAATTATTTTTACAAAAGAATTTTTGCATTAATTAATTTTTTCGCATTAAAAATTTTAAATAAAATTCTGTATTAAAGTAAAGGCTTTCAAAAATAACAGCAGATGTAATTCAAATTCACAAATTTAAGTGAATTGAAAATTGTTTATAAAGCATTTTCGAGTGCTGCCTCCAGTTATACAAATATTCCATTTTCTCTTAAATAATATAACTGACACGATATGAGCATTACTTGAAAACTTAACTAAAAGCCGTCTTAAAATTTTTTGTTGTTTTAAAATTATTTCATTGGTTCACTAATTACAAGGATATCATAGAAGTATTAAAAGCTGAACTTAGATTTTTTTTCTTGCATTTTGCCTTGAAATATATGATTGAGCATCGAAATTTATGTTTTAGTCTCTGGGTTTTTTTCTAGTCTTTTTTGCTTTAAAAAAAACCAGCTAAAATTACATATTTATGTGCAATGCTTTTTTATTTCATTGAAAACATATTAAACATAAAATAAGGCTGAAGAAAGAGAATTATTTTGCATTTCACGTCACTCTTTTAGGGGAAAACAAACTTATATTTTATCTTCACAATGTTGACCTGAGTTGCTATTACTTTTAAATTTTTAGAAAAAATCGCATTGCTTTAGATTAAAAAATATTACGGAAATTACCTAAAGTAATATTTTTGATAAAATTTTGAAATGAAAGTTGCAGACGTGATCAGAGAAAAGTTAGTTGCAGAAATAAAAAAAAGTATTCAGCTGCTCTTTATAAAATAAATATGCTTTAACTTCCCTACTTTATATCGTAGCTTAATTTTTCAAGTCAAAATTATTAAGCTATCGGAGTGGTGCTCCAAAAATCGCATAAAAATTAACATATCTAAGTGGTCTGTAGTCACTTATTCTCATATTTTGAATCCTGTTATATTTATTTATACCATTTGCAGTTCCTCACTTAAACGTGAAGAGAAAGTGAAAGATTTTGGAGTTATAAATATTCGACAATAAATTAAGGTTTTCTAGTCATATCGATTATATAGTTTCTAAAGCTTACAGTATGCTTGGTTTTGTAAGAAGAAATTCTACTGAGTTTACCGACGCTTACACTCTTAAATCTTTGTATAATTCTTTAGTAAGGATTGTCTTGGATTATATGGAATCCGTATTATACCTGCCATTCTAATCGCATTGAGCGAGTACAAAAACTATTTACAAAAACTATTTATTAAAGCTAATTTGGTCTTATGAGCTACCATCCTACAATGCTGGAAGAAAGTTAATCGTCCTTCAATCATTGAGTGACAGGAGATCTTATTTGTCAATAATGTTTTCTTATAACGTAATATCTGGTAATATACGCTGTAATGAAATTACACATTATTTCTTTTTATATTGCCCTCCAAGACTTCCATAAAAGCAACTATTCTCTAAACGAGCCAATTGCACGGTGTTGGCACTTAATAAATAGCTGTAGACCAATTTTAAATTTTAATTTAAGCTATACATTGTTTAAAATATCTTTATTCAAATATTATAATTAGGTAATCTGTAAGAATTTAATTCCGTAGATGGTAAATAAATAAAAAAATAAATAATACTGCAGAAAAATATCATTAAAAAGTCTTCTTCAACAAAAATTTTGTTCTAAAGAATTCCATATAAATAAGTTTTCTATTACCTTTTATTAATTAAATGTTATTAAGATAAAGTAAGTTAAAAATAAAATGAGCCAAGGGATAAAAAATCAAGAAAATATATAATTTTAAGCTTTAGTTTTTTTTTTACTTTTTCCTAGCTTTTTAGTGATTTTGATTTATGGCTTAGGTTTTTCTGCCTTTTTTCAGTCAATGTAGCTTATTTATTTTCCAGCTTCTTTTGAACGGCGCTCCACAATGTGATTCCGTTGATAATGAAAACACCGTAAAGCTGGGTTTTTATTCGACGTATGTACGGTAGGTTGTTTTAGACCTTTGTGGAGCTCCTACATACGTAGGCATAGTCAGTTATCCGCATGGTCTTTTGGGTATCTAAGAAGATCACATATCCTTTGCCAGCAATATAAAAAAACCATATCTACATATATACGTACATTTGTAAGGCTGTTAATTAAATTTGTTTTTCTTTAGAATTTGTGTTTCAAATGTACGCCCTCGCATTTTTTACCGTATGTGTAAAATCACTCTATGCTAATTTACCAAATGACATTTTACATTAAAAGCATGTCTGTAACTTTGTACAACGCTTGTAAGCATTTAAATTTCCAAGTTGTCGTTTTGTATTTTAACACATGATATGATAACTTCAGTTGACGACAAGAGACGTTAGGGATTTACTACCAATTAAGATTGAAGATTTTTTTCAATGTTGCTGCAGTAAAAGTAGTGTTTCTTTTAAATTGATAAAGTACTTACACCCACACATACCTATACAAATACATGTACTAAGTATGTATATAATAATGTCATATTTCATTAAGGTTTATATAGCACGATTTTGCTAAAAGTACGTGCCTCTATTTACTATTCATTCTTCTAGCTGTACCCTTCCTCGCAGCTAGAGAAACTATAGTTACATAAGTTGATCAAACCGTTTGTAATATTTTAAAATAAAGTTATATATGACCTAGTATTTTTGAAAGTGGAATAAGTGGAATAAGTGCACTTTTTTTATGAAATGAACCAGCAGTAGTTTTAGTAAGATATACACACCATCTTATTAAAATTACTGGTGGCTCTTATATTTTAAAAAGTAGACTTATACCTTTTTCAAAAATAACAAGTCATATGTAACATGTCCCTTCAAAAAGTCTAGTATCAATTATTTTTATGCGTAAATGAAGAACGAAAAATAATAACTAAAACTGTTGGGCAACCTGTTAGTAACTTTTGGAAAGCAATTTAGCTCCTTGGCAACAATTTAACAGCTCTTTTCTAGGTAATAAAAATGCTAGAATTTGTAAAAGTGAAGGATGCTTTCATAAGATGTGATACTACCTCCCTGTTTACAGCTTTCTCGTTTACTTTTTAGCTAATTTGTGTGAGAATGTATTCAAAACAAACAAAAGTTAAATATGTTGTCTAATACAAATACACACAATAGCTTGAAATAAAATAGATACACGTTTATTTAAATAATACAACACACATGCATACAATTCAAACAACAAAACCAGCACACATACATGCATGCATACCATCTAAATTTATGTTTATTTTGTCAAGCAGTAGATGCTTGTCTATTAAGCTTAATACCACATTTAATTTAATTTAGCAATTCTTTTTACACAAATACGCATTTAGATTTTCATTTAAACAAAGAAACTTTCCATGTTAATTGCTTAGCTACGTGATTTTTTTCAAATGCAAAAAAGCATAAAATAATTTGAAAAAAAAAGAAAAAAGAAATTATAAATGGAAAACATGTTTTATTCTTATGTTCCCTTGAAAATAAAACAACTAAAACGGACTAAAATGAAATGTTGAAAATAATAGAAAACCTTAAATTAGTACACAGAGCATTTGTTGAAAGTTTATTTACTTCTTTTTTTCTTTATGTTTTATTTACTTGCATGCCAAAGTATGTGTGTGTATTATATTTTGACTTCATTGTGTTTTTTGTTAATTAATAAAAGCAATAAAATATATTGGTGTCAGTTGTAAAGGGATTCGCAAATAAATATTTAAGTAACACAATGGGAAAGAAGCAAAAGAATAAATTAATTTCTCACAAAGTATTCATACAGATAGAAATACACAATGCACACACACATACACATGAATACATGTTTCTAAGAAGTTGAAACAGGCACGTGTGGCAAGCGTTTTAGGAAAGCTACTGGTAATTTGTAAAAAATTTTTATTTTAATTTAAATTAATTGAAATGGTATGCGCATAAATACCCTTTCCATAGAATTAAAATCTATAAAAATATTTCCCTAACCCAATCTTCAATAGATCAGAGAAGTTTTATATAAAAATGAGTTTATAAGCACTCACAGAAAAGTAAAATAACTTTCTCATACTTATTGAGTAATCAGTAGTAGCGGCAAATTGCGTTGAAGAGTAGTGTGAATTTGGTGACATACGTACCGATTACCTGGTCATCAATAAGCCTAGAAATATTCTTCTTATTCATGCCAACGATAATAGTTAGTCCGAACCTTGCACATCTCAAGCTTCTCCTAAGACTAATAATTGGTGAGAACTAATTACATCAACCATAAATTAATTTTAATTTAACTAAATTTTACAATTAAGAAGACTAAAAGCAACTTGGTTAAATAAGAAAACGTTGATGTCTTAACTATTGCCATTTTAGAATTTTTAAGGCTAGATTTGGCTTTATTTTCTCGCATTTAGCCTCCAAGTTTTTTTCTTAGCTTTTCTGTTTTTCAAAATAGCTTTAAATAGTTTTTTTTTTTTTTTTTTAAATGAAAATAAATCATATATAAACAAACTGAGACTGAAACCAAATTAGCTAAAGTTATATTTTAGATAAAACTTTGATATGTAAATTGAGAAATTAGTCGAACGAAAGTATTTGGCTTCTAACTTGTGAAATAAAAATGCACTTTATTTCTAATTAATTAATTAATTGTTCCATTTAGTATTTAGTTATCTAGTACTACCGTTTAGTAATGCTGAGGTTGCTCACTTTTGAGGACGATAAAGAAAGCGAAATATCGCATAAAAAATTAATTATTACTTGAAGGAATTTTAAATATTATTTTTTAACATTGAAGTTGAAAAATAATTGAATTCGCTTATAAGTTCTTAAAGCCGTGTGTAAACGACCTAATTTTCTTTAGTTTTTGATATTTTATAAATTTTTTTTTTTGGGTTTTTTTATAAAAATTTTAATTTAGATTCTTAATGTTATAAAGAATTAAGAAAATTTTTAATTTTTTGCTGTAGCTTTTTAACTTTTTTCTAGCTTATTTTTTTTCGGCGTGATTTAGCCTTTTCTAGCGTGTTTTTTAGGGAAATATAGCTAATGTTTTCTAGCTCCTGACAACGCTGCTACTGACCTACTGACTGACTACTTTATTATGATTGTGCAGCCCAAACGACTAAAGCTATACACATAAAACTCTATACATGTGTTACGAGTACCCGCATGTAACAAGAAAATTTTTGGCAATTCGAATATTTATTAAGTAACAAAATGGGATAAACGGGTAAAATCGATAACTTAATACCTCAGAAACTAATACAAATGGAGCAAAAATTAAAAAAAAAAAACGAATATGGGTGTTTGGTAGATTTTTGTTTTATGAAAACATTTCTGAGGTAAAAAGGGTGAAAGCAAATAAATTTGTTTAACCAAATTTATGCAAGCAATGACATCAATAAAATTTAAATTTCATTATTGTTTTATAAAAAAAATTCTAATGTACTTTTACATCAGCAAATTAACCACCATTCCTTAAAAATAAAACTTAAATAATTTAATTAGAACGATTGTAAATCTTAGCTTCTCGATAATATAAAATAATGCAAATAATTATTATTATCAAATCTACAGGAACAAAGTAGGTGTGAAGACAAAAACTCTGCTCCCTTTCTTGTTGTTGAACTTGATGCTTTATATATTCTTTATTATGTACTTAATGACAATTAAAAGTATTACCTTTGTATGACTGTGGTATCATACAAGGAATACGCTACATCTTTCGGATTAGTCTGTCAATTTAACTTAAGTTTGTAACGTCACGTTACAATATACTATACATGACATACATAGTAAAAGTTCTGCTGTCTCTTAGCCTTTATTACATATTCTGCAGAGGTCGTTCCTGACCAAGTTATACGTAGTAAATCTCTTCCTCCAACCTCTTGACTCCAATTGTTCCCATTCTCTTTTTAGCCACTTCTTAATTTAAAGATTTATAAAGCTCCAAGGTAAACAGTAGAATGATCATACATCAATTAAGCCACCAGCCGTAGCTTTCCTCGCACGGTTTTCTGCCTCGTCGTTGCGTACATATTCACTATGACTTCGCACCCACACAAGTTGAACCCTGTTGTTGTATACTAGTTTTTTTAGAACTGTTAGACAATCTCCGACCAGTTTTCATCTAAGGTTGAAAGCACTGAGTAATGATTGTAATAATGCTTTGGGGTCAAAGAGGAAAATGCTTGTCAAAAAAAAAGATTGATACTTTTTTATTTTAACTTTTATTAAATATTTATTTTGAGTTATTTTAAAACTATGACAATAAAACCCAAGAGTTTTGAACAAAATTAAAATTCATAAGCCAGCCGTAATAGTACTATTTTTTTTATTATCATGGTACTTTCTTAACTTTTTAACTATGAAACTAAGCTGAGAAGGATCTGAGCAAAGTGAAAACTCATAAATGTGACAAAATGTTGCTTTTAGTGCATTTTAAAGATTTTGAATTTATTCATATTTGAAAACCCTAAAACAATTCAACAAAGATCAAGCCATCCTGAGTGAAATAAGAAATCGTAAATGAAAAACTTTATTTTTATTTATCTATTTTTATTCAAAATTAACTTTCCAAGTACCAAAAAAAAAATCACAAAACAAAATAAATTTGATTAAAAAGCTTGCAGAGCTTTCTGGTTTATGTCAATTTTATTTTAAAAAGAATTTCTCTGAAATTTATTACAAAACCTTTTATACTCTAAGGATTCCAACTGAAAGTTTTTTTAATATAAAATTAATTTCACTAAATTTTTTAAAAAATTTAAAAATATTTTCCATAAAAATAATTTAGACTAGGCTGGGTTATACAAATTAATTTATACATTAGTTTATACATATATAAACTTTTTTAAATGACTGATAAGCATTTTTCTTAAAAGAAACTATTATCATTTTAGTCTAATGAAATGAAATATCTGTTGCCTCTTTGTGTTTTTAAATTGTGGTTTTAAATGATAAATCAAAGAAATCAAACAGTGGAAAATTTAAATTCACTAGGTTTAAAATAAAAAGTTTTTAATGCATTTTTGCTGAATGATTTTTTTAATTTAATTTTCTCAATAATTGAGTAATCAAATAAAAACTTTATTTAAATAAAAAAAAACAGTTTTAGTAATTTATTTGAATATTATGCAATAGTTTTTATAGTAAACAGCAAGTACGAGTACAGCAGAAATGCATTATGAACAAAAAAAATGTTAAATAAATTGTCTTAATTAATTTTTAATTAAATCAATGATAATTGCGGGTGTGAGAGAACTAAGTTTATTACCAATCAAAAATTCAGTTGTGGTATAGGATAGATCTCAAAGTTAATTTCTCTTAAAAATATTTCAAATTCAGAGATGGCTTTTTGTTGTCACGATTAAAATTTTTAATTGGCAACATATTTAGTTCTCACAACCTAAGTTGTTTTGTCAATGTATTACAGCAAAGATAAGTAATTTCTAAAAACATAATTAAAATACACTCCATTCTTTGGTTCTTTGTAGCCACTTTAAAAAAAATACTAATAGAATCAAAATATTTTTGTTAAATAAATCTTTTAAGAAATTATGTAATAATGTTTTGAAAATTAAGGACAAAATCTGTTACATCCTTAAGTCATATTGCTGTCAAGTTTATTATTATTCCCCACATATTTTCTAGTTAAATTTATGTTTGTAACAAATGAAACGAGCTGTATCCAATAAAGACTATTTAAATTACTGTGAATACAATTTATGGTCAAGATTTTTTTAAATTTAAATTTAAATATAAAGATATATCGTATATGTACTTACATATTGTATGTGAATGTTTACATAAAAATGTGGTTATTTAAGCACTTACTCAAAAAGTGTTTTAGCTTTAAATTGATTTATATTTACAATATTTTAAAATAAAGAGAAAGTAAATAGAATTTTTATTTCTTTTTCAAATTATTAAAAATTATGTAGATTTCAAATGCAATTTAGTAAAATATATAATTGAATTAAAAAAAAAAAGAATACTAAAAATGTTTAAGAACAAAATATATCATGCTTTAAAACATGGTGTGGCAAAAAAAAAATTTTAATTTTAAAAATTAATAATAAAAACTAACAATTTACGGCCTGTTGTTACATCTTTCGATAGTTAAAGTTAAGGTTCTGTGGGGCAAATAACCAGTTTTTGACTAAAACTTTGTAACCAAGTTTGGAAGTTTTATAAACTTCAAATACAAGGTGGGCGAAAAGAAGTCATACGATGTTGTTTGGCTCTCATTTTTTTTTTCTAAATGAAAATGAAATGTGTGCCGTTGCTCTGTCCTGTTGGAATCACATGTTTTCCAGTCCTAATTTGTTCAATTGCCCAAGAAAAAACTCGGCTAACATGGCCCTATTGCTCACATTACTGAGAAATCATAGGTAAGAGGAAAAGGTTGAATTCCAAATAGGTTTATCCATTCATTCCTAATACAGTCCAATCAATTTGAATACCCTAAGAAAGCAACCCTTTTTCTTCAAAATTTTTTTTTTTTTTTTTAATTTCCATAAACCCCAGTACTGTTGTTCTCAAGGATTTTGGCTGTTTCTGTTTTGCATCATAAAATAAAAACTACGAAATTATTCGAAAATGTTAAAACACTTCCAGAAAGTTTAGAGCTTATGTTTGATTTTGGAAATGTTCATGGGCAAAATCGGAAATGATACGAAATTGTAAAAACCCCTCAAAGCAGCAGCACGGGGGTATATGGAAATTTAAAAAATTTCTTAAATATAGTTCAAGGTAATTTCATTTTTAAAATTTTATATACCCCAGTGCTATTGCTCTGAGTGATTTTAGCAACTTCAAAACGAACCATTAATGAATGTGGGATGGGACAGATATAATTTTAAACAAGAGGTCGTCTAGATTGGTATCTAATTAAATTTCCGTTGATTAATTTTTTTTTAAACTAGACTTTTATCAAAACCAACAGCTCATTTATTAATGAATGTAAAAATAAATCTTATTGAATAAATTTTTTTAAACCTTTCTCTTATCATAAATCAAATAAGAAATTATTTTTTATCAGTTAATAAAAGGAGTACACTGACTCTAAATTAACATGTTTAAATATTAAAAACGTGCATTCATTCTAAGCCTTAAAGAGTGTTTCTGATTGTATTTGTTATTCTAATCAAGTTTTAAGAAATTTAGTCACGATTTCATCACATCATTCATAATAAAGAGCAACTCAGTTTACAGCGAACAAGACTACAAGACAAACAACAGTTGTATAAATCCTTTTAAGTAAAATAAAACTATAGAACTACATATAGTGCATACATAGAAAAATATAAAAAATGAGCTGTAAATGAAATGCGAACATAAATAAATATTCATCAGCATAATGCTCTTAAGAACATACACATATACATATATACATACTAACAGAAAATTCAAGCTATTATGGACGTATTAAAATAAAACATATTTTTGTATATCCCTTTACACACTGCACAAGTAAGGAATTATAAATTTGTGTATGTGTGGGTATGTGAGAGTAAAGTGTGCTTGTTCTATTAATAAAATTCTGAAGATAATTTTCCAAGAGTTAAATGATTGTGAATCTAACAATTTCTATTGTATAGATTGCACCAGTATAACCAAAGAAATGAGATTCATAATCTACTAGTTATGTTTTTACGTAAGCAAAAACAAAATTCTCAATCGTTTAAATATAATTTTTCTCTTTTTTGAAACTGTTAGAAAAACTTTTATTATTGCTTTCTCAAGATGTAGAGTGACAATTGATTCAACTTGACATGTTTGCGTCTGGCAAAATTACGCTTTTGTTTTCAGATAAATTACATAATGTGTATTCACTTAAAGTCAACTTACTACTCATATGTATGAGTGTCTATTATTTATAACAAAAAGCTTTCAGCGCAAAGCTTATATGTATAAGTAATCAAACAGTGAGTTTTGTGTTTACATTCGAAAAAAGGATTTCTCTTAGCGTCGGTCTTGCTAACTTTTGAATACCAAAAAGCATCGAAACCAAGAAAACACTTGTATTTACATTTGGACAAGTACGAATCCAGAACTATATTTTTTTCTAAAAGTATTTACTAGTATTTTATTATTTGTTTGTATATGGAAGAAACAGCTTCTCTACATTTTCTCAAATAGCCTATTACGTCTAAATGCATTACTAAACTGTTTATTTCCATCACGGTTAGTTTGGGATTACTATAGGCTTCAAAATGCTGTGACAGAGGTCGATGCGATTACTCCACTAAGGAGACCAAAACATGAGGAAACTTCCATGAAGGATTATCTACCCCTTTGATAGGTCTAGAGCCTTTCTGCCCAGGGAACAATAATTTTATTTGTGTCCTACTACTGGAAGAAGAAAAGAGAAGTCTGCAGCCAAAGCGGGCATGCGGCATTCAAAGAGACTCATTATTAGAGCAAATGCTATTTTTAACCTTAACGGTAATTATATAAAACTGTACACAGAACTGTTGATTAAATTACTACAAGAATAGTGACGAGTTCTCTGATTTCTGTAAAAAAGTGAAAGAAACATCGGAACATATTCTGTGCATTTGCTCAGTGATGGAAAGGTACAGAACTAGCTACCTAGTCAGTATTATGAGATTCGTAAGAAGTCTAATATTGTTTTAGTTCAGAATAGATTTTTACAGCTCGCGGTGCAATTATAGCCAATAGTAATAGTAATAAAGTGTTTTAAAGAGCACTGAAATAGTCAGCTAACAAGTAAAAAAATTATTTCTACGCTTGTTTTTTTTTTTTTTTGAGCAAAGAAAACCCTGATAGCATGTTCACACGAGACAAGATTCGCTATCTTTTGAGGGTTCACAACCCAATCTCGAATGAAACACGAAGATTCGCCATACAAAATTAAGTGAGCGAATCTGCAGTTTCATTTTGAAACTCTTGCCGAAACCATGAAAATTTAGTATCATCTCTAGTTTCTATCGCTAGTTTATCTTAACTAGCTGTCAAACAAAACAAATGTATACAAAGAAGTATTATAGCATGTTCACACGACGAGTTTCAATGCTGGTTTCGCTGTCTGAACCTCGATTGTGAAAATTTGCGTTCAGACGACACATAATGAGTTTCATTTGACAGTTGCTTTGTTTTGTTTTTTGTTGTTTCGCATTTGCCCGCGTTTGTTTTTTAGTTTTGAAATGGATAAAAAAGGTAAATTTTAATATATAAATATATGTATTTTTAGAAAAAATAATAATTTATAAAAAATTTATTTATTATTTCAAATAATTTAATATGTTGTGTTATTTATTATGTTTATTTTTATATTTAAGCAATTTAACACTCTTTCCTTTGTTTCTTACTAATACATTGAAATGCTTGCAAAACAATAATATTTCTTTGTTTACAATTTGTTTTGTTGGACAGCTAGTTAAGATAAACTAGCGATAGAAACTAGGGATGATACTAAATTTTCATGGTTTCGGCAAGAGTTTCAAAATGAAACCTGCAGATTCGCTCACTTAATTTTGTATGGCGAATCTTCCTGTTTCATTCGAGATTGGGATGTGAACCCTCGAAAGAGAGCGAACCTTGTCTCGTCTGAACATACTATTATTGTTTTGCAAGCATTTCATTGTATTAGTACGAAACAAAGGAAAGAGTGTTAAATTGCTTAGTTATAAAAATAAACATAATAAATAACACAACATATTAAATTATTTGAAATAATAAATAAATTTTTTATAAATTATTATTTTTTCTAAAAATACATATATTTATATTTTAAAATTTACCTTTTTTATCCATTTCAAAACTAAAAAACAAACGCGGACAAATGTAAAACAACAAAAAACAAAACAAAGCAACTGTCAACTGAAACTCATTATGTGTCGTCTGAATGCAAATTTTCACAATCGAGGTTCAGAGAGCGAAACCAGCATTGAAACTCGTCGTGTGAACATGCTATAACACGGGAAAGACAGTAACTCGAAAACTTTTTTAAGAAGGGTGCTACAAACACTAAGTTAACAGCACTGCTTAGTGTCTTTGAAGTATTATACTCATTTTCTTGCTGACATCTTATATCCTGTGACTAAATGTTGTGCATAAGTTTCATGTGTGGGTATTTTTTCTATTCTTTCCTCTCTTTAAGTTAAGGCAAAGGCTTGTATAGTTTCTTTATGTTTGTACACTTGCTTTTGTAACTTTTAGTATTTCCATAAAATGAATCTTAATAACTTTAACATTAAATTTCAACAAAAGAAAAATAATTAAAAAACTCATTGCTAATGCTAAAAGAGTATTTAAAGATTTTAGATCTTGCACATGGAACAAATTATGAGTTTCATTTAAAAATATTTTTGTGTAACATAAAATAAAATGAATGTTCAGCTTAAAAAAAGAAAAGAATTATTTTCTAAATTCAAATCCATTAACAAAAGCTTTTTATTTCAATGAATAGTGCTGTAGGATTTGAAATAAATGTTAATGGAAACGTGCTTTAGCATATTTTTTAAAACATTGTAATTCGAGTATACATAAATCCTATTGAGTTTAAACAAAACGTTAAATTTTTTTTCAAATATTCATTGGTGCATATAAATTTAGGAAAAAAATACATGCCCGCGCGGCGAGTATATGCTAATTAGTGTGAAAATAATACTAATAAAAGGAGATTTTATTAATTCTAATGAAAGTATTATGGCAATAGAGATTATATAATGTACTTTCACAAAATAATATAATAAGTATCAGGTAGATATATAAAATAATTATTTTACTTGATTAATTGAGCTGTTACTTTTGAAAGAGGTATAAGTCTTTTTTTAAAAAAGACAATAGTCAGCAAGTAATTCTAACTCAAAATTTGTTTAAGTGGACTTATACCACTTTCTAATATAACAGTTCAATATTTTTTTTAATACTTGAAACGACATATCAACTTTAATTACAAATTATTAGGTCGATTATGGATAGCAACTAAATTTCAGTTGCCTTTTCAATGGGCAACGCAACTGAAATGAAAATTTTTATTATGAATAACAACGATTTTCAGTTGCCAAAGAGTTATCGAAAATTATATTTTGATAAATTTATATACAAGAAATTAACAAATTAAATATATAAATAAAATGAATTTTGTTTTTAGTGTAAACAATTTAATAAAATTTATTGAAAATGTGGTCTTCCGTCGAATTTTATTTTGAAGATTAGCTTAAAATATTGAATATGGCTGCTTTTTGTTGTAGATTTGGCTATAGTTCTACTTCTCTGGAGCTAGTGACTGTGTTTTTTATATAAAGATTTTTCTTTTAATTTGTTTTTAATGTACAAAGATGATCTCTTGGAAAAACAGTTTGCTCTGGGAGTAGACTGGCTGGTCTATGCCCCCTTTTTGCTTTTTTTTAGTAGGTTTTGTGTGCTTTGGTGCACTCATATTCTTAAACATAATTTTTGTTTTCAGTTTGAAGTATAAGCGGATCTAAACCCTCTGCCACTCGTCGTATGTACGCATTGGTTTGCCATAGCTTTTTAAACTTTCTGCTATTGTTTCCACACTTGTCTTGTTGTTGCTTTCTTTTGGAAAAAACTTCGCGAGCAACGGTTGTGTTAGCCTCCACGTATTATATTAAGTCTTTAAATTGCTATTTGGTACTAATTTAAACCATTATTTACCCTAAAATATATAAAAATGTGTTTATTTATTAAATGATATTTATTATTTTATTCGCAGAATAAAATTTCTATTTCTACAGCACAAATACCAGCAATCACAAAAAATTGGTTGCCGAAAATATTTCAAATACCAACTGAAATTGACAGTTTTTAGTTGGCAGTTGCCTTCTGTAATACAAATCTGTCACCTGGCAACGCAACTTCATCGAATCAAGAACGCTCACATTGAGCAATTTTTGGATATGATGGAAAAATGGAAAAAGCATTCTTTTTCACCAGTGACATGTGTCATAAGACTAATTAAATAGTTCTTAATATTCATTTAAATACTCATACATTTAATGAAATAATTTCATAAAAAAATATTTCATCGGATCAATGAAAAATTTTAATTAAATAATTTTATTGGATTTGTGCCCAGTTTTCATATTCACTGCGACTCGTTTTGACTGCGTTTCATTTTACTTTTTAAGTTATCTTAAAGTCAATAAACTTTTAAGTTCGACATATCATATAGATCTGCCTACAACTGCATTTTAGAGACGATAAATTATATAAAAAATTGTTTTGCAAGCATTATTATTGTCTAACAGAATCTGATCAGTTGGGTAATAAACATATGTTTGGCTATAAATATGGCACACCAATACCTTAAACACACACACACACTCACCCACAAATAAATAAATACCTAGCCATACATACATAAACACATACAATTCTAATGCCATTTGCCAATAGAATATAAGCAGGGTTGCACCATAAACATTGACAACTAACAAAACTACAAAATTACGAACAAGAAAGGAATGATAAATATAATTTAAGGCTACACACATACACGCACATAAATTTTGTTTGTAATTCTCAAATTATTTGTGTTATATAGAGAAAGAGAGAGATAAAATAAAAAATATACTTTCATATGCCGTAAAGTAGCTTCAATACCCAAAGACAAGAATATATTTGCAACATTTGTTGGTGTTTGTTTACAAAAGCTACGAGTTGTGTTGGCGATGATGTTGATGATGCCAATAAAGGTGTTTTGTTGCATGCTGAATACTATACAGAGATTTAAGTAAGTTGCTTTAGAAAAGACTTTTGATGATACAGCAATTTTGGCTGTCGTTCTTTTTTCTCTTTTTTTTTTTTTTTTTTTTTGTAAACTGTGTGTCATGTGTGTAAAATTTACAACTAGTGTGAATTGTCAGAAGTATCAGCAGTAATTTTTTTGTTTTTTTTTTTTTTTTTGGTATCTTGCTATTCAACTAGCAGCAAAAATATATAAAGAAACAAAAATAAAAATAAAAAAGCTAAAGCATTTGCTGGCAGCTTTGTATTTGATTGTAACTATTTGTGTAATGGTAACTAATATATTTAATTTTTCACTTTAAAGTGCTTGTATATAAGCGTGCGTTTATTTTAAACAATACACTAAGAGAATTTGGTTCTTAATTTTGTTGTGTTAATTCGATGAAAACCTTATTCTTTTTCATTTAATAGACTAATGCAATATATCATTGAATAAGTAATATAATCATTAATTTAATTAAAGAAAACATTGTAATTCATTGAATCAATCAAAAATTCTAATGAAATCGTTTCTTTGGATTTATCCAATACGTTTCTTTCAATGTACTCGATTATACCTATTAATGCTTAACTGTAAATTTACACCGTAAATGGGACCCGTATAAAATATATTTTGAATCCTTAATTATAGTGGAATACGTTAAGCAATGTTCATTTGCCTGTCCGTGTAATCGTTGAAATTAATTTTTTGAATTCCCTGGCCAGGTAGATCCATAAATAGCACAGCTATGAGCCCAAAACCGCAACTACTTCTACCACGCTATTTTGCGTGGCTTGTCAGAAATGTCGGTCGTAATGGCTGTGCAAAAAATTAAAACAATTTTTCCACAAATGGCCGTGAAAACTAAAAAAAGACAACCTTAATTTTGGTTTTTCATTCTGTTACGTTTGGATTTTTATGGAAATTTTTAAGACATATATTTTTGTTTTGTTGACAAAAATTATCGAACATTAGCTTGACCAAAATATTCTAATAAGTAAAAGCAAACATTTAAGCCATGTTATTTTAATAATTTTTTTTAAACAACAGAAATCCGTAAAGCTTTTTGGTTTGTCTGCAAAAAAACACTCTAGATCTACACAGGAATTGAACCTGTGATCCCTAGATTGGTAGATTAGTACGCAGCTTACTACTCCATGGGTTCACCCCATATATTTATATGTCTGTATATAATTGTTTTATTAATTTTTATTATTTCATTAATCATGTATTTATACATTCTTGTAAAAATAATTTTATTCGTTTATTTTTTTTTTCACAGAAAATATTCACTAAATTTGTCTTAATCAGACTGCAATTTAATTTTATTTTTTTTTATAAAGCCGTGTGACATTGTGTCAACGGCACATACACTTTATGTCATTTCCTTACACTCATCAGATAAAAGCCATTCATCTATCTGACCATCCATCAAGTTATAAAATCACTGCATCTTCTGTGCAGTTTAATACATTCAAACAGAGACACACACAAATATGAAAAAGCTTAATAAAAAAAGAAAAAGTATTAAAAAGCAAAAAATTCAATTACAACAAGCATATTCTGGTCCATATAAACTGAATTAAATATTAAGAGCTCCCAATTGGTCATGCATTTAATTTAGCGATACAAAATAAATAATAAAAAAAAATAATAAAAAAATGACAGACCAAAAGAGTTTGGGTGCAGTGTGACGCTTCTTTTTTCTTAATTTAAATTGATATATGTGAAAAAAAATATGTCCTAACTTCTTGTACAGTTACTGAACTTAACACTACTAGTTACTATAACAACAACAATTAAATCGTTATAGTTTGCAGAGCTGCCAAGGTAAAGGGAAACATAATTAAAATAAAAGTAAAACATAATTTTAAATTTAACTGAATTATCTACTTAGTTAGTGGTTAATTGGGTGTTATTTGAAAACCAGGCACAAATAACTGCAAGCACTTACACATAACTTATTGCAGGTTATAAATGTCAAAATCAAAATACAATATTAAAAAAAAATTAAATTTAAAATAAAAAAATAATAGTAAAAACTTATGTAAAATATAAAAAATAAAATGTAATAAATATTTTTTAAAGTGATCACATAAAATGTAAAAATCCTTTTTAGTGCATATTAGTTGAATTGTATTTATGTATATCATATTTTGAATTTTCTATAGCTCTATAACAATTCCATTCTGAAAGTCAGTCAAGTATGTATATTCGCTATTTTTTTTTAAATATAAAAAGATTAAAATTACTTCCGAATACTAAACTTTTCATAATTACAATCTTTGTATACTGATATTATTGAACCAATAATAAATAAATAAATTTTTATAATACGATCTTAAGCTGGCTGTTTTAATTATATAATATTTTTTTTTTTTTTTTTTTGATATTTAAGAAAAATGTGGAAAGTGAAATATATGAATAATTGGCTGACACACTGACGATTCGGCACAACCCAATTTAATTTATTTTTATTTAAAAAATTTGATTATATTTAGTACCTACATATTTCTTTTTTTAAATTTTATCATAATTTGTAATTGCATACAAATAAATAGGATTGGCCACAAGTGAAAAATAAACAAGACCACTCATAGAAATATTAAGTATAAAAATGACTTCTGGATAACGGGGTTAGATTATTTTTTAAATAATTTTTTTTTTGTACTGAAAGGCCATTTTTGCATGATTTCCTTGTTTTTTTTTTTTTTTTTTTTGTGTGTTCCAACTCATTTGTTTGTGAGATCTCTCTCTCTCTCTCTATGTGGCAATATCAACTGTGTATATAATCTTTATATCTATTTCTCTCTCGCTGGGAGCTTTAGTATACTAAAAAGCAGTTTCTGTAGATAGATTTTTTCTGTTGCTTTGTTTTTTTTTTTTTTTTTAAATAGAGAAACATTTTTCAGAAATTTTTTTGTTGTTTTTTTTTTTTTTTTTTAATAAACAGTTATTTTTTACAAAAGAATTTGATTGGTGCACAAGTGTAAAAATGGATGATGAGTGCAACAAAAACTCAATAAACAAATGCCTTTTAATTACTGAATTTAATTAATTAATTATAAATATTAAAATTACTTGAGCCTAGATGGTAATTGAATTTAATAGTAAATGTGTAACTAAATATATTATAGATTTTTAAATGACAGAAGTGAACACGAACTTTTTAAGGTTTAATTTTTTTTTTTTTTTTGTTAATATTTTTTTTTTTCTTAAAAAATACATCAAGATCGAGATGGTGCGGTTCCATGAATTAGTAGGAATGAAAACTACTCTCTTAAATTCACAAAATTATATAATATATTGAAGTGACATCATCGGTAACATCAGTTAACTTAAGTCTGAAAACTCATTACGAAAAACAAAACACTTCTGACTTCATTTTAAAAATACTGTTGGCAAAAATGCTGTCACGTATACCAAGTAGATACCTGTTTGAAGCAATAATTTAATTATTAATTTTTAGTTTTGTTAAATAATTAAAAAGAATGGGCGACATTAAAAATATGAATATTTAGCAAACTCAGGCAAAGCCGAATTTTATTTGTTTTTGTTTAATTATATTAAAAAATGTTCTCCCATTCATTCATTTTTTTTATTATTGGAAATTAACATTTTGACAAATATTTTCAAATACACACATATTTAATGAAGATGTTACGAAAAGAGGTAGCAAAATATCAAAATAAAAAAAGTATAAAATAAAATTATATTTTATAAAAAAAAATTGCTGTTTTTAACCGGATTTTCACAGTCTTGCCCCGTCCCCCTGCGTGTAGAAATATTTTAACTAAGCGGTTGTATAGATAAAATCAGTTTTTTGTCTGGTTTCTTTTACCCGGCCAATACAAATTGGCTTTTTTTTAGCTGACCCGCCTATAAGTAAGCGTGACCCATCCTACAATGTATAGTGACCATCCTCGGAATATCTTGATTTTATGTAGCAAATTTTAAAAAAAATTCCTTTGAAAATATAATGTTAACTATTCAATTATAGAATAATTGTTATTTTTTAAGTAGTAAAATAATTTTTAAAATTGCTTCATTAGTTTTAATTGTTTTTCTTTATAATATTAGAATAGATAATGAAGGAAAATTATCTCAAGCTGTTATAAATTTATTAAAATTACAAAATACAATAAAAGAAAGATCAAATAACAAAAAAAGTATGTTGAAAAAAAATTTTATAAAGGTATGTTTTAATATTTTTATTTACGTTTTTCGGGCACTCAAGTTTTGCTGCTTAAAAATTTTCTTTTAATAGCTGAAATAATAGCAAATTTAAAGTTTTAGTTACAACACAGAATTACTTGTATTTTGTTGCCATTTTCGGACTTGACAAAAGTAATTGGCCTGGGACCAACCATTCATCACATTGGCCATGTTGCCCATGTTCACTCATACAAGTTGATGCATTGAGTTGTTTGTGAAACAACAAAAACTGCACATTTGCCCTGAACAAAAAACAAGGAAGAAATACGAGTAGCACACATTAACGAAAACAACGAGATTGTATTTTAGAATAAAAAGTAAACAAAAAAATTTTCTGTTTTTTTTTTCATAAGTTTGGATAGTGTTTGTTTGCAGTTGCTGAATAAGTGCAGTTTTCCAGAACACTTTGTACATCGCCTCAGGGAGTGCAGTGAACAATGCTGTGTGTGTACCAACAAATACAAGTGCATTGGCGTAATAAATGAGAACAAAACCACTAGAACGGCACAGCTAATGATAAAATACAACTACAGTGATGGACAAAAGGAGTTGGCTAACTTTTAAAGACCTTAAGTATAAAGTTACGTGCGGTTCAAAAAAGAAGATAGAAGGGTTAATGTGGGTTCACTAATGAAGTCTCTTTGTGAGACCTGTAGAAGAGTAAAATGAAAGAAGAATTAATGGTAGAAAGACGTTAAGAAAAGTTGGAGGCAGAGAGATAAAAGTAAAAATTAGAAGAAGAAAGGTCATCTAATTTTTACTTCTCAACATTCCGTATAACTTGCAGTGGGTAGTACAGAAATGCTACGACGGTAGCTAGTTCCCAGAGCAAGAGGAGCTGTTTTAAATACTCCTTTCTCATTCTGATAACATACCCATTTTGCCCATGTGTCTTAAAAATTTTTATAGTGTTCCATTATTGTTGATTTTGGTTGTGATCGTCACAACAAACTTATTGATAAAATTTGTTTATTTTGATACTATAGGGCAATTAATGCTAGACCCTAAGCTACATCAACCTCAAGTTCTATAGATATTTATATCTTTATGTACACAAACAGGGATGAGTTATGGGGAACTGCTATGAAACACTTAGGAATAAAAAACCTTTTGAAATTTTACATAACTATAGTTAGTCTTAAGCTACGGTCACATTAAACAAATATTTGTCAAAAGAAGTATAACCACTAGGTCAGCTACATATATACTCGTATTTATATAATATATTTTTAAGAAATATGCCCTCAGATTAGTTTATTTTTTTTTTTTTTATTAAACTACAACATACATGCATTATCATATTATTTGAATTAATTTTTATCATGTTAGAGTATAAAAGTATTTGCCAAAAAGTAGCGGTTATGCTTATTGCTACAAATATTTGTGTAATGTAATCGTAACTTTAATAGTTTTTAATTTGCCGATTAACCTACTATTTAATAGAAATGCATAATAAACTGCTTTTTTTAAAAACTAGAAATCAATTGTAAATGGGAGCTTTTTTATTTTTCCTGTTATTAAGCAAGTTATACTCATTGTTTAAATGCTTAAATGGTGAATACTTTCATTCTGTAGTGGGTTTTTTCTGTGTAATATTGTGTGTGGAGCTTAAAAAGATTTGCACTCTCGCATATACTAAAAACTGCAAGCATAAAAAAATGATATTTGGTCGAAAAGTAACATTTTTGACACTTTTTGTACTCTTTTTTTTAAACAAAAAATAAATTTGTCTTATTTTTTATCTGGCTTAAAGCTAATTGATTTTGTAAAATGTAAGAGGAACTTTAAGCAATAATTTTTGATTTTAAAAAACATTTTTTGTTTCATTGGCACCTTCAGCGTGTACTCAGTCTTGATCATTTTGCAAAAAAATTTATAATTTCTGAAACACATTCTAAGAGAATTTCTGCCACACATTCTATGAATACTCAGTGTACAGCATTCTGAAAAAGAATACGGGAATTTCTGAACCATAATCTGTGTAAAATCAGTCTATTTTTTAACAGAGGTTTTTTTTTATTGTTTGTAGATGACATCAAGAGTTTTATGTTGATCTGTTACAAAGTCAAATAGATTTGATGATTACCAAAGACTCTTCTAAATATTTTAGTGTTCTATCAATAGCCCAATAATAAACCTAATGAAACAATAGTAATACACATGCAATTGCAATTAGAATAATAAATACTAGAACATCAAGCCATTAAAAACAACACCAAATATTACGTTATTACGAAAATATCCCCAAGTTGAATAACTCTTCGCTAAATGTTACACTAATGAATATTGCAGTAGAAAATATTGTAGTAAATAAAAGGTATTTTTTATTGACGTATATAACTTTAAGTTGGCATTACTGTTCAAGATGGCGACCGATTTAACAGCTGTCAAGTGATTTATTCTCAGTTTAGTTTGAACAACGCTTGCAAATAGTCGTCGAATGGGTCCAAGAGATTGCCGTTGTTCCCGATTTTCATAAGCGAATTTTGTTTAGCGATAAAGCGCACTTCTGGTTGAATGGCTACGTCAACAAACAAAACTGCCGCATTTGGAGTGAAGCTAAACCTCAAGTGTATGTCGAAACACAGTTACATCCAGAAAAACTGACTGTTTGGGGCGCTTTATGGGCTGGTGGAATCATTGGTCCGTACTTCTTCAAAAACGATGATGGCCAGAACGTTACAGTCAATGGTGATCGGTATAGAGCCATGATTACTAACTTTTTCATTCCTGAATTGAACAACCATGATGTCCAGGAGCTGTGGTTCCAACAAGACGGCGCAACATGTCACACAGCTCGTGCCACAATCGATTTATTGAAAGACACGATTGGTGACCGCCTCATTTCACGTTTTGGACCTGTGAATTGACCTCCAAGATCTTGTGATTTAACACCGCTAGACTACTTTCTGTGGGGCTATGCAAAGTCATTGGTCTATGCGGATAAGCCACAAACGCTTGACCATTTCGAAGACAACATTCGCCGTGTTATTGCCGACGTCGAAAATTGGACGTCCAGATTGGACTACATCCGAGCTAGCCGTGGCGGTCATATGCCAGAAATCATATTTAAAATGTAATGCCACAAGACTATCTTTTGGATAAATAAAATTCATGTCATTCGAATAATCCATCGTTGTTTTATTGCAATTTAAAGTTCTATACGTCTATAAAAAACACCCTTTATAATCTAAAAAATTGTGCTAGTGTGCTCTGGTATTAGAAAATAATATTTTACTTGTATAATAAAATTTTCTATAAAAATATTTGCTGGGTAACTCATAACTTGGTTATGTCACCTATTAGATTTTAGTAGAACCACAAAAACAAATTAAATAAATGTAAGAAAAGAGAAAAAATAATTAGCGCGTATGTATTAACTGGCTTTTAATGGTTTCATATACCACTTCATTTGAAATAAGCAAGCACGCACAAGTTCCCTGCAGCCATTTCCATATATTGAAAAGAAGAAAAAAATTTTATTTACTCGTTTGTACATTTTTAATAAATTCCTTAACTAAACTCTAGTAAATGTATTAATTTAATTAGATTGTGGTCTACCGGCAATAATTTTTAACAAGAGATGACCCCTTAACAAGCTAATTTTTGAGGCTTATTTTATGTACAAAATAAATTAAGAGAAATTTAAGGGTGTAGTCACTCAACACTAACAACTAACTAGAATTATGAGTAAAGGTTATTTTATATGTTTGTCTATTAAACAGCTAACAAACTTTTGTTTTTGTTGAACGTATTCTACATGTTTTAGAAATTTTCATTAAATTAATAAAATGCCTACGACATAGTCGATGATTACACTAAGAAAATTGAATTTTGTCTAACAGCTTGAAATCGTTGAAAAAAGTTTTATTTTTTTTTTATAAAATATTATCAACAAGGGGCCATAATCAAATTCACACTAAAGTCGGTATCTTTTTAAAAATCACTTCTAATTCATAAAATTCTTTGAACAAGAGTCTGCTCTTAATTAAGGTGGACCATTTACTTCAGAAAGCTATATAAAAAATTTTAAATATATGGTTGCCTGGTATATTACAAGCCGATACTCACACCATCTGAATAATTTTTATGTAACAGAAAAAAAACTGTTCAGTAGAAGTGTTCATCTTACAAGTCCTTTCAGTAGGAAGTTTTTCGGAATGCTTGTTAGTTCGGATCGTCGTCGCTGTATTTTTTTTAAATCTATTATGCTGGGCAAAACAGGTCACTAGTATTCGAAACAAATATAATCACAAATTATTTTTAAATATGCTAATATTTTAAAACATTTTTGTTCAACGAAAATTAAAATATTTCCTAAAGGCAAATTGTGGCATTCAATATCGATCGAAATATCTATTTAAATTATATTGAAATTTTAATGGATTTCCAATGCTATAGTTTTCTCCTTGTTTTCAGTAAGTAAGTACTAGAACAATGCGCAATCATACTTGATTTGGCATACAAACAAACAATTATAAAATATTACACATGGTTTTGTAGTGTTGTGTGGCATTGCTTTAGTAAGTACTATCGGTTGTCAAGGGGTTAAAGCAAAAGCTTAAAGTTCTTACAAAAATCTAGGATTAAACATTAATTAACAATAATGTTTGTTCTTTATTTTTTTATTGTCTGCATTAACTCCACTTATAACATAATTCGGTACATGAAAGTAATAAAGTTTTTTCCACAAACTAAACTTTTATTTAACTTGATATATTGTAAGTATACTTACAACTTTTATGATATAAACTGCAGCATTTATTAGGCCTTTCAGTTGAAGAAAATCCTAATATCTGGATTAATTACTGATTGAACCTAACTTGAAAAATAAATTTTCTTCAGCTCCTTTATGATACTGAAGTTTAATGTAATAATTATTATATATAGAATACCCTCCTGTTCTTACAACAGTTTTGCAAGTAAACTTTTTTTATTGTATTTTTTCAACAAACTTATTTTAATGCTGATTAGCTTTTAAGCCTTAATGAATTACGTGATCATTATATATTGAACACTAAAGTACACATTGTCATATGCGATTTTAGTTACGTATATACACACATACATAAACACGTACATATTGGATTTGTTTACATTTTTTCACTCACACGTAGTGTTATATCCTTCATCTCTAGTTTAAGTGGTGCATAAACAAGTTTGTCATTGCGTTTGTAATCTCTACATTCCTGTACCCTATAATACATATATATTTGTTCTGGTTCATAATAAATTGTTAACTCGATTTAGCTGTTGTCTATCATGCAATGAATAGTGGAGATACAAAACTCTGCTATTTAAAATGACAAAGTCTTAAGTGAAAATCCGTCACTGGCTCTATTTTTTTAGACTTTCTTGGAGCGGGTTTATTTAAATATTTTGTCTTAAATAAAAAATATACTATTCAATGTTATCAACACTAACAGTCTTAAATATCTGCGGAAAATCAGTAATAAAAAACATGAAATATTAAGTTTTCAATAATTTTGGTTTTGTTTTACTTTTTTTTATGTGAAAATTTTTAAACTACAGTACATGTGAGTGTAAAAGCAGGCTTATTTATTTTTTTTAATTGTCCTCTGTGCGCTTGAAGTAGAAATACAGAAATTTTATTGTTTCTAGAGAAAGGGATGATAGAGCAGATTTTCTTAGAATTTCTGAGTTTCATGCCGTTTTTGTGACTTTTTATGTGAAAAAATAATTCCAAAAAATATTTTTTGCTGTTTCATATGAAAACATTTTAATATTTTTTTTATTTAACAAAAATGTACATACGTAATTAAAAATATAAAAGTAGTTTGTATACATGTGTGGTATATATTTAGCTACTCAGTAAAAGGTATATAGGATTCGCATGTATTTAACTTCTTTTATAAAATATTAATAAAACATTTTTATTTAATAAGGGCTTATTTAGTAAATTTTCTCTAAGAATAAGCTCTTAATAATCAAGAAAATTTTTTATTAATTTTTATATCCAAATATTAAAAAGTTATTTTGCCAAATAATTGCACAGCTGCAGCAAATTTAAAAATGCGTACGAATTTTAATTTTGAAATAAGCTAAAATTGCTTAAGTCGACTTAAATAAAAACTAGCTTTTTGTCGCATTTAAGTCAATGACTTTATCGTTAGTTTTTTTAAGCTTAAGATCAGATTATAATTATTTATTTTTATATCGATATTTCTCTTCAACTTTGTGTAGTTTTTTCAGTTATGTAATTGTAAATTATATTATAAATATTATATTATAAATATTAAATACTAGCATTTAACTTGCTACTTCGTTAGCAAAGTACCATACTGTCGCTATTATAATTTCTTATTTCTTTGTAGACCATTTAATCTCAGTTCTAGGTTTTTTAATACAAATAAAATTAAAAATTAATCATTAAAGTACATAAAAAGTAACATGTTATTAGTTTATTGATTTTTCTATTTACTAAGCACCATTTGAGCTCAATGTGGTAGTTCTAGATTCGGAAGCGATAAAAAATCAAAAAGTACCATTATAGTATATGAATAAAAAGTATAGTTTTTCTCTTCATTATTTTTCAACTTGTCCTGAACCGTTTAAGCTCAATCTAATAGTTTTAGGTTCGTTAGTATTAAAAAATCAAAAGTACAATTAAAATTAATAAAAAGTACTGTTTTCCTGTTAATGGTTTTTTATTTTGCTCAAGAGCGTTGGACCCCAATCTTACAGTTCTAGCATGAAAAACTCAAAAAGTACCAATAAAAACAATAAAAAGTACAAGTTTTTAACACTAATGTTTACAATTGTAATCTCCTATAATGTCATAATAAACCATAATCAGTTCTTCTATATAGCCCAGATACATGGCATATATTTAGCTACCGTAATGATGAAGGGTACATAAAATTCGTTAAAGCTGAATTTTTATTTCTTTTAATTTATTACTTGTTTGCCTCTAGGCCTTTCGTTAAGTTTTTTCTTTGTGTAGTCATTTCAGAAAAAGAAAACTTTTGTAATAATTGCTAAAATGTTCTATATGGATTTAAGCATGACCGAAGAAAAACTTAATTTTTTTTACTAAGTCAGCAATTAACATTAAAGATAAACAACAACTACTTATGATTTGGCTAAAATCAAGCATGGTAAAGCTTCTCAAGCAGAAAACCAAATAAACAAAAATACGAAAATGTATTATTAAGAAAAGTATTTTATTAGACGTAGAATAAGATTAACTCCTTCTCTTCCCCTCCTAAATTATTGCTTTCTATCCAAAACAGTGTTGTCAACTTAGGGCTTTTAGCTTTTTAACATTTTCTATAAGAAAAAAGTTAATCTGAGTGGTTGTTTGCTATAATGCCTACAACAAACACTGAATTACAAAAACAACCTTATCTCTCTCACACTTTGAGCATACAAACAATGTCGCGCACAGAGTGTAAACAAATTTTGAGAGCTACGAAGCCAAAACGATGGAGAGCAAAATATGTAAAGCTGCCTTATTTGCTTTACCGTGTACAATTTTGCCATGCTTGCCAAGGTATTTTTTTGACTCGTCAGTCCCACTAAATATGCATGTAAATTGTTCCTACAAAAACAGATTATAATAAGCACAACAAGCCTATGCATTTTTATAATGTTTCATCAAAATAATTTTTAAAGATAATAGGCCATAATCATAGTCACAAAAAAGTAGGCTTTTATTTAGAGCTGCCTTTTCTTCATAAGAATTTTATGTATTTAAAATATTTTTTAAAAAAATATTGACTTTAGTGTGACTATGATTATGGGCTAATTTGTTTAGACTTGAAAAAAATAAAATTTTAATTTCTTCCTTGTTCAAATTTTAGTATTTTTTTCTTCGTAGCTTTTCAAATTTCCAAAGTTCACAACGCTGATGAAAAGTTAGTGATAGGCATTCAAAATGACGACGTATGTGATGAAGATGTATTTAAGGAGAGTGCGAGTAAGAGGGAAATAACAAAAAAAGAAAGGATATTTTTTTTTTTACTAAGATAAGATAAAAGATAATAAAAGTGCAGAAGTGAAAGAAAATCAAATTAAATTACAAGAATAACTTCTTATGTTTTGAGATGGTAATTTAATTAAAAACATTTATTGTTCGTCGAACTACTCTGTAAAGCAGGGGTGACCAATCTTCGACTCTTTGATTATTATTTGTGGCTCTCGTTAAATGTAATCAAGTTTCCTTTTTCATTTTTATATTATTATCAGAAAGCTGCATCCGGTGTTCTGATTGATTTCAATATTAAACAAGTTAAACGCAAAGAGGAACAAAAAAAATTTAGGAAGAATGTTGAAGAAATTTTAAAATAAATTTCAAAACTTCAAATATTGTATTATAAATCGTTTCTAGATTTTTTTCTAATTCTAAATATTTGAATTTAATGTAATTAAAAAAGAGTTTTCACTTCCAATATAATTATGAGCTAAACATTTTTAGAATTAAAATTAATGGAGATTTAAGGAGGTCAAGTTCCACAATTAAAAAATAACTTGGTACCATTTACTGAATTTTAGAAATTAGTAAGAGAATTTAAATATCCTGAATTAAAAAAGGTTGCTTGTCACACTAAATATTTTAACAGAACAATGTACTTATGTGAATCATTTTGTTGCACTGAATTGTAAAATACAAGAAATGCAAAATAAGCGCCACTGAGAAGTGCTGTCATTAATCATTCAATAAAATTTTAAAGAATTATCAAGAAAAAGAAAATAAATGTGTTTAATTTTTAATATTTCTGTGCTGATAAGAAAAAATAGCAACTTACTCAATAACTTTATTATTGTAGCTAAAGGATGGTGTGGCAATTTGTTCCACTATTAACGAGATGGCAATGAAAACAATAAAATTTCCTAGAATCTATATAACATTTTTTATACTTTTACTAGCTGACCCAGCAAACCTTGTTTTGTCTTCAAATTTTAGTATATTCGATTCTTGCTTTAGGAAATCGTACTCATAGAGTAAAGGACCGTGCAAGACCGGGTAAAAACAGGTAGTAGATAAATAAGCCAGATACCGACTGCAGTGCCAGTTGCCGAGCGAACTCCAAGTCATACACAGAAATTCATTTAAATCGGTCTAGCCGTCTAGGAGGAGTACAATGTCAAACACATGTACAGTCGAATTTTATTTATTAAGATTTACGTATCTGTTATAAATTAATATAATTTCTATAAAAAAAAAATTTAATACCATTTTTGCATGACTTTTATATACGTATTTAATTGGGTGCTCCAAAAAATTTTTTAAATTTTGAAAAATGGCTCCGACTATCAATCAAGGACTCGGTCACATAGTGATCGATACAATTTGACATGCGGCACAACAATTTTTTGTAACCCTTTGTTTACTTTAATTAAGCTCCTTAAAAAACATGAGGGCAAAAAAAAAAAAAGGAAGTCAGCTGGTGCTTAATTAATGCAATACATTTCGTTTAGTCAAATATATGATGATATATAAGATATACATTTAATTTTTGGTATTTAAAGCACTTCTAGTAAATAAAGGCTTGTGCAATGATAAATCCTCTTGACTACAATTTCAGAGAATATTAAAATTTCTTTAAAATTCGCTATTCATCAGTTTGCCTCTGTTAAGAATGTTTAAAAAGAAATATAAATAATGACGAAATTAAAAAATATATTAAAAATTGTTTAATAATTTTTTTATCATTTAAAAATTTGTTTTTTTTAAGTTTTTATTCATGTGTGTAATAAATTTATTGAAAAAGAAAAACAATAAATACGAAACCTAAATGTGTGATAATTTATCATTTCGCGTTATTTTTTTTTTTTATATAAATGAAATAAAAATATTCTATATAATAGAGTAATTCATACCAATTTGAAAGAAAGTAAAATTGAGTCACAAATGGTGCCAAATTTATTTCTGTTCCATTTTATTTAAAAAAATATATAATTTTTTTATTATTTCTACCATAGCAGTTCAGGCTGTATTTGTGTTATTGTTTTATAGTGAGCCGGCCAAATATTTATATTATAAAAAAAATTATATTAAATGAAATTCGCTTTTATTTATATTTTATTTTGACTTACCAATCAACTAACCGTTACAACAAAAACAATTCAATATATAAGTTGTTATTTTTTAAAGTGGTATAAGTCTATTTTATTAATTGAGTTAGATGTTACTTTAGTAAGATAAAGTCTGGGTCTTTCTAAAAATAAGATTAACTCATTTTTTAATGGACTTATACCACTTTCAAAAACAACACCTCATATCAATAGTTTTATTGATTTGTATGTTTTATTTGCATATTTATTTCACACACACAATTCAACATACCCTACACTATAAAATTTTAGACTCCCATATAAATTGTATAAAAAAATAATGTTAAGGACTAGCTGGTTTTTATCCGGCCGCTCAAGAAACAGTTGTTAACCTTCCTTGACATATAAAAAGCGTATGTACCACCTTTTAAAGGAATTCGTTGAAAAATAAAATATTGATTATTAAAAAAATTTTAACTATTTAAATAGGCATGGTCGGTCCAAAGACATATGGTGATGTTCCATAAAAATGAAAATAAAATTGTTATTAAGAAAAGACCCATCTCAATTTTTTGATCAAAAGTGGGCGTAAAGTGGGCGTGGCCAATTCAAAAGTATATGGCAACCTTCTTTGGAGTAGTATAAAGTTTCAGAAAATTCTTTTCGAAAATACAAATTTTTGTACAGCGAACTAACAGAAAATGAATTTCATTTATATAGAAATTTAAATAAAATCGGTCAAATTCATAAAAAATATTTTTGTTTAAAAAGCGCTTATTAAGCAAAAAAAGGCTGTTAAAAATTAATTGATTTAATTTAAAACCTGAAAATGGTGCATAATTTTTTCTGCGTTAGAGGGTTAAGTTCGGCTGTTCTGAGTCTTATAAACCCTTTACCGTGTTAGTATTTTTAATTATTAATTTTTTTTTCAAATATTTAACAAACAAAAAAAGTGAATTTTTAGATAAGCAAAGGCAGTGTAAACAACACTGATGAAGAAATTCCTGATGAAAACAATATGGATTAGTCAAGTGTATGAGAGTGATTGCGAAAATACTCCAAAGAAACGTACGAGACGATGCATGAGTACAAAATCAGCAAACTAAAACTACATCAGACGGCCCTATTTGCACAAAAATAGAAGAAGGAGGTATTGCTGGTAGATTGCCAGTTCGCATGTCGAAAGAAACATTATTAACGGCAATGTAAGTAGTGCATTCCTGTTACTGATTGACAACTATATTTTGGAACATATAAGAATATGTACGGAGTTGGAAGCCTCTCGAGTTTTGCAGAAAAACTGGACAATTATGCAAACAAAATTGAAGCAATTTCTTTCAATATTGCATGCACGTGGGTCGTACGAAGGAAATATTTTGGGGACCGTCATTTTTCTCCAGCACTATGGGTAGACGTGATTTTATTGAGATTCTACGTTAATACAAAAGAAATCAAAGGAATCTATGTTTGGAAACAGAAAATTCGCTTTAATGTCAGTAGTTTGAGACAAATTTATTACAAACAGTTAAATTGTTTCAAACCGGGAACTTATATTACCGCGGATTTCCATTTTTTTTTTTTTTTTTTCAATTTTTAAGAGTGAAAAAAGACTGGAAGCCACAATAAACATTTTTTTTATACAGCAGTAGTCATTTTGACTGTTTTTGGTAAAAAAAATTATATTTAAATAGCTGATAAATCTAGTGTTAATGACTGATATTTGCATTCAAATACAACAAAGTTATCACTACAAACCTCAGTACAGCAAAACTCAGCACAATAAACCAGAAAATATATAAAAAAAATTTTCCATTGATTTTTTTTAACAATATAAAGCAACAATAGTGTCGTACTCATATTAGTTAGTATTTCGAGTACATGTCTTTGTCATTGTAAATGTCATTTGTTTTAATCAATAAAATAAATGTAGAGTACAATAGGGTGGAACAAAAACAAAAGCCGGCAAAGTCTAATAGTAACAGGTCCAGGTTTTTCCATTTTGGCAGCCGTTTTATCTCATGTGAACGCTAGGCTTAATGAATTTTACTTGTTTTCATTTAAATATCAATTACAAGTAACTGTAACTAAAATGGCACGTGTTCATATTTCTGCATGCATACTTGTGTACTTAAATCGTAGAAATGATATCACTGTCATAGCTAATCAATGCCAATTAAACTATTAAATTCAAAATTTAATTGCTCAAATAATTTTTTTTTTAAATATTATTTCATTTTTTAAGTTTTACTAAATATTTTTATCCTGTTTTTTTTTTTATTACTGTCAGGATAAAGGCACACCACAACATTTATTTTAGTTTTGAACAGTCATGAATAATAATAAAAGGTTCATTACTTTGTTTGACTGAGTCAAGGTTTTTGTATTGAATGAGTTAAAGTAACGTTTATACACAGAAAATAATTTTTTGCAATTAAATTCTTTGAATAAAAAAAATTTTTTTTTTCAATTAAATTTTATAAAAACTAAGTACAATTAATTGAGCTGTTGTTGTTGAAAGCTTGTTGTTGTAAAATATATACACCATCTTACTATATGTTAATAAAATTATCACTAGCTCATTTTTAAAAAGAAAAGTGGACTTATACTAGATACTTTCAAAATTAATAGCCCAATCAATGCCTTCATAATTTTTTAAGTGTTTAAATTAATATTGAAATATAAAGTTTAAGCTTTGGAGAGGAAATTTAGGCAAAAATTTTAAAATAAAATACGGATTTTTCAAGTTCTTTTTCTTGCTTTTTTTCTCTCTTAGTAACATACATACTAGACATCTGCACAAATGTATTTGGATTTGCGTAGTACTTATGAACTCTGCAGCAACTGCATGTATTTGCAAATAAAAACAAAAATGAGTTCACATTTCAGGAACAATAAAATTCACGAATGACTGCTTACTTGTGCTTGCTTGCTTTTGGTGTTTGTACATATTTGTATTTGCTTATGCAGTACACGACTATGCTTACAAATCATTTGTAGAAATCGCATACACATCAAATTCTTCCAATGGATTTGGTACTTGTTAGCTATGACTCATAGCTACAGGCATTAACACAGAGAATCTCTATACGTCTTTATTAAAGATAGTATGTAAATAAAAAGAGCGAGAGAGGGTTTTTAAATGAGAACGATTGTTTTTAATTATTTTTCGAGACTGTTGTTGCCAGATGTTTCTAAATGTCGCCACGGCTTATGTAAATACAAATTAAATTTTTACACACATTTCTTATTTTTTTTATATAAGAATGTAATTTACATTATCTTTAAATAAAATTTATCATTTACAATGTCATATTTTATAGGCTTATTACATACAAAACAGAGTTAATAATATCTGTCGATTTTTGTTGAATGATTTGTTGGTTTCGTGTTAGGAAGTGTGGTAGGTAGCTCCAGCAAATACAGTACTTATTTTTGTAGTACTTTTTTCGCTGAGTTATTTGCTTTTTCTTGTTCCTATTTTCGGAACAAGATTTTTGTAAATGCTTACAAATAAGAACTTGAAAAGCAACACTTCACTACTCTTCACTACTCTTCACTATTTGAGCTCTGTGAGCAAGTAACTAATTGTATTTACTTTTGGCAAATGTATTTACAAAAACAAAAAAGTTATTTGTTGCAGATGTCTAATACATGCCTATTAATTGAATTTAGTTATGGTTTTTTCTGTGTACCTACGAGCTTATACAACATAAATTAAATATATAAAAATTTCTTTTGTTAAATTCAGCATTAAAAAAATTGTTTTTAATGTTTTTGAAATTAAAATTTTTGTAAGTCCTAAATTTTTTAACATGAGAAAATAAACTTAAAAATCCATGCTACAATTTGACCTTGACTTAACACACTGACATGCTTTTGTATGAGACTTAGTTTCTTTCACTGTTTTTTTATTTTCCATCAAATATAAAAAAATAACTGAAATATAGGGAGATTTAAGGAATAATTCCTCTCTTTTTTTGCAATAAGTTTCTAACCCCAAAAGAAGTTAACTGAAAAATAGTTCAAACCTACTCTCTTGGTAACTTTCTTGTCAGTTTTAATATTCATTAATAACACTTCAGACAACATTATGTTCAACTGTCGCCCTCACAATAAAAATATAACATTTTACAACAAATTCACCAAACAGAACCAGGTTAAAAAAATACAAAATAATTTAAACTACTTTTTAATAACATTTAATTAAATACCTGCCACTGTGTGCGTGTTAAGCCATTTAAATATAAATCAATAAATAGTTTTTAATTTTTAATTTGAATAAAAAGCGTTGCTAAAAGTCAATTAATGAGTAAAAAAAAAATACAATATTCACTTTAATTTAATTTCAATAAAAAAAAGACTGTCAGTGTTGTTGTTCCCATGAATTTTTCTTTAATTTTATTGATAAAAGAGTTTTATTTTTAAAGACTTTTCTCATTTCAATTTATTTTGTGTATTAAGTAGCAGGTGACTGTATGTGTGTGTGTTCATGTGCTCTTTTTTTAATATTAAATAGTTTCGTAATTAAGGCAATCAGTTTAAAAGCAGTTCACATTTAAAATAAATGAATATTTTTATCAGTTCATTTATATCATCATCGTATCGTACTCCTTCTTCTTAATTGTAACATTTTGCATGACCAACCATATAAAAGAACAACAAAAAGTTTATTTTTTTTTAATTTAATTTGTTTTGCTCATACACATGCATACTTATTTATGTACTCTTATGTACATACATATGAACGAGTACGAGTACATACACACGCCTATAATGTGGAATTGCTTTAGTAAATAAATATTAAAACAAGGACATCTGCTGTTCTGTCTGTGCATGTCATATGTTACACCATTTACCGAGAAAAAATTTTAAACTTTTTTTAAAAAAAAATTTCTTTCTCGAATTTTTATCTTCCAAATTTTTTTTTTAAGATAAAGTTATGCTGAAAAAAATTATAAATTAATTAAAATGTTTAAATTAAAATAATTTTTTATTTTAAATAAATTAAATATTTAATCAATATTCAATTACAAATTTAATCAATATAACAAGTTTTTTTAATTAAAATTAATTTTTAATAGAATCTTTTAAATATTTAATTAATACATTATTTTTTTCGTTTATTTAAAAGATAAATTAAATTTATTAAATGTTTAATACATACAATTAAAACTTGTATCAATGTGATAATTTTTTTTAATAAAATGTTTGAATGAGGAATGAATTTTATCTGTGTAATTTTAACAATAACTGAAAGAAATTTAAAAAAGTTGGGATAATATCTTGATTTCTCGTATAAAGTTTTTTAAGTTTTACTGTAGGGCTTTTTAGAAACACATGACCATATACATTAAGGCGGGTCGATTTGTATGGAGGCAAAAAAATCGCTCAAATTACAAAGAAAATTGTATTCTAGGAATCAAAATAAGAAACTTTGACGAGGGAACCATACCTCTACAATGTATTTTGATGTCCCGACTTTTGACCCAAAGGGTCAATAATTTTTTTATTTTCTTTTCTATTACTAAGTAAAATTCATTTTTTCATTTCATTCTGACTAAATAAATTTCTAAAGAGAAAAATAAACTCCAAAAATTAAAAACATAGCCATTTCGCTGATTTTTTCTTGTAAAGTGCCAAAAATGCTGATTTTTTGAAATGTTTGTATGGGGAACCCCCCAAAGGTGGTTCCAGGGGTGTGCCACTGGCAATTATGGGTCGGCCCTCCCAAGTTAGTGGTGGTCATTCATACATTTTGACTCGATTGAAGCACTCTAAATGGGTCAAAATAAGACCAGCTGATGTGAAACACAAATAACTTTTTTATTTTTTAACATAATTTATTTTTTCTTTTTGCAGACTATAACTGAACTCTTGGAAATTTAAAATGAATACGTACAGTTCACAACAACGCATTAAAATTATCGATTTTTATTATTCTTCTCAACGATCAATTGCTCTGACGCAGCGAAATTACCGCCATTTTTTTTTAACGTAAGATCAGCGCCCACATCTTTTATGATTACAAGTTTAGTTCGCCGTTTTAAGGAACTGGGTTCAGTTGCCGACCGTCCAGGAAGAGGTGTTCATCGAAATATTCGCACTGAAGACAACGTGGAAGCTGTGCAGCAGAGTGTTGCAAATGACCATCTGTCTCAACCAATTCGCCGTTCCGGCCAATTGGGTATACCCAGAACAACATTACAGAGAATTTTAAAGCTTTATCTTAAGATGTATCCATACAAAGTTCAAATTGTGCAACAGCTTCTACCGCAAGACCCCCAACAACGACTACAATACGCTCACTAGGTCTCATTTGGGCCACCCGTTACACTTTAGAGGTATGGTTCCTTCGGCAAAGTTTCTTATTTTAATCCCTAGAATACGATTTTCCTTGTAATTTGTGCGATTTTTAAATCAACCCGCCCTAATATACATATAACATCATCAGGGTTTTCAACTTTTAGTGTTTTTTAACATTATCTATACGGAAACTTTTGAAGTAAGTGAAGTTTTAGTACTTTCGTTGTTGCTTTTTCTTCTCCTTATGAATCTCGTAGGATTCGTTATACTCAAGTTCTCTGTGGCCAGTATACTATAGCCCAAGTAGATATGTTAATAAGCAAAACAGGCGTATACATGCTTTAATTTAAAATATTTCTCCAAAATTTTTTTGGGAATTGATAGGCTGAAGGTAATTTTCTTCAAAAATATGTCTATTTTAATGCTAGTTTAAAACAAATAATAAAATAAAGACTTGGGGTAAAATAAAGTTTTGGAATCGCGCTTGTTAAAATTTTAGTGCTTTTCTTTAAAGCCCATTTTTTTCTTGGTATTGATGATTTTTATAGAATTTTAATAGTTGACAACATTGATCATCACTTTTAAAATGATGAAAAAAATTTATTTGTATAATCAATCAATCAAACGATTTCATTAAAAGTGTTTTATAAATATAATGAAATAATTAAAAAATTATTTCTTTAAATGAATGGAATGAAATGAAATAAAATGAAAGTGATCGCTCCACAATCAATTTTCCTGCATTTCAAATTATCAGAAATTATCAAGTTGTCAGAAATTAAATAACAAATAAAAAATGTTATGTACCTTCAATAATAGGGAATTGGCATACTTGGAAAGTAATAGTAAATACGGAAAATAAATAGTTCAGTGAAAAAATCATATAGAAAAATGTATTACTGAAATATGAAATATTTTATTAATTTGCTGTAGCCGATCTCAGTGGATATATTGTGTATCAAGAAAATTCTCCCCATGTGAGTTCAAAAGTAAATTCATTTATTAAAAGAAACACTTATTTCAAAGCTGATCAACTTGAATCTCCTTTTTATCATGACAACCCAAATTAGAAGTTTTATTTGTTTTCGTACTCAAGTAGCTGAATGGAAATAGTGTATATTTAACCATGTGTAATAATTTTTACATTGATTTATCGCAACATCTATTGTTAACAGTGTAATGTGGAAATGTACAATAACAAAAACATGTAACACCCTACAACTATTTATAATCTACACATTGTTTTTAAAATAATAGCAGCTAAAATTTTAATCATTTTAAGGTGTAATGCCTGTGCCAAGGGTAATATTATTGTCCTGTGTTTTTACTCAAAGCAAAAATTCTCTTTGAGGGTAGAATTCTATTTTGAATTAACAGTTAAGAATTTACAGTTGTTGAAGACACAACAACGTCCGGTTTAAACAAAAAAATTTGATAAAAATTTGCAAAAAAATAGTAAAATGTCGGATGATGACAATGTAAGTAATACTGGCTTTTAATAAAAAAAATATAAAATTTAAAAATATTTTTCTTTAGCAAAGGCTTATTAAAAATTTTTTTTTTCTTAAATTTAATTTAATCAGAAATACTTTTTAAATGCTGGTAATGCAATTTTTTTTTTGTAATACAGTTTTAGTTAATTTTTTCTATGCTTACGTGTTGAATATTTGCAAAAAAAAAAATTAAACACTTCAACACACGCATTAACGGAATAATCTTTATAGATTTAAAAATAAACTGGTAGTATAATTTTTTTTTTGTTGTGGGTCAAACAAGCAGCGAGAATAATAACACCTGCAGCTGCACGCAGCTTTATGTTATTTCGTGGCATAAGCCCATTAGCCACTTGTGGTAATGAAAGAAGAGGATAAAAAAAATTTTACTTAAAAAAATTTTAAAAATATATACTTATGTTCGTATGTTTGTGTATAATTACCCGCAGCTTAACACGGAATTGTGAAAGAGAACACAAGAACACATTAACAAACATACAACGTTTTTATTTTCAACATGCTTAACAGTTCTTATTACCAAAGGATACTCGTAGTTTTATCAAATTATAAACTTTTAAAGTTCTTATTTCATTTTAACGTAGGTTAGATCTTTGCCACACTTGCTTTAAATTCGTTGTAAGTCTATTTAAAAAAAACACTAGTTAATAATAAAAATGACAACAATTTACAATTTTACAACTAGAAAACCAATCTTTTTCCTAGTGCAGCTAATAACAACATTGCACAGCATTTGTTTTTTTTTTCTTTAAAAAATTACGGCACTTTTTAATTTATAAAATTAATTGCAAAAAATTATTCAAAGCTCTAACAATAACATTTTAATTTTAATTTATGAATTAATTCATATTTTTGCAATCCCCCCTCCTTTAACAAAAACATTTTTCTGTCATTCATTTCAGTTCAAAATAAAAAATTTGTATTCAAGTCAAGCAAAATTGGCCCAAAAATCCCAACGGGAATTGGAAGATGGTACTGAAAAAGATGTATTGACTAAATTACGTTTGTTATGCTTAAGCCGTGGTGCCACCGGCATATCAGGACTAGGCAGGTAATAAATACAAAACGAAAAAGTATTTTTTTTTTTTTAATTTCTATTTATTTAATATTAAAACAAATTATTCGTAGCAAAAATAATAGATTCATTATTTAATTGAGACAAATTTGAAAAGATTTATTATCCTTAATTTTGTTATTATTTTATGAATAAAAATTACCAAAGAGCTTTTCGTAATATGGACGACGATGGCAGTAAAGCATTAAATGAGGAAGAATTTATTAAGGGTATACGTGAGTTTGGCTTAGAATTGACTGATGACGAACTTAAAGAATTGTTTGCAACGTAAGTATATATTTTTGTACTAAGAATCTAAGAAATATTGCAAAATTGTTTTAATATGAATGAATTGTGTATTTTTTTTTGTTCTAATGAAGTTTTGATGAAGATGGTAGTGGCTCCATAAACATGACTGAATTTTTATTAAAATTACGTGTAAGTTAAACTGCTTTTATCTACATTTTTTTACATTTTATTTTGTATTTCTCATTTTAAATAGCCACCCATGCCACAATGCCGTCTAGACATAATTGATCAAGCATTCCAGAAAATGGATACAAATGGTGATGGCTCAATTACAGTAGAAGATTTGAAAAATGTTTATTCTTTTAAAGAACATCCAAAATATGAATCGGGCGAATTGTCAGAAGATGAATTGCTGAAAGATTATTTAAATAATTTTGAAGGGGTTAGAGGCAATAATGATGGCATAGTAAGTTATTGAAAACTAAAAACTTAAAAAAGATTTTAAGGAGCAGGTTTTTTTTTAAACACGGTGTGCTTTAATCATAGTTACAAAAAGTATTTGTTTGTTAAGAGAATTTAAGAATTTCAAATAGTATTTAAAAAGATACCGACTTCAGTGTGACTATGGTTATGATTGTTTATTAATAATTTTAGGAGACAGGAACAATATGACAACAACAACAAAAAATTCAAAACCTAAAAAAATTAGTTGAAAAATATACTAAATTGTAAGAGTTTTTTATGCATTCTCAATCTTTGGGCTTCTACAGTGAATCAAAAATACCTATAATTTTAATATTTTATAGATTTTCATTTCGATTTGTTAAACTTTATTTGAATCTTCATAAAAGTTGAGATGAAGTCTATTCATTTTGTATGGCTTTCAATTTCAGTTGTGCCATCACATTCGGTTTGATCTTTTAGATTTATTATTTTAAAAAAGTTATCTGTGTACATACTGAGTAGAAAAATTTTAATTTTGTATAATATATTACAAAAATTTTTTTATTAAAAGTGAACTAAGGAATTCATTGTGTATTAAAGATATTAAAGAAAAGAAGGTTAGATTCCCGTCTATACGCTGAAAGCCTATGGCCAAAGTAGCCAGTTAATTTAGTACTAGAATTAGTTTGCAATTTATAAATTTTCTTTTAAACTTCACTCGTGTTTCCATCTGGCGTAACTACGAATCGAACTAATGACCACATACATAACTGTCTTGTAGTAGTAGCCGCTTAAACAACTCAAAGATAATCACCAGCAAAAAATCGTGGCTGGGGAATCTGTGGGGCCTAAGTTTAATATTATTTTAAACTACTCTGGGCCAAAATCATCGCATACGAAATCGAAATCAATCGAAATTGTAGTCTTTTAATATTCTTTTTTATTTTAGGGCTTTCAACGTTAAATTTTTATTTTAATTTTTTTTTCTTGTATTTTCCAATTTTCTCAGGGGATCTTTTTGTTTGAAAATTTTTTAAAATTTCGATGGAATTAATTTCGATGGAATTAATTTTTCAACATTTAATTGATTTAATGAATTGTTTAATTAAATGAATGAACATTTCATTGAAATAAAGAAATATTTCATTAGCCTTACGAAACGTGTCATTGGTTAAAAGTTAACTCAAAGTTTTTATTGAATTACTAAGCAAAATTCTGTCAGTGTAAGCCAAACTTTTGTTTATATCAAGTAACGTTTTATTTTTAAACTCTTTTTAATACAGAGAAAACCTTTTTAAAAATATATATTTTATCTTAATTATTTTCTTTTGATTTTGCTTTAGATAACTAAAGAAGAGTTCATCAATTACTATTCTTCGATAAGCGCATCCATTGATAACAACATGTACTTCGACTTAATGATGAGACGCGCCTTTGCTCTATAGTAACCTTCTATAATTTAATTCATTTAATACTTAAAATAAATAAATGTTTTCATAATATAAAAGCAGGTTAACAAAAAAAAATATAAATTTTTATAATTATGTAATTTAATTGTTCGATTTTTTTATAAATTTTTATTGTAAATATTATTCAAGCTTAAGTTCTAAATATTTTAATTAAATTTATATTTTATTATTAGTTAAAATATAAAGCTTGAGTAATATTTACAATAAAAATAATAATTTTTTTTAACTTTAAATATTTGTTTTGAAATTTAAAAATAAAAATTTTTTAAGCACTTAAAACTTGGTTTTCTTAATTTTCTAAAAGAAGTTCAGATACATTTTTATAAACAAATGGTAAGTACTCCCAATGTAATATTTCTGCCTTGAACTAAATGAACTAGTTCATTGGCTTGCTCTTCATATTAATTAAACGACCTACAGATGAACGAAAACACTAAATGATTAAACGAATTAAACGAACAAACGACCCGATGCAGCCAGCAAATTTCTTTCACAAGAAGAAGATATAAAAAACTGAATATTTTAATTTTTAATTAAGTTATTATATGTATTTTTAAGTTTTTTATTTTCGTAAAAGAAATTCTTTTCCTTTTATAGAATAAAATCAATCAATAGTATTACAAATGTAAGTTTTAATTACATTTTATTTCTCAACTCAGTTTTAATTAGTTCAATAATAACACTTGAATATAAGTATGTCAACACTTTTAACCTTACCTTAATTATTCGGTTTGACGAACGATCACTCTTAAGCTCTCTTCGTACTACATCTTAATCACGACTCTTTTCTAAATGGTTTGATGAACAATAATCTTACTTCTTCCACGTCTTAAACACAACTCTCTTGCTTTTTGTAATTTTAAGTAAATATGTCATGTCATTGTTGATTAGTTAAGTCGTATTCCCACAGAAATATACATGAGATAAAAAGACCAAAGATCAACTGAAATTCATAAATGAACTATTCCCTCTTTACTTTTTAAACTAAAAACAGTAGCGAACATATGTTTATCCAAAAGAACTAATGATGTTTAAAAAATTTGCAATAACTTTTAGTTATAAAATTTATTATCTTCATCTGCTTACAATTTCTATTAATAAAAACAGAAATTCGAATATTAAGGGGGTAAAATCGAAATTCTTATATCTCCGGAACAACTATAGATGGAGTATATAGAATTTAAAAAAAAAAAATTTAGAAATACTCCAAACTTCTCAGTATTTGGGCGATAGATAACAAATCTTGACAATCTTCCCTTTAGAATGATATAAGTCCCAAGATCTGTGCTTTGGATTTGCTGGCATTAGAATTGAAAAACAAAATTTATATAACAGATGACTGCTGACTAACTTTTAACCACAACATCTTGTATGAGTGGCTTATTAAAATTAGTAAATTATTTACTTTGGTTCGTTAGTGTATTTTGCTCTTAAGGTGCATTAATTTTTTTTTAGTTTTTTTTCTTAACCTATTTAAATTTTTTTAATACACACTTGAATACTACGAAGTTCGTACCTCGTATGAGTTCACTGCACACAATATGTTCTTTAAAAAAAAAAAAAAAAAACTAGTTGTGTATAAGTATTGCACATTTGGTAGATTTGTTTGCATTCTCATATACATTTTTGAATTGAAATTATTTTAATCAGCAAACTCATTTGATCCAGAAGTTGGCAAACTATTTTTATTTGGGCTTTATTAAAGGTTTCGTCATAAAAAGACAAGACCAGAATAGAAGAAAAAGTTATAGCAAAAATGTTCATTCAAATATGCTGGCATCAAATTAAACAAAGAAAAAAAGTTAAAAACTACGACTTTAATAATATTGTATAGGAAGTGGAACCGAAAGTATAGAATTGCAAGCACTTGAAAATTTATATTGTTTTAGCGGCAAATAAAAATACTTTAACACTTGTTGATACAAGTAAGTTATATTAAAAACTAGCAGGCACTTAGTAGATGCCTTCATTAAAATATTCATTCATTATACACAGAAAGAATAATCCAATTTTTCATTAGATTTAACAACAAAAAAAAAATAAATGCCAGTGTATTTGAATAATATGAACTCATGATATAAGGCGATTAGTATATTTTAATTCAATCATAATAGAGCCAGAACATTCTTTAATTAATTTTGTCATTAATCCAATGTAAAATAACTTACTTCTCAACTAATGACACTTTAACGGCCTTTAACGCCTATGGAGAAAACTGTCGTTCGCTTGTACTTCAAACGTCAAACAGCTTATTTGCGGCTCTAAAAAAATTTTACAAGAAAATTATTATGCAAAGAAAATCGTACTAAAAATATTCTTTCTCTTTTTACGAATACAAATGCCAAAATCACTCACTTGTTTTCTTGTTGTCGCTTGGAAATTTAATCTTAAAAAATTAACACAAAACGCACCACTAATATTTAAAAAAAATTGTTTTTAATTAACTTGGGTGTCACACGATCAAGTTTTCATTCAAATTTTAAAATTTCTCTAATTTTTTTTACCAATACACTCACTTTCAATTTTTCGTTCTATTGAGTGTTTCAAATTACAGTCAAGAAAAAGCTGACTGCAGTTTTTTTATTTCAAATTTGAATTCTTATTCTGCCGCCAGTATTGTTTTGTTTGTTTTTTTTAAATATGTTTCTGAACAAATTAAACAAATATAACGACGTTTTGCAGTTCATAGGCATGAAGTTCTGTGGAACATGAATATAAATCTATTGCCGCCGAAACAAAACTGTCGGTGGAAGAGGTTAAAAAAAAAACATCTTGTTGAAAAACTTGCTTTGAAATTGCGTGAAGCCTACGTCACACCTTTAAATTTTTGTGAATTTTGACAAGCAGTATGTGTAAATTTCTTGAAAGAGAATTGTAAAAAAACTTGATCGTGTGACTGCAGTGTAAAAAAAAAAAAAATTATTTTAAACTTTTTCGTTTACAATTTGTTTTTTGTGAATGGCTGTGTCAATGTTTTATACTTTTCTTTCTGCTCTCTTTCGTTGAGAGTTAAGTAGTATATCATGTTGTATTTTTTAAAGTATATTTTCAGCTTACAGCGGTTTTTTTTTAAATGGCGATTAATTTATGAAACTGTTGTTAATAACAACATAATATATTAAGAAGAATTGCCGAAAAACGAACGATAAGTCAAAAGTTTATGAGTGCCGTTTTCAGTCGAAAATGAATGACTGGTTTTCTTTCACTTTCGTTTTGCATCGGAATAGGGATATGACAACTAAATTTGCTACCAACTGGAAAAATAGTTTTGATTCTCGACTTTTTTAAATGTAACAATAGCTAATCAATGCTGCAACTCAAAATAATTTTAAAAGTAAAAAATTTGGGATTAGAAAAAAATTTAATTCTCACCACCGAAATTATTTTCTGTTTGCATGTTTCAACTAATGAAATGCAATGAAATATTTATTCATTTAATTAAATAATTTTATTAATACACTAAAAACATTTTATTAATTCACATCATTTATGAAGCATTGCATTGAATTTATAAAACAATTTTAATTAAATCATTTAAATTTTTCTTTCAGTGAATTTTCATTTTTATTTTATTTTAAAACATCTTAATATTTTTAGGCCAGTAATATAAATATTTTACTTTGGCAAGCTCTGCTTTACCATATTGACAACTACTTTGTGTTTATTTTTTAATTTCGCTGCGCTACTTTATTTATAACAAGTTCAAACTTTTTCTTAAGTGTGGTATAACAAACAAAAAGTGTAGAATATGCCAAGTTTTCCGTACACTTCAACTCTCATTAATAATCTGTTCAACAGTTGCTGTTAATATCTAATAACAACTTTGACTGCAACGAACACGAATACTAAAACTTTTAATTGACTTCAATATAGAACTACAAGCTGTAACTAAATGCACAAAATTGTAAATTAAAAATTTTTCAAAAATTATATGCTTGTATTAAAATTTTATACGTCACTTTTTTCTCACACAAGCTTTTAATTTTCATTTTATTTATTTTTATATTTAATACATACAAACTAACCTACCACATTAAATCATTTTGTCAAAATTTTCTTATCAAAAAACGTATGAAAAATTGTTAAGCTAAAAGAAAAAATTTTACACAGCCAGTCACAAAAGTAAGTTTGCTTATGCCCTTCATGGTAAAACGAATGTAAGTAAGTTTGTGATGCCATTTGCAATTTTTTTATAGTCATATCTCATTAAAAACAACTTTATCATTTTATATTCATATCTAAGTCAATTTCAAAGCACATCAAAATGTCTGACCAAAATCAACGCATTCGATATTGAGCAAGTTTTGTAACAATTTTTTAATTATTTCTTACAAAAAGACATGAATTGCCATAGATTTCATTTGACATCGAATGTGATGATTTGGGCTCTGTTTTTTAAAGTAAGAAGTGCTTGGAAAAAACTTGTTTCTCTTTATAGGATGCTGTGACAGTTACTGCAGATTACATTCAAGAGTAGTGACATACACATGCTTAGAATTTCTTATATTTGCTGTGTGCTTATTTATATGACTAACTGTATTTTATTTTAATTTTTTAATTAGTAAAGTTGATCTTTTTGAGTTGCTTTATATGAAACAAGTTAAAATATTTGAAAATTTTCTAAATTAATATCGCTAATTAAGAAAAACTAGCGTTATATCATAAGCCTAAAAAACTTTACTTTTAAATTGGTACAAAAACAAATAATACTTGTTTGAAATTTTCTAATACATAAAAGCAAAAGGTTTAGATTGCTTTTTCGCAAAATGTTATTATAGCGTTATTTATAAACAATTTTTAATAACATTATTACCCTAACGAGTAATATAATATAATTAGGTCAAGTGTAAACAAAGATAGAAGCGAAAAACATCTTTTTATTTTTAAATATTAAGAAAGTTTCAAACTCACTCTTTTTTAGTTGAACATTTTGAACTTAAAATAAACAATAATAAATAAAGAAATAAAGCGATGGCCATAGTGTAGAATTATTTTAAAAGAAATTCCAAAAATTAATACGATATATTTAAATAAGCTGCATCTAGTTCTTCAAAACTGCTCAAATAATTCATTATTATTTTTTTTTCTTAAATAAAAAACACCACATTTATAACAGATGAAAAAATATAAGGAGAATGCTTGACCCGTGCGCAACCCTTACACCATAGCATAATATCTTGAGTTCATAGAAAGCGATTTAATTGTGACTTCTAAGCTTACATTTGTTAGCCCAAAAAAAACCATTTATATCAATTATGGTATTTTCAAGCTCTTTTCATATTATACAAAAATAATAAAGTGAAAATATATATGAAGTAAAAATATATATACATAATAAATACATATATAAATATATATCTTAATATATAAAATTCGACTGTACGTGTGTTTGACATTGTACTCCTCCTTAACGGCTGGACTGATTTAAATGAATTTCCGTGTATGCCTTTGGGCAGGTAGCACTGCAGTCGCTATCTGACTTATTTGTCTACTACCTATTTTTACCCAGTCTTGCACGGTCCTTTACTTTATGAGTATGATTGCTTAGAGTAAGAAAATCGAATGTACAAAAATTTTATATTTTCATCAAAGCCTTAAATTTTTATATATAATTAAGATTCTGCCCATTATCACGCCCACTTTTTAAAATTTTCTCAAATCGGAGAACCTCAAGACCGATTTGACAAATTTTTTTTCTTATATCTTTGGCATAACCCAACTTATATTTTTAATCTTGCCACTTCCATTCGGCATGTAATATGGCTTTATTAGGAGTAGCAACTGCTTTAGGTAACGGACTCGATTCTTCTTCTTCTTTCCCTTACTATCAATATCCCTCTTTCCTCTTATTTAGGGCGCATTATGCAACCTAACCAAAGCTTATATATAAAAAAAATCTTAATGCTGGTACCGGCATATGTTATAAATAAATTTAGCATTATTTCATTAAATTCCATTTAAAATTTACTAAAAGTTTAGTGGTACCATATAAGATATTGCAACATAGATTTTTTTTTAATAGCAAAAAACACTTATTTAGTTTTAAGAAAATTGTACGGCAAAGGATTTTAGGTGCTACTACTAAATAATGAAAATATTTTAATAATTTAATTTTTTTTTAAATCTATGCAGGTATCAAAAATAAAAACAAAATTTTAGATTTTGTTACTTTTAGATTTTTAATGAATTTTTTAAGAAAATTTTTTTTGAAAAAGTCTTGAAAAAAATTGTTTTTTTATAAAACTTAATGAATATCTCAGAAACTAAAAGACAGGGCCCATATTCTGTAACTTTTGTGAGAACTTCTCTGTTAAAAAAATTTAATATAAAGTTATTTAAAAGTTAATTTATTCCCGATTTTATGTAGTTTTGGGGCAACTTAAATCTATGACGTAAACTCTTTTTTTTTATATAGATTTAAGAAAGTGGGTATACAATTTAAATCAGAAATTAGTTTTAGTTTTGGCAGTACAAAAATCATTATAGATCTGTGTTATTTATCGCAGATTATTTAAACGAGTCTGTGAAAATGTAAAAGTGTTGAATTTTACACAAAACTTATTTTTTGGTATAAATTTTGGATTAAAGTTGTGTCTGCATGTTATTAATTACAAACATGTATGAGTATTTATTTATTTAATTGCGTGCATGCTTTATTATTTAAATATAATATTTTTATTAAATGTTTATTGTTGATTCCAATGTGTATATCAATGTATGAGTCTGTGCTTGTATATAAGCTATTTAAACACTGTGAAACAAATAAGAATAAAGTATTTTTTGTCGGTTTATGAACCGGCTTTACTATATATTTAATTTTTAGGGTTTCAGTTTTAATTTTTTAGTTTTTGCATTCTGAATATCCTAAAGCAGTTAAAATGTCAGAATTTTGTATTTAAATAGTACAACAAAAATAGAATCATTTTGAAACATTTTAATTGATATCCAATGTTAGGTTTTTGCTTTGAATTTTTTTTTTTTAGAAAATTTTTGTTTTGAAAATTTAATAACATATTGTTATAAAATATTTTATTGCAGTGTACAAATTGTATGCAATAATTTCTTATATCTGTTAAAACATTTAATTTAAATTTTATTTAAATTCCTTTAAAAATATGCCTAAAGCTGTAGATAAGAAATGTTTTTATATGAAATTGTATGCGTATATTTTTTATTTAATTGTTTTTTTCGTAGTTGCATCAACACTCTGTTTATGTTTGGTTACTTGCCCTGGAGAATATTTTAATTTCATTAAATTTTGGTACGCTGTATTTGGTAATGATCATTTATTATTTATAACAAATTATTGTTTATATACATTTGGCCAATATATGTTCACACAAGTTATTTTAAAATTTGTTGAACAAAGTAAATAAACAAAATAAAATTTGATGAATAAATTTAAGTTTGGTCTAAAAAAAGGAAAAACTAAGTTTTTGGAAAAAAATAAATAAGAACTGAGGCCGAATTACCGTAACAAGGGTACAGGCAGAAATCGAACCCATGGCCCCCTAAGTTTATAGGATAGTATACTACCCAATAATTTATGAGGTTCCCTTATGTTTGATAATAAATTAGGTAAACTTTAAGCACTTACATATAAAAAATAACCATTTATTTTTAATTTAATAAAAGAGTTTTATGTAGCTGTAATATATTCTGTACAAGCAATGGCACATCTATCTTTAAAAATAAAATTCATTTTATGATTGTGTGTTTTATATGTTTACTTGATCCGTATACAAATTTTGATATTCAAACGAATTCTATTTATATACTAGAAAGAAGATCGCCATATATGCTTGTACCTGTCACGCCTAGTTTTGCCTTTCCTTTTCGATAGAATGAATTACATGGTTAAAATTCTATTTTTTAAACTGCTTTTACTGAAATTTGATACGTTTGCTTTCTATACCAAAGAAATTTGAATTGAATTTGGTATTGTCTAAAGCTATTTTTGTAGAGATTTCTCTGAAATTTGACTGATACACTCTTTTTGCAAGAGAAAGGATGAAAGCAGCTAGTACAATATTTAATAATTCTAATTTAAGTTACATATAAACCAATAACAAAATATTAAAAAAAAAAGAAAAATATAGTACATTGATTACGAGGGCAAAGCACTTCATGCAAATGCATGCTTGTTGTTGCTACTCTGCGACCCAAAAAAATTTGCGAATCACAATCCAGTAAAATGGCATCAATTTGTTACTGCATATTTTTGCATATTTTGCCTTAAATACATGTTTTGCATATTTTTAGTCATATTTCATACTATTTATACAAGAAATTTGCACTTTTCTTAGTTTTTTATTTAGAAATTCTATGACTGCCATGAAGCAGTCAATCATTCAAAATAGAGTGAGATAATCTGCTTACTTTGACATTTTCAAATAGCAAAGCCAACAACATTTTGATGTTTGGTATATAATTACCTGCACTTAATAATGAATTTATCTTCTTTCTGGTGCTAGTTTTACGGAGTTGTATTTTGTGCCATTTTTTTTTTATTTATTTAAAACTATGTGATGTTTATTATTCTTTAAATGATTCAATTGACTGATGGATACATGATAAAGCCTGGACATTTGTTAAAGGTATTTTACCCAAAAATAGTACATGTCATATGCTTGGTTCATGTCATGCATCGTTTGGCTGAAAAAATTTAAAAACAAATTTGATACAATAGATTCATTTATATCATACGGTTAAAAAAAATTTTAAAGTCATCTTTGCGTGTTTCAATATTTAAAGAAAAAAAAAATCCTGACTTGGTCGCAACTTTCAGCTCTTTTTAATTAATTTTTCATGACATCCTGCAATATATCAGGCTAAATTTTTTCAAATTCGTGACGAATAATATTTTTTTTTAAATTTTAAATCATTTGGGGCTTATTCGCATAAATTTTGAGTTTATAAAAACAGATAAGAAAAAGTCTAGAGCTGTTAAATTAGGAGATCTGGCTGCCCATAGTTATATGTTCTCTACAAACCTATATTTATTATTGTAAATTAATACCTTAATGTTTCAAAACTTGTTTTCATAAAAACCTTTTTAATTTGATCATAATAATTTTTATTTTTAATCAAGAAATTTTGTTAAAAAATAAAAAACTTGAAAGAAAGAAAAACAATAAAATTGTATTTTCTAAAAAAAAAAGATTTAAAAATTTAATATTAATTTAAACAAACTTATTTTAAAAATATATAAGTAAATAAAATTACATTATAAAAAAAATACCAAACGATAGTTTGGATTTTTACCCAACATTTAATTCCATGGTGAATAGTTACTTCGCGAAATAGTCTTGGTGGTAAAACGTCATTCAATGATTCAATTGTCCTCTAGTTTTTGCTATTCCATTTGAGGCACAAGAAAATTTCGAATCATGTCTTGGTACCGTTCAGCAGTAACAGTAACTCCAACACCTTGGTCATTTTTAGAAAAAGGGACCAATCATGTTTCCAGCATGAATACCACACCATACAGTTGTTTTTAGTGGATGAAATGATGTTTCATGGTTTTGTGTTTCCCAAAACCGACTGTTTTGTGACAATTAGTATATTTCCGCTGAGTGGCAATAATGGAACGATTATTTTCAATAAATATTGTCACTATTTCTGCTCGTTCTTGTGGCGTATATTTATACATAATAAAATTTGGACGTCTTCACAGCCGAAACTGAGGTAGACGTCACATAAACAACAGGGCGCACAATCAAAACAGTAGAGACAATTTTGCCCCACATGTATTTTTAATTTACCTTCCAGTAAAGAAATATTGTAGTAAATGAATATTCTACAAATGAGTTGACTTATTTTAAAAAGGTCGAAGGAATATTTTTAATGCTTAAATCAGTTTTAAGACCAAATAGAATGAGTTTTATATCTATTTGATAATTAAAAAAAAAATTTTTTGTTTATGTAAATAAATCTTTATCTACTACTACTTTTTAAACTATATTTTCACTTTTTTAGACTGAATGTAAGTATTTATATTGTATTGTTAAGTTTTTATGAATTAAATAAATTAATTTTTATTTTTAATTTTATTCTTGAATATTTTGGTATTTTAAGTGAATGAACTTAATTAATTGTATCAGTTATATATTTCCTAGTTGAATGAAAAGACTGATTAACTTATTTAAATAGTTAAGTGGTTCAATAAAAAAATGTATTTACAATTATTTTAATTAAAATTTTAAATTGGCTTATAATCTTTTTCTTTGTAAATAATTACTAAGTGGGCTTAAATATTGCCATGGGCATCTGCTATTAAATGAAAACTGAAAAACTAAAAAAAAAAATTTGACTTAAGACATGTTTTTAAGTAATCAAGTAAATTCGCTGTTCATTAAACTGGAAAAAAGTATTTTTTTTCCTTTTACTCGTACACATTAAAGTTATGTGTTTACAGGCTGCAATACCCATTTAAATCACATTTATACCTAGAGGGGGCATTTTATTATGAAAAATAAAAATTTATTTATACTTAAACATTTTTATTTTAATTTAAAAAAAAATCTTTATGACACGTTACAATACAAACAAGTAGATGTGTCAAACTAAGTAGTTGTGTACTTTCACATGAATGTGGCAATATACTCTGTTACTGAAAATTATTATTTTTTTTTTGCTAGCAATAAGCTCTTGCGTAGTGTGCACATGTCACTGTCACTTCAATTTAAATCTTTTCGTATATGAAAAAATATGTCATAAGTTTTTCAATGTAGTGTATTTTAAGTATGTGTGTTGTAAGGCAAAATTAAATTTGTGATTTTTAATATAAAAAATTTTAAACAAAAGCTATACAAACATAATTTTTGATTCATGTTTCAAATTTAATTGCTATTGAATTGAACTTTGAGATGCTTAACATTTAAACAAAAAAAAAAAAAATATTGCTAAATCAAATTTTGTATGATTTATTTTATAGAATGTTTTTATTCGTTTTCGATTGAGTAAAGTGTGCTGAATTTTTTCTACCAGCTCTAGTTTTTAATTTACAGGTCTGTTAAAAATTAAAAAACATTTTTAAATAAAAAATTAGCCGATGAAAATACAAATTGAACAAATAAGTAAGAGAGATGGAAAAAGTGAAATAAGATATGCTCGGTATATTCATGATTTGCTGGAGTCTAGTAATTATCATGAATGGACATAAACTCTGACTTCGTGTTCCGATCATAGCTCTGTTACATGCCACTAATGCTATTGCTATCAAATCATAATTCTATTTTGAACCTTCTAACAAAAAGTGAAGAAAATCTGACTCTGATTTCACGCTAAGTCAAGAGACAAAAACTCAACCATTCATTGAAAGTTAAGTTAATCAAGATCGCTACCACTTTATAAAACTTGGTATTATGAAGCAATTTGTTAAAATTCTTTGCAAAAATTATAAATGTTTGACTTACCTTTTGAAAAAAATTTTTGGGCTGAGCAATGAAAAGTTAATAGCATCATGTATTTTCGATAGACCACAATTAAGACAGAGAAATTTTTTTTATATCCATGAACAAACTTCAACAGCAAATCTGGGAACATTAAAAAAATCTTATAAAAACATTTTTTCTTCAAGTGTAGTAGCTGTAATTTTAATAAATTTAAAACTAGCTGTAAATTATTAACTAACAACTATCAGAATGAAATGAATGTCCCTACGACAGTTTATAACTCTACTCTACTTTAGTTGACATTATTATCGATTTCAATTCTCTGTTGAAGCGGTTCACGAAGATATAAAAAATTTCAACTTATCAATACAAGTTGTTTTAATTTTAACTCAACTGATTTTATTTATAAATTATAATACAAAACATTTAATTGCAACAAAAGAGCTTTTGTATTTCATAGTGTTGTAAGTGAACTTTAAAACAAGTTAAATTCGGTTATGCCGAGTCTTATAAAACTTCACTGTGTTAGCTAAATATTAATATTTTTCATGTAGCCCATTCTTTTAAAATCTTTAACAAAACTAAGAATAATTAAATTACTGCTGAAAATAATTTTCTTTAAACAGCTATCTACTACGTATACGTGACAACATTTCTGCCAACAATATTTTTAAAATGAAGTGAGTAGTATAATGAGTCTTTAGAATTAAGTTGAATGACATCACCGATGTTGCTTAACAAAAAAAAAAAACTTCAATATAATTTTGTATATGTTTCTAAGTTTATTTAAAATACCAATTTTTTTAAAAGGAAGCATTTAAACTGTAATTTAAGAGAGTAGTTTTCATCACTGGAATCACACCATCTCGATCTTGATGTATTTTTTAATAAAAAAAAAATTAAACCTTAAAAAGTTCGTGTTCACCTCTGTCATTTAAAAATCTATAATCTTATATTTAGTTACACAGTTACTATTAAGTTAAATTACCATCTAGCCTAAAGTAATTTTAATATTTATAATTTTTAATTACATTAAAAGAAATCAACAAACTCCTGAAATTCAAAGTCATTTCTTTATTGAGTATTTATTGCACTCATTTTAACTTTCTTAACTCATCATCCATTTTTACACTTGTCCACCACCAATCAAATTATCTTGTAATGACAAATTATTTGTTTTTGGCTTAGTTTACTCAAAAGTAACTGTTTATTAAACACACTCATAATGTACCCACTGTATAAAAGAAAAATTTCCCAAAAATGTCTGCTTATTTTAAAATACAACAAAACAGCAGAAAAAATCTACCTATAGATATGAGTTTAGCTCTATATGTAAAGAAACTTCTTTTTAATATACTAAAGCTCTCTGAGAGTAAAGGAGGGCGAGAGAGCACACATACGCAAATGATATTGTCACATAGAGAGAGCACAAGCAAATGAGTTTAAAAACACGCAAAAACAGAACACAATCATGAAAAAATGGCCTTTCATAACAAGAAAAAATTGTATTAAAAAATAATCAAGCCCCGTTATCCAGAAGTCATTTTTATACTGAATATTTCTATGAGTGGTTTTGTATATTTTTCCACTTGTGGCCAATCACATTGATTTGTATGCAATTACAAATTATGATAAAATTTTAAGAAAGAAATAGGTACTTTTTTCATCAAATTTTTTAAATGAAAAGAAGTTAAATTCGTCTGGGTCAAGTTATCATATTTTTCACTTTTCAATAATTTTTTAAAAATAGACCAAAGTAAGTTCTGAGTATTTAGGCGTTAGGTTACAAATCTAGACAGTCCTTCCTATAAAATGTGTCCCATCCCGTAATCTTTGTGAGCAGTCAACGTATTTATGCATATTTGTACCCATGCACTTATAAAAGGTGATTTTATAAGAACTATCGGAAATTTAAAAAAAAAAACACATAAAATTCAGAAAAATGCATGAAATATTTATTTGGATCGATAGTTGGGTCGATATAATTTAATGTTTGAAGATTATTTCATGCAAATGTTGGCCGCGGCTGCGCCTCAAATGGTCCATCCGCTTAGTCCAATTTTGGCATACTCTTTCCAACATTTCGGCCGGTATCTCACGAATAATGTTGGCAATGTTGGCTTCCAGTGCGTCAATCGAAGCGGGTTTGTCCCTATAGACATTAGCCTTAACATAGCCCCACAAAAAATAGTCTAGAGGCGTTAAATCGCACGATCTGGGCGGCCAATTGACTGTGGATGCATTGGTAGCTCTTGCAATGCTTCTGGCTGCTCTTCACTCCAAATACGGCAGTTTTGCTTGTTCACGTATCCATTCAACCAGAAATGAGCCTCGTCGCTGAACACAATTTTTCGATAAAAAAGTGGATCTTCATCTAACTTTTCAAGAGCCCATTCACCAAAAATTTGGCGTTGTGGTAGGTCGTTTGGCTTCAATTCTTGCACCAGTTGTATCTTATAAGGCTTCACACCCAAATCCTTCCGCAAAATTTTCCACGTAGTGGAGTAACAGAGGCCCAATTGCTGCGAACGGCGCCGAATCGATAATTCACGGTCATCACCAACACTGGCCGATACGGCTGCGATATTTTCTTCAGTTCGCACTCTACGTAAGCGTGTTGGTGGTTTAATGTCCAACAATGTAAATTTGGTGCGAAATTTTGTTACAATAGCCCGAATAGAAGCCTCAGTAGGTCGATTAAACTGACCATAAAATGGAAGAAGCGCGCGATGAACTTTCTTAACAGAGCACGCATTTTGGTAATAAAATTCAATAATTTGCAAGCGTTGTTCGTTTGTAAGACGATTCATGATTAAATTATATACCAAACTGAAGATGTTTGACAGTGACACAAGATACAAAACGTGCGTGAGCTGTCAAAACTAGTGTTGCCAAAAAGATAATAGCAAAAAAATCACTCTTTATTTCTCCTAAACATATTTATAAATCTGCCATAAATACCAAATACTTAAAATCGTAACGGGCTACGTTAAAATATATTTAACTCGGCAGATTTATCTTCACTCACTTGAATTATATTACCGACACTATAGTACTTCGCTGACGAAGTAGCGACTTAAGTGCTAGTGAAGATATAAAAATCTCAGTAAAATTGCTTTTGGCCTTGTTGTCTAAAACGAATTTAAAAAAAAAATGTTTTATTTTTTTTTAAACGAATTTACGTTTTTTGACGCTCTCTAAGCACATTCAGATTTTTTATTCGTTTTAGAAAAATGACTTGCAACTTCATATATTTCAGTAGAGAAAATTTATTTTAAAAACACTCTGAAATTTGTTTAAGTATTAAGCTTAGTTAAATGAATAAAATAAACTTTTTTTTCCCGATTTTGTGGAAATCACAAAAACAATCACTTTACGTTTTGCTAATTTTATAACACAAAAATTTGACTTGAAGTTTAAGCAAAATTTCAATCTTAACTTCGAATGATATTAAAACTAATTTTTTGCAAAAGATCAAGTATCTGTTTTTTTTTTCGATTTTAAACTGTAACTTTAAGATCTATAACAAAAGAAAAATACACCGGTATGATCAATTTGTACTACCCTTGATGCCACATATTTGATAAATATGCTGTAAAGGCGAAATATGCTTAAAATATAATTTAATTTTTATTATCTTAATGAACTAATTTACAATTTGATTAATTATGTCAACTTTTTCAATATAACTGAAATTAATTCTTAATAACAACCTCGTCTGCTAGTGTATTTGAGTATATTCATTTTAGTTTTATTAAAAATTAATTTGAGTACTACTAATTTCAATAAAAATGTACTCATATTTTCATGTTTTATAAAATGTTATTTTTGAAAGTGGTATAAGTCTTTCGGAATAAAAAAATTGTTTACTTTTTTTAAATAATTAAAACAATTATTATTTCATAATAAAATTGAAAAGGTGTACAGTGTAAAAAACATCATTCAAATAGATTAAAATTTGCCAATATTTTTAATTTATTAAATATCGCGATGCAGGAAAATTTTGTCTTACATCACTGTCATATATAATAGCTCAAATATTTTAGGCGTTGCATAGCATTTGCAAATCTATGTATTTTGTTAGCGCAGGGTAAAAAAATTTCATACACTACTTTACAAATATTACAATGCAAGACCATTTGCTAAAGTTTGCTATAGTTTTTTTTCCCAAAATTAATTCTGTCTAATACTATTTGAAGGTGTATGGACGTGCTTTTAAGTAATAATCTACAACACATAAACCAAGCAATCATTATTTAAAGGGAAAATATGTACTTCTTCCATAATCCGTGGTTTGCTAATTAAATGCCAGCTAGAATTTTGTTTTACACTTTTTTGTATCCTTTTTTTCAGCAAAATGTTTTATTATCACACTTTTCTGAAAACGTAAAATCATTATAAGTTTTATAATTGCATTAAATTTATGCTAACATGAACAGCAAAAAAAAAAAAAAAAACAAAATTAAAAAAACGAACACTAAAACAAAATTTGTTATAAAGTTTACCAAGTAAAACATAATGTGTGGTACATGCACACTTGAGACTAGACGGTACAACTTATATTTTTGATTTAATCAGTTATTAAAATAAAAGTAAATGAAGCTAAATAAATATAAAAAAAAAATTTTAATTCGTCCAGTTGAAAGTAAATAACAGCGAATTAAATAAATTAACCAAACAACCATATAATTTTATTATCTCTCTAAAACTGGTACAGCATAATAAAAAGTCGTTGTGTACTCTAGTATCTGTCGCTTAATGTGAATTAATTATTTAAATATCTTTCCATCACTATGACAATCACTCATCTGCCACAAAGTGTTTTACCTTTTAATTTTTATGAGTTAAATTAGTAAAATATATGTGTATGAGTGTCTATGGTTTGTTGATATGGAACACACATGCCTTACGCATGTATATTTTTTGTTGAAAATTGTAATTAACTACATTCGCAATGACAGCTATAAAGCTCATGCTGAAATTTTAAAAAAGTTTGTTGCCATGCAAATTAATTGCTTAGTGTCGAATTATTTTTAAGCTTTTCGAGGAAATCTTTACGAAAATGCGCTAATTAGATTGATAACCTAATTTTTGCTACAAAGTGGAAACAAATTTAGTGAAATTTTTAAATTTTATATTTAACTTTTGTGATAAAAATAATAAAAGACACAAAAAAAAATTCTTAAAAAAATGAAAATATTTATTAAATTGATAAGGAAGGAAGGAATCCGTTCGAAACATATTTTAAGCAGTACCCAGTAATAACAAGATGCAGAATGAACTGCTAGGCAATGGAGCACTATGCCTACTCCTACTTAGTGGCATCATATTCTGATAAAACTATAGTGAAGCTTCTCAGCAAAAAATATCGCTTGCTGGGAAGCATTTTTATAAGAAATGCAACAATAGAAAATAACTTACAACAGCGCGTTTATAAGACGTAATTGTCGTTTCTGATGAGCCATCTAGAAACAAAAAAATTCTTATTTTATATTTTCTATGTAGCATTAAATTGCGGTTCTATACACTGGGCCAAAAATCGAGTTGCAATATTTACAACGTACATATGTAGTCATTTTGACACAATCCTAGCATTTTCAATTTTTTTAACAATATGGTGTACAAATCGACAAGGGTTGGTTAAAACATTGTCAACTTGGTAACGAAAGTTGTGGAATTGACAACAATATGTTGTCAAATTTCGTACTTATTCACAAACGTTGTCACATTGATAACGAATTTTGTGATTTCAACAACCATGTGATATCATTTCAATACCCAATGGTATAATTTTAACACCGGATGGTATCAATTTATCACAGGTATGGTGTCATTTCGACATCAGTATTTTATCAATTTGACAACATTCGTTGTTAATTCAGCAACGCTATGTTGTCAATAATTTCATTTTTTTAAATGACACCATATATTGTTACAGTTGATACACTATTGACACCGATTGTGGCCATTATGACAACGGATGGTGTCATTTTTTCTCTTAGTGTAGAAAGTACTTGATATTCTTTTCGAATTTAATTCATACTGCTGATAACAGTTATCGAGCCAATGTATCTGCAGTTAAGATACATTAACTCGCCACTGGAAAAACTTAAAATTTTGAATAAAAACTTATATTTTTCGTCAAAATTTTGAAAAGATTGATCCAACTTAAAAATAGTGGGCCATAATCATAGTCACAAAAAAGTGGGCTTTTATTAAGAGCTAACTTTTGTTTATAAAAATTTAATGAATTTAAAATTGATTTTAAAAAGGCACGGACTTTAGTCTGACTGTGATTATGGGCCAATGTACTACTTATAGAAAATTTTGCTTTAGAATTTTGAATTTTTTTTAAATCAAGCTTAGAGATATTATTAATATATATCATGTCACTTACTCCATTTTTTGTCATTTCTTTAAGTCACTGCACTTTACTTGTTAAGAAAAAGTTAAGAAAAACATGTTGCATGGTGTAATTAAAAACTATCGTTGTTTTGTGTTATGTTATTTACGAGTATATGAAGATGCTGTGGCTTATCATTTATTATTTTTACAGCTTGTGACCATACTTATCGAAACTCATTGTCTTAAGCTATTCACCCTACTATATCGCAGAATGCAATACATCGCTTCTAAGCATCGTTATTACTATCAAATTAAGATAATTTAAATTACTCGCTCAATAAAATTGGATTCTAAAAATACAAAATACCAACTAAAGCTCTTGCTTTAGACTGTTTTGTAAAAAAAAATTGCTGAAAAGGCATGAAATTTTTTTTAATTTTAAAATTAATGATTTTTTATTGTCCTGAACTCCCTTTGAATACAAAATATTCATTCCAATTTAATGAAAAAATTTTTATTTCTTTTGAATTTAAGAAAACCATTACAAGAAAGAAAAAATTAAACAAATGATTTTGAGTTTATCCATGAAAGAAAAACTAAAAAAAATATTCTATAAAACTTTTGCTAAATTATTTTTTACTTAAAAATTTTACAATGTATTTTCTCATTTTATGGCTGCAACAATTTTTCTTTTGATAAATTTTAAATGTCAATTTTCTGACTCCATTTTATTACTAATATGTATTTTCATTCATTCTTTGAAAGCTTGCAAAAGTAAATTTTTTTTTTTGTTGTAAATATAAGGCCAAACAAAGAAACTGCAAGATATAAAATTAAAGTAAAATTATATAAAATTCAGTTAGCACGAATATTATTAGCACTTACATAAATTAAGTGTCATTTTCACAAGCTACCGATAGTTTTATTTAAGATTTTATAAGTCAAATATCAAGCTTTTGGTTAGACATTAAATTAAAAATATCAGACAGTGTCTCCCAAAACTATCTAGCCAAATTTGGTTTCAAAATGGTTATTTGCCGCACGCAATCCTAATTTTAACTTCACTTTAACTTAATCGTAAGTTGTAATAACTAGCCTATCGTATTTATTTCATACATTTAAATAGTTTAAATATATTTGAAAGATTAAAAATACAATTAGAGGTATAACGAAATTGGTTGGTTCGTTTGCTGGATGACTTGACGGCCTTCAAATAGCATCGCAAGATTCCGTACTGAACCTTCTACTCTCCACTTAGTAATAAGCTACACTTAACTCACCCTGGGGCATTGAATAACGAAATAAATGATAATAGTCGGGTTATTCACTCTGAAAAAGAACGCAGAAGCAGGTTTTATTACAATAAATTGCATAGGCAGTTAACTACAAGCCAATTCACTAGATTTAATAATAAAAACCTTTGGTTGAATGATTAGATTTTTAAGAGAATCCAATAGCGCTGTATACATCTGCTATTCCATCTCAAAGAGGAAATTGAAGAGCCACAAGGAATACGGAGATAACAAAATAGATATAAGTATATAAATTTAAAAAAAAATAAAAATGTTTTATTAGAAATTCGGAAAGAACGATACAAAAATAGCTGTCTTTCTTAAAGCACGAAAACAAAGGAATAAAAATGTGAAAAGGCCAACATCTATTTACAAGGCACAACCACATTAGATATATGAATTAGTTTGAATTCTAATAACTCTTCACTTAAAAAACACAAAAAATGTTTAATGTAAATAAAACATAAGCAACTTACAACTTGTTTATTTCGGCTATCCTATGTGATTCTTATGACTTTTCGTTTCGAAAATTTATTAATTTTTTAAAACGTCAGAAAATAAAAATCAAGCAACGAAAAAAGAAAACGACAAAAATATTTTCTCTTTTGACATTTCTGATGTTAACATCTGCACTTTGCTTCATTTTACTTCATTTGCTTTGAAAATACCTTGAGCACAAAATAAGGCAATTTTAATTGTATCACTTTTTCTTAATTTTCTTTTAAAATCGCAGAAGAAAATTTTGTTTTAGTAATTTTAACATTTTTTTATGCTTCTGTTTTCTGAGTATTTGAAAAGGTACGAATTAGAGAGCTGAAATCAGGCGGTGAGATTTATTCAACATACAAAAAATTGTATACGACATACGATTAAATCATGTTTGAGTCACGATTAAAAAAATTCAAATATTCAAAAACACAAATATGCAAAATGGCATTAAATCAGAAAGCACACATATTTGAGTAAACTACTCCCTAGTAAAATGGTGTTTTTTTTTATTTCTGTATATTAGTATTGAGATCAAGATATACGCTAACAGTGTCAGTATTTGAATTTTGCTTGTCAATTGCCAATTCTCCCTCGAATATGATTTAATTAAATGTTGTGCACGATTTTTACTCACATTAATTTTACATAAATTTGTTTAATCAAAATGCAATTTTGCAGTTTTCTGATGCGAATGAGGAACAAAAATAGAATTGCCAAGTACAAGCTAATTTTTATCCTTCTATTTACATTCTTTTCTTTTCTCTCTCCTATAAACTCAAATCTGTGTGTGTTTCCGAACTAAACCAAAAAGCAAACACAAATACAAACCCAAGTATAATTGATAATAAAAGTTAAAATTGCCATATTTTTAGACATAATTAAAAATGAAGTGGCCGGATTTTTTATGACCTGAAGTTAAACAAAAGAGTATTTTACTGCACAGTAAATTTTCAAATTCTACTTCCATATTTTTTTTTTTTGATTAAGAAAATAATAATTTTAACTGCATAAATAAATTCTTTAAAAAAGACTCAAAAGAATATTAGGGATAGTTAAGGATAAAACTTAAAAAAACAGTGAAAAGCAAAAATAAAATATTTTTTGTCAGAGAGAAATCAAAGTACTTTTTAAAACAGAACTCTTAATTCATTTAGGTGAAATATTATATTTATTTTCACGCATTAATAATATTTTCCATTTTAAACAAAAAAATGTCTTGTTACAAACCCTTTAAGAAACTTATGCTACTCAAGGAAATATTTAAAGCGTCTAAACTAAATATTTGTTGAATAAATGGACGAAATAAAAAAAAAGAGATGATGTCCAAAACTAGTAAAAATTGTATGAAAGTAAAAGATGTAGAAATAAAATTGGAAAAGTATAAGGAGCAGGAGAAGGAGTAAGCTAAAACTTAAATAATAATGATCATGATGATGATTGTTCGGTTTCTAAAGACATTCATTTCATTGCCTAAAATACCTAAAATACCAGAGAAAGTCAGACTATTCGACTAATTCAAAGTTGATATAACACAGTCATTTCAAGTAAGTAAACAAGCGTTGGTGTATTTAGTAGATGCTGCTTAGCGTGTAATGAATTTCTTCATTTTCTTTGTAATATATTCTAGAATATGATGGCGTGTGTTCTTTGCAAAACAACTTCAAAGATGTCTAAAAACTCTACAAGTTATACTAATGAAAAAAGTTTGCATCACAACGTTTACAAGTTTTTTTTTTTTTCGTGTTGTTACCATAATGCCAATAGAAAATTAAATAAGAATTTTTTGTTTTTGTATAAAAGTATACGTAATATTTATTTAATCAATATTACTCATACGGCTTAATATTTTCGAGAAAGAAAATTAAAACAGTTTTAAAAAACTTAAAAAAAGGTTCTGTCACTTAGGAATATTATAAAAAAGTAACCCTGAAATTTCGTATTAAAATATGACATCATCTTAAAGTATACTAATAATTATTATGTACAGTTTATATAAAACAGACAAATTACTTTTGTTATTTATTTATTCAAAATAAAAATAATATAAACTCCAGTTCTAGGATTGACAACTAAAAATTTACTGACTATTTCCAGTGTTCTCACATGTCATAGATTTCACTTATTAAGTTTATAGTTCTACAATTACATTAACTGAAGCTGATTTTAGAAAACAATAAAATAAAATTAACATTTTTTTTCTTTTAAAGTGATTAATATATTCCTACTGGCACTTAATTATTGCACACTAGTGTACGTTAAAGTATTAGAAACCTTTTAAAAATTATTTAAAACGAACAATGAATAAATAAAACAGTAAGAAAATAAGAAAATTGAACAAAAAAAACCTTTGCATAACCCCTTTATATTTTAGTCTGGTTAAAACCTAATTTAAAACGAACGTCATCTCTCAAATTATTAAAATTTTTAATATCGGTATCCACATTTAAATTAATCGCTTAAGTCCACTAAGTAAAAATTGACTTTTTAATTTATATATTAAACATTTAACATAATGGCAATGACAACAAAATAATTTACTTATTGTAGTGCTGTTAAAGGAGTTGATCATAAGCGATTTTTAAATATCGCCACAGATTTATGAGTAAAGAAGCATAGCGATGGTTCGATGATGGTAAGGATTTGTAAGTTGGCGACTGGAATGGCAAGTAATTTAGTTGAGGTTGCACAGGGTGTTCCAAAAAACAAAAATTACCTCACTAAGATCCCTTTATGATCGTATAAGAGGAAAGTGAGGAAGTACAGCAATATAAATTAATTAAATATACCAGTTACTGCTTCTAATGAAGGCATATTAGCATGACGAGCCCTATAGTCAACAGTTCATTGAGACTCTGCAAGTGGCGGTCTCCAAGTTAGAACTCGAATCAGAAGTGTTACACAGTCTACTCCTCTTCCTCGTTTTTACAACTTCTACAGTAGTCATTCGATGGTAAATCCATTTTACTTGCATGTCTACTAAAAATGCAGTGGCCTGTTATTGCCGCCACAATATTCCTAAATTAGGCTCTTTGGAGCTCCAGTAAACCCCTACTATAACTACAGTCCAGCTCAAGCCAGATCATCCTTGATGATCGTTCGTCTCTTCATCTGATCTCTGTCTTACGCAAAAACATACTCTCGATCTGAGAGAAGGCTGCCGGAGGGCGTGTCGATATTTTACTGTAGCAGCCTTGACAATCTATTGCCAGGTTATCCGCCCTAAAGTTCTTTATGGTAGTTCCATGTTCACGTACCCAGAATGTCTCTTATCCTTTTTAAAGACGTCCGGCATTATCGGGCCAGATCGTATGTCGAATAGATACCCATTAAGTACATAATCTCAGTCAGTAAATATTCGTATCAAATATTTTATGGTACCACAGCAAGTCTGCTGCTATTCCTATTGCCATCAATTCAGCTTGTAATACGCTGCTTTGAGAGGGGAGTAAGAAGAATATACTATTGTCAGACTTTGCAATATAAACTCCACCACCTACTCTAGACCTTTTCTTAGAGCCATCAGTAAAGACATCTGTATCTTTTATTAAAGAAGACACATATCATTTTAAACAAGAGGTCGTTTACATTTGTAATCTATCGCATAAGTACTCAGAAAAATCTTTGGACTATTTTTAAAAAAATTTTTAAATTCCCTCATACTCCAGAACTCTTTCTTTGAGGGGTTTTTGCAATTCCCCATTTTGCGAAGGTACTATTCCCTATTTTACCCAGGAAAATTTTCAAAATCAAAAACTAATTCAATCTGTAGGCTCTAAACTTTCTGGAAGTGTTTTGACATTTTCAGAAAACTTCGTAATTTTTATTTTATGATGCAAAACGGAAACTGCCAAAATCTTTAAGGACAACAGTACTGAGGTTTATGGAAGTTTAAAAAACCAATTAAAATAATATTTGGGCGATAGATTACAGTCTCCTCTTCAAAATGACATGTGTCCCATCTCACAATCTGTGAGATGGTAAAATCACTTAGAGCAACAGCACTCGACACAGCCGAATTTAACTTTTTTAATTTTTATTTATTGGAATTTCTTACAACTTTTGTTTTATAGAAATAAAACAATAACAAATAAAAAAAAATTTCAAAAGATATTAAAGTTTTGCTGATTTACCCGGAAATGGTTCAGGTTTTGTTGTTGTTGAATGTTACGTTTGAATTTAATGTTAGTGATGATGTATACTTGAGTGTGTGAAATTTCAGCAAGTAAATATGCAATATATTTGTACATGTTGGTGTGTGCATATGCTGATGCTTGCAACTGTATATACGTATACTTGTATTGTAGTTAGAAACTTGATAGTGTCTGTTTGGCGCCAATAAAAAATTGAAAATGAAGTTACGTCTGGTGTTTTAGTTTAGAGTTATTTTGAAATGAATAACGTGCTTAATCACTGAATGATATGAGAAAAATTTATTTTCTATAAAGTTGAATATCTACATACACATACATGTGTATGGGTGTAATAAAGGCTAAAAGGAGAAACCACATAAGCCTTAAAATATTTTACCTTTATAAGTTTTGCTAATTCCCTATCTAACTTTTTAAGTTTGTGGACTTTTCATAAGAACTTCAAAATGAAATTTTTTTGTCTGTTAGCTAGTTTTTCATTTAAGCTAACGATATACATTCTTTCAAATTGCAAGTAATTTTTCTTTTTTCTATAAATTTAAAACTAGAATGTAGGGTAAATAATGCCTGCTAAAGCTTTAATGGTTCTTAACTGTTAGTATTCAACTTGTTAACATGAAATTAAAAGAAATCAAAAAAAAAAAAAAAAAAAAAAAAAAAAGGAAGAAGAAAGGAGAGTAAGAAAGGAAGAAAAAATTTTAATGAAATATCTGAATAATGTTAATTTACTTCAAGGACTAAGTTTTTCTTAGATATTTGTAAGTAATGGAATTTTTAATTTTGCTGAAAAGCCAATTTAAGTAATGCACTTGTCTTTTAGTTTCTTTGCCTGCCGCAACTTTGTAATCATCAAATATTTAGTTTGGGGAATAATTATTATCAATAACTGATTTGATAATAAAAAAAGTTATTTTATGTATTAAAATGTATTCTCTTGATTTATTACATTAGCGGGGCAAAAATCTCGCTAATATTTTGATTAGCTATAACTTGGCTTAAAGAAAATATAAGTAAATTTGGTTTTCATAAAATATTTATTTAATCTTTACATTTTTCTTCTCGTTATGATTGAAAAATAATATCGGCTAAATGGGGACCGAGATTGGCTATGCAACTTTCGGCTCTTTTTAAGTCATTTTTCATGACATCCTGCAACATCTCAAACTGAAGTTCTTAAATTTTGTGACCAATATTGTCTTTAAGATGTTGAATCGTTTGGGGCTTATTCACATGAAGTTTTAATTTTCAAAAATTTCATAAGAAAAAGTCTGGTGCTGTTAAATCCGAAAATCTGGCTGGCCATTCTAGTTCAACACTTCGCGAAATTAGTCGTCGTGGAAAAAGTCAATAATTAAATTGTTGAACGAGCTTTGTCTGCTGTGGCCCCAACTTGCTGAAACCATATGTCTTTTAGATCTTGCTCTTCCATTTGAGTCACAAGAAAATTTCGAATCATGTCCTGGTAATGTTCAGTAATAACAGTACTCCAACACCTTGGGGGGACCAATGATGTTTCCAGCATGAATATTGCACCATACAGTTATTTTTAGTGGATGCAATGATGTTTCATGGATTAATTGAGGATTCTGTGCTCCCCAAAATAGACTGTTCTGTAGCATGTAAACGATAAATTGTCATTATTTCTGCTCATGTTTGTGGCGTATATTTATACATAATAAAATTTGGTTAGAGCAAAACTGAACTAAACGTCATATAAACAAGATGGTGCGCAATCAAATTGGTTGACGAACTTTTGCCCCACCTTATATTTTTTCTTGAAATAATTTAGTGTAAAATAACCAAATTTTTTAAGGATAAAATATGAGTTTTCACTTGATTCTTAAAAGGAATCTGTGATAATTGTTTTATAACTTAAAATTCAATACGAATCGCGTGATGTATAATGCATAATCTATATTTCTACATTATCAGCTTAGGTATGACTGTAGTCAATTTACAACATAAACTGCTTTTGAAACATTTTGAAACTTAACATTTTCTCTGCTTAAAGATGTCACTGTTTAATAAATAATATATAAAAATATATATATGGTCACTTTGTGAGGTCAAAATACTTTAATTAAATAATAAAAAATATTTTTATTTAACAATTTCTTTTACACTTTATTGATTTTATATCAACTCATCTCTAACAAACTTAATTTAATGCTTTTAAATTGAAAAAAAGAAAAAGTTATTAAACTATAGTTCAACTCGGCACATCATCAATATCATAATTATCAACGTAAATACGTTTGTATTTGTGGTCATTATAAATAAATCACTTTTCTTTGCTTTTTTTTCCCCTGCAGTAAAAATAACAGGAAAAACCTAAAGAGTAAGAAGAAAAAAACCGGATACAAAAGCGTACAATAAATTAAAAATATAAACTGAAAGAGGTAAAAATAAACAAAGCAATTACTGCGTCGCTGTTTATAAGACAGTGTCTAGCAAAAACTTTTGCAAGATACTTTTTTTTTTAAGATTAAGCACGATTTATAATTTTTTATTTTTATAAAAATAATTTAATTTAACATCAAATACTTCACACAGTTTTTCAAGCCTAATGAATAATTGTTTGCACAAATAAGTAATGGCTGCAATAATATATTGTCTAAAATTTTTAAATTAAATATAATACAAGAACATCCTTGACTTTTATGAAAAATACAGCTCATAATTATTGAAATTATTATGTACTTTGAGATTAATGGATCGAATGGTTATAAAAAATCTTAAAAATCGTAAGAGAATTTTTGTTTATTTTAATTATAATTTTTTTTTTTTTAATGTTAACGAAAATATGACTTTGGAATTGAAATCTATTGAAAATGCTTTATTTTATTTAAAAGAACTTAAAAATATATATGTTGCAATGTAATTTAAATTCAGATTTTCAACAAAATCAAATTATCAGAAGCAAAAAAAAAAAAATTAATAGTTTGAAAAATGGTACCTTTTTATTTTGTTTGTACGTTAATGGTACTTTTAGAGTTTTAGTGATAACGAACCTAGAACTATGCAACTAAAGTAAGTCATATTAAACAAATATTTGTCGAAATACATAGAAGTTTATATATCCTGAAGAAATATTCGCTAAGATTAATTTAATTTTTTTTTCTTAAATACAACCTGCTTATATTATTTTATTAATTTTATGTAATACAAGTTATGTCATACTATAAAAATATTTGCTTTATTTCAACAAATACTTGTGTAATGTGACCGCAGCTTAAGCAAACTAATATACCATAATTGGGAGAAAATAGTACTTTTTATTTTATTTATTTTAATGGTATATTGAGATCAAATCATCTAAAACAAAATGAATTAACCCCATAAAGGACACAATTCGCTACTTTTTTTATGGCACTTTTGGTTTTAATAATACTTTTTTGAAAGGAAACTTAATTTTTACTGAGTAGAGTATGTATATAGCATTGGTACTTTTTTAATATTTAACATTTTTAAGGCATTCTTTAAAATACAATAAAAAAAATTTTTAATTAAAAATAGATTAAAAAATCTTTATTTACAAGCTTCTGCTTAACCAAGGACATAAAATATTTTCTTTTATAACTATTTTATTAATTTTCTGAATTGTTTACTAAAAATATTGGATTTTCATTTTAATTTGTTTCATAGTCACTGTTAAAAAAAAAAAAAAAAGTTTTTTTTTTTATATTTCTTTACATATTATTTTGTCGTTACATTTTTCGCATAATTTTTATTGTAATTACAAGTTAAATGAGTCCAGCGGCTTCAACTCTTATAGCTCCATGCAATTTTAATACTAAAATGTAAGTAGCATTTTATTCTATTTTTTCTCTTTTTATTTTACTGGCATTACTTTTGCTTTGCTATTTGTTGTCCGCTTAGTTTTTTCTCTTATTTTTTTTTTTTTAATTTTCAAAAACAACAACAAAAAATTTATATAAAAACAAGAAAATGAATATAAAACATTTACCACAATTACTTTTTTCTGCTGTTTATTTTATTTTTTCCAAGTAAAATTTCATGCTGTTGTTGCATATAAAACGCGCCAAGTGGCGTATAAAAAAAAAACCAAATAAAAGGAAATGCAAAAGAAAGATTCAGCGGATGCTAAATTATGATGTTGCCTTATTATGCGACTAGTGCATGAGATTTTTTTTCCACCACACAATCAATGGCACAGCCTGTTCATTTTTTATTTATTTTTTTTTTTTTTTAAGTAGACGAGTTTTAAGACTTGCAATTTTTTTTTTGTTTTGTGTTTTAGTTTCTTGCAAAGTTAAAATTTATGTTTTGTTTGTATTCATTTTTATTACTAAAAGTTAATTGCCTTTAAAATTTTGCAACTTTTCTTTGGCTGCCGGTTACGAACTGGCATAGTGTCGACACTGTTGGTCGTTTATTGCAGTTAATGACTTTTTCATAAACACTCTTGATATTCTTTGTAAATAAATTACATTACAAAAACTATTTAAATATTTGAAAAGTTGAATATATGTAGAATTATATTTAAAATATATACTTATATTAAATAAAATAACACTCGTGTATACATTTTTATTACATATCATGAAATTAGTTTTTGTGCTATAGCAATAAGATTTTTCTGTTTATGTCAAATTAGCTTTACATATTTTTTAATTAGTTATTAGTAGCAAAATATCATATGAATAATAAAAAGATTAAGCTCTTCAATTATTTTATAAAGAGTGATTTTTTTGCTATTATCTTTTTGGCAACACTAGTTTTGACAGCTCACGCACGTTTTGTATCTTGTGTCACTGTCAAACATCTTCAGTTTGGTCTATAATTTAATCATGAATCGTCTTACAAACGAACAACGCTTGCAAATTATTGAATTTTATTACCAAAATGCGTGCTCTGTTAAGAAAGTTCATCGCGCGCTTCTTCCATTTTATGGTCAGTTTAATCGACCTACTGAGGCTTCTATTCGGGCTATTGTAACAAAATTTCGCACCAAATTTACATTGTTGGACATTAAACCACCAACACGCTTACGTAGAGTGCGAACTGAAGAAAATATCGCAGCCGTATTGGCCAGTGTTGGTGATGACCGTGAATTATCGATTCGGCGCCGTTCGCAGCAATTGGGCCTCTGTTACTCCACTACGTGGAAAATTTTGCGGAAAGATTTGGGTGTGAAGCCTTATAAGATACAACTGGTGCAAGAATTGAAGCCAAACGACCTACCACAACGCCAAATTTTTGGTGAATGGGCTCTTGAAAAGTTAGATGAAGATCCACTTTTTTATCGAAGAATTGTGTTCAGCGACGAGGCTCATTTCTGGTTGAATGGATACGTGAACAAGCAAAACTGCCGTATTTGGAGTGAAGAGCAGCCAGAAGCATTGCAAGAGCTACCAATGCATCCACAAAAAACAACCGTTTGGTGCGGATTATGGGCTGGCGGCATCATTGGGCCGTATTTCTTCAAAGATGATGCGAATCACAACGTTACTGTGAATGGTGAGCGCTACCGTGCGATGATAACAAACTTTTTTTTGCCCAAAATGGAAGAGCTTGACTTGCATGACATGTGGTTTCAACAAGACGGTGCCACATGCCACACAGCACGCGAAACAATGAACCAATTGAGAGGCGAGTTCGGTGAACAGTTTATTTCACGCTTGGGACCAGTCAATTGGCCGCCCAGATCGTGCGATTTAACGCCTCTAGACTATTTTTTGTGGGGCTATGTTAAGGCTAATGTCTATAGGGACAAGCCCGCTTCGATTGACGCACTGGAAGCCTACATTGCCAACATTATTCGTGAGATACCGGCCGAAATGTTGGAAAGAGTATGCCAAAATTGGACTAAGCGGATGGACCATTTGAGGCGCAGCCGCGGCCAACATTTGCATGAAATAATCTTCAAACATTAAATTATATCGACCCAACTATCGATCCAAATAAATATTTCATGCATTTTTCTGAATTTTATGTGTTTTTTTTTTTTTAAGTTTCCGATAGTTCTTATAAAATCACCTTTTATTTTACAAGATGCACTTTTTTAACTCTTTGCACACTATTTATTGCATGAAACCTTTTGTTACATTTTAGCCTGTTTAAAGCTGAATTAAGCTTTAAAATTTATGATTTAGCTTTATGATCCAGCTTTTTTCCTAGCCTTTCTTGGAAAAATGAAAACAAATCATACATAAGCAAGCTGAGACTGAAACCAGATTGGCTAAAGTAATATTTTTAATAAAAATTTTATTACCCAAATTAATAAATTGGTTGAAAGAAGGTAATTTCATAAGTATAGAAAAGTATTTGGCTTCTAAGTTGTAAAATAAAAATTATTAATGCTGAGGTTGCTCGCTTTTGAGTAAGACAAATCAATCGAGATATCAGAATAGAAATCGCATTAAAAAAAAAAAAATTAATTATTACTTGAAGGAATTTTAAATATTATTTTTTAATATGGAAGTTGCAAAATAATTCAATTCGCTTATAACTATTTAAGCCCATGTGGAAAACGACATTATTTTCTTTAGTTTTTGATATTGCACGTTTTTTTTTGGTTATTTTTTTATAAAAATTATAATTAACTAGAAGTAAGTGAACCCTGATATTAGATGTTAGTCTTTTCAGAAGTATTTGGCAATTCTAGACCATTTTTGATATTAACTCAAAGGCACTGAGGGCCTGTAATGCTTTTGTGCTGCAAAAGTGAATGACAATGCGACTGTAATTAGTGTCTACTTAAAATTATTTTCTTATGCAGAGCTCCATAGCAAATATTTCGTCTTGTAAATATAAGTTCTCTAGACCTTAACTGATAAATAAGCTTTTCCTGTAATTTCGACAAAACACCTCTGCTTCTAACTCAGTCACATAAGCCAGCAGCGGTCTGGTAATCGCAGTGTAAAACCACAATGACGTCTTAGAATTTAGCCCCCAGTTCTTATCAGCCAACTTTTTACTGGTCCATATTATGGTCTTAGTTTTATCAAGAGTGATACCAAGATGTTTAACTTCTCTTGAGAAAGTTATACGTTCACCAAAAATTAAAGGTACTCTAAGGTATATTTTATGTCTTTATGTGCTGATTTATTGAGACCACACAATGTTGATTCATCAAAAAAATTATGTTAGTGTTCTCACTTTATTGTATGGATTTTATTTAAACTATTGAAAATAAAAACACAATGAAAATTCATTTTGATTATTGAATTAATTAAGCATGTATGTACATACATATGTATGTATATACTCTATTAATAAAGGTTCTCAGAAGTACAAGTACATTGTGAAAAACAATAAAATTCTTGGGATGTAAATTAAATACGTGTTTGTTGGTTTTCAATTAATTAAAATGATATGATGTGTAATTGAAAAACTTTTCATACTCTTACTGAAGTGCATTGTTTTATAGCGTTCAATTATAAAACAATAAAATTAATTGTGAATGAGTAGTATGTACGTGATATAAGTAGTAAAACTTATTAATCAGAAATTCAATTTGAAATATACAGCTCATTCATTTATGATTTTTAGCCAATTTTAATTAATTTATTAATCGAGAAAATCTTAATAAAATATGTAAACAACCTTTTGAAATCATAAGATTATTTTTTTTTTTTTTATTTAAATATCTTAAATATATAACTGTTGAAAGTATTTAAAGAAGAAAATAAAGTAGCATTTCAAGATTAAAATATTTTTATAAATGTCCTGCTGAAATTACTGAACCAATTGCTCCCAAATCAAAAATGCACCGGTGCTAAAGCAATATAATTTTTATGTGACCCCCCCAAATTGGTAGGTAATTTAAGCTAGCACCTAAATGAGTATTTGAAAAGTACTGCAACCATCGGATGGATTTTGTACATCAATTATTCGTTTACAAAACTAAACATCATTGTCACTGCCAGCTATGACTTCAACATTTTTTTTTTATCCGCAAACAGTGACAAATTTTGTTTAAAACTGAATGTAAGTACTTAACAAAAATAAAATATGAAAATATATTAATTTTAATAGCAAAATGAGCTTAGCACTTTGTTTACTTTATTCTCAATCATCTTCTTGGTATGTAAGTATTAAAATTAATCCATTCATTTCACCCCTGGATATTTTTTGTTTTAATAAATCAAATTTGTATTTATTATAAGTTAACTTTGAAATCATTATTGGTTTCGCACGTTTTTGTGTTACGATCTATTTTAATAAATAAATATAATTTAATGCATAATATTTAAAATGCATAGTAATTTTGCTAAATCGTGACTCATTTTGTAATGACATGCTTATGACACATAAAATTTTAATGATTGACAGAAATTTCTAAAGAGAAATTGTAGCAAAAATTTACATTTCTTTTGTATTTTATTTGGTTTTGAAAAATGTCTTCTAAATATTTGCCGATGTTTTAAAATTGCTTTGCTAAAATTTCTCACTCTTATGATTCTGTAAAGTTGTACGCCATTTTCGATAAACTATCAGATTGATGTTCTAAAAATCACATTAAGATTAATATGTTTAAATGTTCATAATTTAAATTCCATTACTTTTTCTTTGTAGCTCCTTGCTGAAGCGGATAGCTGAAGTAAGACACTAAATTAAGCTTTTCTAGTCATATCGCTTATATAGTTTCTTAAGCTTATAGTATGCTTGGTTTTATAAGAAGAAATTCTATCGATTTTGATTGAGTTAGTCTGAAATTGAGAAATGTCAAAGGAAATGCAGAAAAAAACTTGACGTTTAGGTGTGGTTTACATTCAACATCGCCCCTTAAAATTTAACCATCCTTTAATAGTGGCAAGTCATTGATAAATATTATGAAAAGTAGTGGGCCTATATGTGTTCCCTGAGGTATACCAGAATAGTCATTAATTAAAAGAGAGGAGAATAAGCTCCTCTGAACTTTATTATGAAAAATTTTAAGACATTTATGAACAGCATTTTTGTAACAAAAGATCATGACGAACGGTGTCGAAAGCATTGCCGAAATCTATTTAGATAATATCGCACTGAGATCTGTGCTCCATGGTGTCACAAGTTCATAGTTATAAATTTGTGGCACTGGATCAGGCTGGAACAAGCCCGTGTTGACAAGGGGAAATATAGGTTTTCACATGAACTTTTATGAAATCGTTTCATTAGATTTAAAAAACATTATGCTTGCAGTATTCATTTAGGAATGGAGGGGGCATAATCATAGTCACAAAAAAATATAAAGTCGTTTTTAAAAAGATACCGACTTTAGTATGACTATGATTATGGGCTTATTAAGTATATATTTACGAGTATTTATGTTTATATCATGAATTTTTGCATCCCAAAAACTAAAACCTGATAAGAAAGATTTCCAATAGTTAAAACTATATTTCAAATAACAAACAGCAACTAAATTTGGTGTTTCAAATAAGTACAAAGTGTTGTTTAAATATGTTGGATATGCTATCACCTCTAATGGTTTTTGTTTTTTTGCTATAGCAAGCAGATTTGTAATCTGATTTTAGTAAATATTTAAATTTGAACATCACTTTGTAATATCAGCAAGTATTTCTAGCGTCAATGTATAAACATAGAGCAAACAATAAGCCATTTCAGAAAATACATTTGGGCTACTGATGAGACTAAGAGTAAGAATTTATATTTGTAAGCTTTAGATAAATGTATGTTGGTTTGTTTGTTTGGTTGTGTATGTATAAAGCGATTTTCTATGATACTCTTGTTGCTACTATTTGAGCAATTGTTCCAACTAAAATATTCATACCATAAAAACCTTATAAAATTACTACCTAAAATGCATATTTTTTTATATAATAGATAGAAATAGAATTTGATTTTACAACCACAAACTGGCAAAACAAAAAAAATACACAGCTATTCATATGCACTAACCAAAATACGCACACACATAGAAAGAAAATAAGTGTTAGCATGTGGAAGGAAACTGAATAAAAACTGCATTCACATAAAACGGAAATAGTATCGCATGAAATTTATTACCACTCTTGAGAGCCATAAAAAGGAAATTGTACACAACATACAATTTACTCTTTATTTTTTTTTTTCCTTTTTTGTTTGAAACTGTTTTTTTTTTTATTTGAAAAATAAATATTTTAGAGTTTTTATTATACGATCATACAAATCGCACACCAGCACAGTAGCATAACACCACACTCAAACCAACGCTGTGCCACGCTTATAAGGCTGTAAAGAAAGTTTCTTTGTTTGTATGTGTTACAAATAAATTCGTAAATATTTAATTGTATGTACAGTGCTAATCAAAATTTAAGTATTTGTTGGCATACAATTGATTTTCAACCGAATACGATGTATTTCTTTTTCCATTAGAATGTTTTTTTTTTTTTTTTTGTTAATTGAGAAATAATAGTCATTCCTGCTGCAAGGCATGATATGATGTACTGTAAATTAAAGTAAAATACCCTTTAAGCCTTTGCTTAATGAAAGTTATTTTTTAAGCTTTCAATATTTAAATTAAAGTGGATGTGGTTAAATATATTTTGAATATACTACGTTCTTGATTCGATCTTTCATATGAACTGCTATTAATTGGAAGCTTTTTACCACTTCTGGTTTTACCGTTATAAGATAAAATTACATTTTAAAACACTAACGAATATTGATATTCCATGTTATTTTTTCATACTAAATGCGGGCTACCACAAACTTTATGTTTTTATTTTAGAATAACCCGATGTGGCATAATAAATACCTTCCTTTCACTCCCCATCAATGGACGATTTTATAAAGGATACTTCCACAAATTAGTAGAAGCTTGGCTTGTTTAAAAAAGATTAAAAAGTTTCACAAGATTAAAAATATTCACAAAATGCTATTCAATAACAACCTTTGGATACATATAGAAATTTTTTAAATAAAATTGGAAGATATGGATGTGGACGATATGTGGTTTCAACAGGACGGTTTCACTTGCCACATAGCCAACAAAACAATTCAATGGCCGTGTTATCTCATGTAGTGGCGATGTCAATTGGCCGCCAAGATCATGTGATTTGACACTGTTTTACTTCTTTCTTTGGGGTTATTTGAAAGAAAAGGTGTACGTCGATAAGCCAGCAACAATTCAAGAACTAAAGGATGAGATAATTCGGCACATTTACAGCATAGAACCTCAATTATGCTTCAGCGTCATCGAAAATTTGGATCATCCTTTATATACACTTTTTTAAGTTTCGTGTTTGTGTGTATAAACATTACGCACATGACAGCATAAAAAACAAAGCAAAAACAGAGAAAAAATTAATGAAAATGTGAAATATCGGTTATATTTTTCATATTTCTGGGTCATTCTTGACCGATCGTTCTGAGTTTTGGCACAAACATTACGACTGTTGTTTATGTTAAAATTGTATACCACATTATTTTGTCCGTAGTGTATTTAAGACAAAATACGCAAAAAAACGCACAAAAAATGAACAAAAAAAGATGCAGTCGCGATTTTTGACTCATAGCTTTGTCAGTTATGAACCTATGCAGCTGAGTTTTAGTCTAGATACTATGAATATGATGTTTGAAAAAACTGTTTACTACTTTTTTTTTAGTTTAAATAAAATACCCAAAAAGAAAACTAAGCAAAAATTGATGAATTTCTAAAATTTCACAACTGAATTTTTGAGAACAAATTTAGTCCTCACAACCGAAGTTGTTTTCTCAGTGTGTTTAACTTTGAAACATAGAAAATAGTCAGTGGAACTCAGTTTTATTCTGAAAATAATTATAGTTTCTCCTTATTATATAGGGAAAACTCTAAGTTGTGATTATGGTTAGTGTGTAAAAATGTGCGAATCATGATGATAAATTTCTTTATTTTATAATTTAACATATTTATTTTATTGATTAATATATAATATATTTTTTATAATCCACTGTTGTTGGAGTACATTTTACTTACCCAGTTTCGTTTATGCAATTTTATTTACCAAATCGTTTTCTTCAATATTTGTCGAATCATTAATTTCTTTGGTTAGTTGTCTGTTTGCAACTGAGGGTAAAATTGTGTGTAGATGCATTTTATAATATTTTTGTTACTATTTGAAGACTAACGAATATTAATACAGACACACACACAAACACAAAAACATTTTTTTTTAACATTTCTTTTGATATAAAATATTGCTGGGTATAATCGTTGAATGTTTGGGTTTCATGCTTCAGTATTTTAATGTTCAACATAAATTTAGTGAAAAGTATACTTTTATAATTTCTCTAACACAACTGTGACACATTTAGTTTGCAAATACTTGTACTTGCTGAATATGTACTCAAAAAAAAAAATATTTTCTTAAAGAAATATCAACGTTATACAAAAAATTTGTCTTATTTTTTTTTTTTTTTGTCTAGGATTGTTGGAGTAGCAAGTTCAACTACACAAATAGCTAAAGCTTAGTTGTTAGAATATAATATTTCATGCTTGAATTAATACTGATTCTCACACACAACATATTTTTTTTAGTTTGTCGTTGTTGTTTTGTAGTAGAAAAATTTTATAATTTTATTTTGGGCAAAAACTATTTGTCAATCGTTTATAAATTAGCCTTTTAAAGTTAAAAATTTTGAATTTAATAGAAAACATTTTAAAAGGTACATATGTAAATGGCTGGGAAGCGCATTAATTTTGTTTCTGATTATTTTGTTTAATAAGATATTAAAAAAAAAAGGATTTTTTTATCTGCAGCACTATTTAGAAATTAATTCTTCCCCTTTAAACGTGCGTAATCATAAAGTTTTAGAAAATTTTCTTATAATGCCAAAAGCTCTCTGCGTATTTTACTTTCAAGATATAAAACTAATTAAAAGTCATTAATTGCATATCACTGTTAATGGTACTGGTAATGTGATGATATAATGCTTGTGGCAAAAAATCTTTTACGACTTCTACGATTAACAGCAAAAGAGAAAAGAATACGTTGTTGACAGAAAGATGGCATAAGACACGTAAGCGTTGTTTGTTCCAACATGACAATATCACAAGAAAAAAGGAAAGGCAACTTATTAACAACTATTTTCGATTCAATTAAGTTGGTGACAAGAAATGAATACTAAATAAAAAGTAAAGAAAATTAGCTTCCTTTATACGGGCAAAAGAAGTAGAAGAAAAAACTGCAAAAATTGGCAAAAATCATTTGCGAATAAACAAGTAAATAGCGGGGGGCATATTAACACTTAAACAAACGAATTTTATAAAAAAAATTATTTAAAAAAATCAGAATATTGTATAGTAAATTCAATGATTATAAAAAAGCTCAAATGGATTTTCCCAGAGAGCTTAGGAAAGAATTTGCAATGAATAGGTCGTGAACGTACCTATTACCAATCAACATCTGCTAGTTTTTAGTATTCATTTAGAGTTTAAAAAAATTTAAATTTTAATAAAATATCTAGTTTCTTTTAAAACTTGAGAGAGATAATCTTTCGCTTTCTCTGCAAGTGCCTCTTTCACTTCTTCTGGTTTCTAGCCACAAATTTCTCATTGCACCTGAATTATCAAAGACAAGTTATTGGAATTTGGCAGATATGTTATTGTTACAAGATGAGTCTATGTCACTTTATTATTCGTTATCTCAGCCAGTGGGTGTTTCAAAATAAATCTTGGAATTCCAATTGATCACGCAAAACCAACATATAGCGATATTTTGCTTCAACTTTGTGTAGCTTCTTTAGGATATAATTTATAATTAAGGTTTTAAATTTTTAAGGAAACAAACCATATTTTTAAAGTAATGACGTATGCATAAAAAGCTTTAAACTTTTATTTATATTTTATTTTTTTTTGCAGTGTAGCATTTTAATATTTGCCAAGTTTTGCACATCTGACTCTACAACAAAATAAACTAAAAAAATATTGTGTGCTTAACTTTCTGTTACCACATTACTCTTAGTATAGTAACTGAACCATTCTGTTCTATAAATATGTATGCATGTAAGTCTGTAGTTACATGTGTTGTAAGTTACATTTGTATATGTATACATGACGATGTCTATTTCCATATTTGTATGTATATTTGTGTTCATTAATGAATGTGGCCGCATAAAAAAAAGGAAAATAATCTAATGAACAACCATTTTAATTAGCTGGATATAACATCAGACAAACAACAATAAAAACAACAAAATTAAGAAATCGTTGGGTTATACGCATCTAAACATGAGCACTTCTACTAGCAACTACAGCAGCAAATAAAATGTTACCTACTCGTAAAGTTAGACAACTGGATAAAAGGTAACTTCTTGTTAATTCATACGAAAAAGGTTAAAAAAAGAATGCATCAAGTAGTACGTGAGTTCATTTGACAATCAACAAACATGTCTATTTAATGCTGTGTACATAAAGGTTTTGAATACGTAAAGAAAAAAACAACTCCACACATACTTTATAAAAAATAATCAACTTAAGCAAGACTAGATTGAACGAAAAAGATTTTTTTTCTAAAAAAGATACAATAATTTATCTTAAAGAAGGATAGCAAAAAAAAAAAACAGCTTGCCCTTCAGAAATACTGGCTACTCCACAAAAAAATTTAATTCTGAAAATAATAGAAAATTCATAAAAAAAAAGATGATATTTATTTTTTTAATTAAAAAAAGAGAGAGAGCACACATACACAGTTGATATTGTCACATAGAGAGAGAGAGAGAGGGAGAGAGAAAGAGATAGAGATCTCCAACAAGCAAATGAGTTTTAAAAACACACTAAAAAAGAACACTATCATGCAAAAATGGCCTTTCATAAAAAAAAAAAAATTATTAAAAAATAATCAAGCCCCGTTATCCAGAAGTCATTTTTATACTGAATATTTCTATGAGTGGTTTCGTATATTTTTCCACTTGTGCCCAATCACATTTATTTGTATGCAATTACAAATTATGACATAATTTTAAGAAATAAATAAATATTTTAAATAAAAAGAAGTGAAATATGTTTCAATGTGTTAGCAAAATATTCATAGTTTTCGCCTTACAAATTCTTCTTAATGAGCTGTTATTAAAACACAAGCAATCAACTCATCAAAAAAATTTTAATGAAAAAAACTCAATATTTTGAGTATTTTTACTCGCAAAGAAAAAAGATGGTTGAATATGGTCACCGCAAACATAGTGTGTTCTTCACAAAAATATTATTATTAATTTGAAGCATCTAAACATTATTCTGATCACGATAAACTTTTCTGTTGGTTTTATAAGGATTTCAGTAAGTTGATTTCAACATACACACGGACAGACGGACATAGCCAAAGCGACTCCACTAGTTATAAGGACCCACGTAATGACAAACTTATATTTACCCTTTTCACTTTTTTGTGAAGGGTAAAGGATGTGTGATTTTTGAATTAATTATTTCTTTTTAGATTAAAAGTAAATTTTAAAATTGTCAAAGATTTTTCAGCTTAAATAGCTGAATCAATTTTATACATATTTTTGCTTAAGCTTGAATACAAACCCAAACTATTTCACAAACATTTGATATGATCTGGCAAGTATGTAGAGAACACAGCCGTTAACAACATTTTTGAACATTCCCTTTATGAATAGAATTTTCTTTGTGGAAGATGAAGCTGAATGATGATGCTGATACAGATAGAAAAGGGCAAATTATTTCTGACAATCTAAAGTCTAAAAATAATATTTTGTTTGAACTCCCATTGTATTCGGTTAGTTAATAACAACTGCTGTTAAAAAAATATATATATATGTGTGTGTAGTTTGATATAAAATAACAAAAAGTATGAACGAAAGAAAAATATTATCCTCATTGCCTGAATGAATCAAAACAAATACACCAACACCCATATCATACCATACTCGTATGTGTGCTGACACTCAATCTGGGCTAGTTTGTTTGAGTTAATGTGCGTGTATACTTTGTTTTAAAATTTTGTTGGCATGTAGTAATCATATACGTTAAACAAAAGTTAATGAACAGAGTTCAAGTTTCAAGTTTTACTATTATTCAATAGACAAATCATGTAAACGTTTTGTGTTCTGTGAAATGTTGCAACAAAATTCTGTTAGTTGAAAACAAAAAGGACCCACAGTAACATAATATTGTTGGGAATATTAGTATCTTTAGAGCTTTTGTTTTCATTTCTAAATTTATTATTGTATTGAAATTCTTAAGTTCGATTCACGCATAATATTGAAGATAAAAGGAACACGAGCACCCTTTTCATTTTTTCTTTTATTAATTAAAAAAAAACAAGAGGGAAAAAATTTTAAATATTAAAGAAAAATATGTGCTTGAATTCTATATGAGTTTTCGATCTTCTAATTGAACTCATGTTGACTAAATAAGAAAAGAACAAGTCCCATGTGTAGAAAATTGAGTTTTGTTATGTTTTTAACAGAAAAACCTAAAAGATACGTGAATTAATGAAAATTTTCGTTAGTCTAATGAAACGCGACATTGGTTGAAGTATTTTGAAATTTTTCATTGGATTAATGTACGCAGTTCTTTCAGTGAACGTATTGAAAACAGAACAAATTTTGTCACTACAGTTGGGCGAAAAAGTTTTCTTTCCCTTAATGCTGTAAAAACTCTAAAGCTGTAAATTTAAATCTTAAAGTTTGTTTTTATTTCTTATGAAATCTTAAAGAGTTTTATAAATATTAATTTTGTTTTTTCTAACTTTTGAATATATTTTGAACACAAAAAATTATCCTTTACGTGTTCTTCATAATTTCTATACTCTCAAAAAAATAAAAGTTGAAAACTTTTTAAATTTTTATGTACATAATTTGATTATTGCATTCTATTACATCACTAAATTAATAAGAAAAATCATCATCAATTTCGCTTTACTCTTTATTAAATACAACATGCTAAGAAGCAATCAAGCGCGATTATTGCACTCATTCCCAAGAAAACGTAATAAATGCAGTTAGAATGCAATTCATGAAACCATGAAAAAAAAATCAAGATTATCATGAAAAAGGTTCTAAAGGGTGTTTTTTATAGACGTATAGAAATTTAAGTTGGCATTACTGTTCAAGATGGCGACCGATTTAACAGCTGTCAAGTAATTTATTCTCAGTTTGAATAGACTAACGCATGAACAACGCTTGCAAATAGTCGTCGAATGGACCCAAAACGAGATTGCCGTTGTTCCCGATTTTCATAAGCGAATTTTGTTTAGCGATGAAGCGCACTTCTGGTTGAATGGCTAAGTCAACAAACAAAACTGCCGCATTTGGAGTGAAGCTAATCCTCAAGTGTATGTCGAAACACCGTTACATCCACAAAAACTGACTGTTTGGTGCGCTTTATGGGCTGGTGGAATCATTGGTCCGTACTTCTTCAAAAACGATGATGGCCAGAACGTTACAGTCAATGGTGATCGGTATAGAGCCATGATTACTAACTTTTTCATTCCTGAATTGAACAACCATGATGTCCAGGAGCTGTGGTTCCAAAAAGACGGCGCAACATGTCACACAGCTCGTGCCACAATCGATTTATTGCAAGACACGTTTGGTGACCACCTAATTTCACGCTTTGGATCTGTGAATTGGCCTCCAAGATCTTGTGATTTAACACCGCTAGACTACTTTCTGTGGGGCTATGTAAAGTCATTGGTCTATGCGAATAAGCCACAAACGCTTGACCATTTGGAAGACAACACTCGCCGTGTTATTGCCGATATACGGCCACAAATGTTGGAAAAAGTCATCGGACTACATCCGAGCCAGCCGTGGCGGTCATATGCCAGAAATCATATTTAAAATGTAATGCCACAAGATTATCTTTCGGATAAATAAAATTTATGCCAATCAAATAATCTATCGTTGTTTTATTGCAATTTAAAGTTCTATGTCTATAAAAAACACCCTTTATAAACAAACACATACATACACGAAAAAAAATATGGTTCAAGCAACCATAGGAGAGAAGTAATATTTTTAAATCAAATATATTTGCCACGTGTTTATAAAACCAGGCATGTTTCAGTTTTGGTTGCATAGTTGGAAGAAGCGTAACCATTTTAGCCTTTTTAAGGTTACATTTAACCTTCTTTTCTCGCATTTAGCCTTAAAATTTATGATATAGCCTTTAGCTTTTTTCCAGCCCTTTTTGGAAAAATTAAAAAAAAATCAAACATTTTTCTAATTGATTATTCAATTGTTCCATTTAGTATTTAGTTATCTAAAACTACCGTTTAGTAATGCTGAGGTTACTCGCTTTTGAGTACGATAACCTTTATATTGAAAAAGCAATTGACTAAATAGAAATTATTTGTCTATTGTTCCAAAAAGATTCAAATATTATATTGCTTTTACAATAAAAAGGTTTTTATTGTTGCAAGAATTGTTGGGAGTAATCTACTGAAGATTCAGAGTAGCGTCTGATGAAATGGTACATATAGATATCATGACGAAAACAATAAATTTCAAATAATCCAACACAATTCTGGAATTAAGCACAAATAAAGATTAATATTTTGTTACACATTTGAATTCCAAATAAAATTATTAGACATTTTAAATGAAATGAATTTTGTTTTGCATTTCTTTTGAATGTCTTTCTTAGAATTTCTTTTGTTATTAATTTAAAAATTGAGTGCCCGCAAACATTTTATGGCTTTCAAAATAGTTTCTTGAACTGAAATTAATTATTATATATTTTAGGATTAAAAAAAAAAAATTGGTATTCAAAGGAAAGTTTTTTTTATCAATTTTTTCCTGTAAATTTTTTTTATTTTTATATTGGTTTATAAGTCCTAAAGTTGTATTACAACAATTTATTTTTTCGCTCCAATAAACTAACCGTTTTTATTAGATATATATTTTTTTTTTGATATTTCAAAAGAAGGTAGAAAGTGAAAAATATAAATATTTGACTAAGAAAATGAAAGGCATATAAGATTTGTAACATCTGAATTTAATTTTTATATGATTGTATTGAAAAGCAAAGCACTCAATCCGTTAGCTGGTGTGTATGTAATTTAATTAAAATGAATAAAAAAATTTTCATGTTTTTTAGTCAACCCATTTGATTTACTTTAGAAAAGTTTGTTTATTTATAATATTTTTGAAAGGAATAAATTTATTTGGATTCGTTCTAGAGAACACCAAAAAATTATTCGTTTTAAAAAGAAAATGTTTTTGAATTCAGTTTAAAAAACAAAAAAACCAATTAAAAAAACTAGCTGCTTTTCTTTTTATCTTTGAATTTTCCTACGTTGGTTTTCATAGAACTTGGTGGCATTTTCTATTAAATTTCAATAATTGTTTAATGTAAGTTTAAATTTGTGAAAATATTTTTTTTTTTTTGCTTTTTCATTTACTTTTATTAAACTATTTTTTTCAAAGGTGGACTTTAACAAAAACATAAACATTTTCTTTTAAAATTTCCTTCATTCAATAAATTAATTGAAATTGTCTTTGGCTAAACATCATATAAAAGCAAAATAGTATTCACTCACAATATTTATTTTCCTATAAATTCAATTTCTTCTTTTCTTTGTGCTCTTGTTGATGTGAGAATTAAAATCACTCTAATGTTAACATGTGGTTTCTTTGCTGCAAACCATTAATATTGAAAGCATTTTTTGTTTCCTTGTGATTAAATTTGTAGTTGCAGATAGAAAATCACTCATGCTGAACAAACCAAAGGAATAGAACTTTATCCCCAGGTAATATTGGCTTAATACAGGTTTGTTTTTCCGTTTGCTTTTTATAACAAGTTTTTAATGAAAAAAAGCCAATAAAACCAACAAAATATCGGCTGAAAACTAAGAATTCTAAAACAAACAAAAAAAAAAAAAAAAAAATTTTAAAGAAATATTTCTTAAACTAAAGGCAATCAATATAAAATGCATTTATTTGCCCTTTTATCTCGATTGGAAATTTTTTTCTTTTATTATTAATGATGATGCAATGTTTTACAAGCATAATTAGGAATGCGAAAGAAGCCATAACGAATCTTACAAGCCTATCTGTTTAATAAAAAATAATTATTTGTAAATATTGACTTATTGTTTGCATTTCAATTTCAAAGCGCGAAATAAATCCTAAAAAAACCAAGTCAACAAATTTATACTTTTATTTTAAGTCAAATTATAAAAAAAAATTTCAAACTTACCTCCAGTAACAGAAAAATATTTCATAAATTAAATGAAACGATTTCATTAAACTGAAATATTTAAGAAATTTTGTTTTTTTTTTTAATTGTTTATTATTATTGAATCTTTCTATAAGAAATTATGTGAATGTCTTTATTTCTTAAACAGTTGTGTGATATGCTTAACAAATGATTTGATAAGTTTATAAAGGTTCCCTACTTTTTAAAGAAAAAAAACACAGAAAATTCAAATTTAATGGATAATGTTTATTATCATTTGAAAGAACATTCTTTGGCATTTATTTTTTGAATATTATGTCTATCAAATGTTGGCCGTTGCTACGTCGCAGATGGTCCATCCGTTGAGTCGAATTTTCGATGACTCGTACGAGCATTTCGACTGGTAACTGGCGAATGACACAAGTGATGTTTTCCTCCAAGGCCTGAATCGAAGCGGGTTTGTCCGCATAAACTTTAGACCTTACATAACCCCACAGGAAAAAGTCTAACGGTGTGACATCACACGATCTTGGTGGGTGACTGGCCCAAAACGTGAAATTATGTGCTCACCGAAATGTTCTCTCAATAAATCTATTGATTGATGCGATGTGTGGGTAGTGGCGCCATTTTGCTGAAACCAAATGTCGCCGAGATCACGAGTTTCAATTTCAGGCATCAAATAGTCGGTTATCATGGCACGATAACGGTCGCCATTGACGGTTACGGTCTTCGTGTACACTCTCAGCTACGGCCGCTATATTGTCTTCACAGCGTGCTGGACGTGGTCTATTCGGTCGAATATTATCCAATAATGAATACTGGGTCTCAAAATGGGTGATGATGTTGCGAATAGTACGCTCAGTAGGCCGATTATATTGACAGAACATGAATTTTCGTAATAAAGTTGAACGATTTGTAAACGTTGTTCAGGCGTAAGTCTTTTCATTATGATATGCCAAACAATACAAAAAAAAATAACATGAAAGCATGACACGACTCACACGTGATCTGTCAAAAAAAGGCTATTGAAAAAAGTCTCTCTACTTGAATCACCCATTATTTAAAATATGTATGTATATATAATAATAATAAGTTTTTATATATATGAATATAAGATATTGGAATAATACATATTTGTAGGTTAAGTACGAATTAAGTATAAAATTTTTTATAGCATCTGTTCATTATATTGATAAACTTCTTAATCATATATGGCCCTATGGGCTCGATTAAGCAATAAATAAATAAATGAAATGAATTAAGGAAATATTTTCAATAATTTAATGAAATTATGCCAATTATTTTAATATCGATAAATCACTGAGCATATCTGGCAAGTCATCATGAATAGTTCAACGGCAGTTTGTAAGAATTAATGTTGAAAAAATTTAGCCTACTCGCGAATTTAATAGAGCACTTTATCAAGCAATTGTGGGACTTATAGTTGCTGGATATCTTGAGCAAAAAAAAAAAAAAAAAAAGCTTAGATAATGTGTAACAAAGTCATCAGATTGTCTGTTTTAGTACAACAGGAGCAAGAATTACATAATAACTTTGTGATTATCTAACTATGAGAAAGTCTACAGGATTACTTGAAAGTCCAAAGGGGGCATGTAGCAAACAAAAATACTAGTTTTGAGCTCACTAGGATCAAAGGTTATTCTTAATCTTAATTTTGAAGATTCAATATATAAATATTGATAATTAAAATAACACGCTCTACAACGAAAAAGCTTTTAAAAAAAATTCTTTATTTTAAGTATCTTCCAGTTAATTAAATTTTAAAATTTATTTTTATTTATATGAAATTCAATAAATCATACATGAAGGGTGCTAATGCCATAAACAATTTTCATGTTATCATATACTTAGCTGTAAATACAACACACACATACACATACACACTTATGAATAAATAAATAAATGGAAAATTTATATTTTTTATCTACTTTCTCAGTACATCATTTGTGTGCCATGTGTCTAATTTAATTATGACATAAATTGTTTAAAAAATGAAGTGAAAATCCTTTTCATTTTTCAATCATTTAATTAGAGTTCTATTCCATCTTTTTTTTCACAATTTTTCAAAACCAATTACTTGTGTGCTGTGTGTGCAGTGTTTCTCCAAGTTTGCTGTTTTTTGTTCTTTCTTTTTTTTACGAGATTCTACTTTTATTTTCTGAAGATAAATAAAAATCCATCTAATATTTAAGACCTCGTATACGTTTCTCTTCTCTTCATGTGTTTATTATGTTTTCAGTTTTGTACTTGTTTTTGCTTTGCTTTCATTATATTTTGTTTTGTTGCCTTTATAAACAGTTTGTTGTAATAAATTTTTTAATAGCACAATATCTCGTTTTTTATATTTTTTTGGTGCTGTTTGGACAACATATTACTTTAAAACATCTGCAACATCATAAATCATATTTTGTTGTTGTTTTATGTTTTTTGTAGCCTGAAATTCGAATTGTTTGTTGCTGCCAAAGCTGATTTTTACTCCTTACGTCTCTTTAGATCCACTGTATATCATGTTTGGCTTGAAAAAAAAGTTTCGCTTTTAATAAGCTTCAATAATATAAATGCCACAAATCCACACATCACAGTCAGTTGTAACGAATTTTGTAACACCTTACGAAAGAAAGAAAGTGTAATAAAAAAGTTTTGGGGCTTATTTAGTGTTTGAGGCAAATAATGTTTTAAGCTTGTATTCAAAGAAAATTAAAGTAGACTTGAAATCGAATTATGACAAATTTGTGTGAAAAATTTGTCATAATTTATACTTGAAGTCGTTATTAGTCTCTTTGAATACCAGCCTTAAAAGTTAAGCCTAAATTATAGTGAAATTTGTTTTTTGTGTTTTATTGTTGTATAAGAAGAAAAAAACATTTTTGAAAAACCTTAAATTTAAATTAAAAGAATTTATTGAAATAAATAAATTTTCACAGAATCTCTATATCTCCCTCTTTCGCTCCTTATCTCTTCAGATTTTTTGTCTGACCTGATATGAAAGATTAACTTAAGTTTGGCAATAGTTACGAGTAATTGGCTGTATGTGTTACGTAACAGCATCCATAAAGTATAACAAACTAAGTGTAAGAGCATTCGGTATAAAATTTAAAATAACAATAAAACCATTTATGAAGTGTAAACAATGGAAAAAATGTTAAACATTCACCATGAAGGCATGTAAACTATTAAACAATAAATTATATTTAAACACAAAAACAGTAAAATTTATACTTATAAATATAAAATGTGTACATTCATACAAACAAGACCATGGCTTAAATATGTATGTACCAACTCTCTGGTATATTATATATCGGTATGTTCTTTCATTTCTCATTTACGAGTTGTGTGTATGTTTGTGATAAATTTTTTTTTTTTTTTGGCATGACCAGGTAGATTGGTAGTGTGATGTTTATGTGGGTACACGTTTGTGTGCATTCGCAAAATGTGCTTGAATGTTGATTATTTTTGCACAGTTTTTCATGGTCTTCATAGTCGTATATCAATTTCTGATAAAAATGTTAAATTATTAATACAAATATGCTTTTAAAAATATTGAAATATTAAATACAATAAATTCAAAAGAGTTAATAAATATTTATATAAAAAAAAAATAGTACAAATATGCGAGTGCGCTGTAAAATTAATTCCATTTGTCAGGGCTTTTTTCTTAATTTTTTTTTTTTTCTTGTGATATTTTTAATATTTAATAATAAGTTCAGTTTTAAATTTGTTTTGGTTAAGCGCAGTTTTTTTGTCATATAATATTTCTGTTAAAAATTAAAATAAACATTCAAAAGTACAGGTGATGACAGCAATTAAACTCTTTTGGGACACAGTAAAGAAACCTGACAGAAGTGTGTTTGTTTTAATTTGCGGTAGCAGAAAAGTACGGATATCCCTGATACCTGGTTAGGCATTCACTCAAGCAAGAATGCCTTAGTTAAGGAGACTTTTAATTTGATCATTTGACAGCAGAGGTTGTTCTGTATATTATAAAGTCAATTAACGGCTATAAGAACTAAGTCTCCAATAAACTAATTCTAATCTAATGCACTTAGATTAGATCTTGATGGTTTTAAAGAGTTAGTAAAATTTTTTTAAAAATTCTAGTTAACGGCAAAAGTAATTGTTCATTAAACGACATCTGTACATTTCCATCTCTTTGCATAAATTCTACTTAGTAAAGTGTATGCTTCTGGATAGCAGTATACTACCAAAGAGACACTTATTGAAGGCATAAAAGTGACTTGGTTGACCATATCGCTCGATTACATACAATCACTGTCGATTTTACAAATTTACGAAACAATGCGTAAAAATGGAGGTCATTAACATGTACAAATTTTTATAAAATGTAAATAAAAAAAAATTTTTTATTGAAAATTATACATAAATTATAGAAGTGTCTTATTCATGTGATATAAATTTTAAAAAAATGCCTTTAAATTTGCATCACATGAATAAGACACTTCAAAAAAAACAGTTTATGTATAATTTTCAATAAAAATTTTTAAGTTTATTTACATTTTACTTTTTTTTTATTTTTTTTTTTATAAAAACTAAAGCACTTTTAAATATATTGAATCCATTTTTTACTGTTCAATAAAAACTAAACTATCTTTAAATTAAGTTCTTAACTATTTTTTTAGAAGCTATAAGCTTTTGAAAAAATTTTGCTAGAGGGTGTTATTCATGTAGCAGGGAGTGTATTTCATTGAATCAATCAGCCTTATTACGAGTGTTGTTGTCGTATTCGAATTCACGACAAGCCCATATAAAACATATCACTGTTTCCGCCACGGCAACGACACTCATAATCAGGCCTAATGAAACAATTTTAAAGAAATCATTTCATTACATTAATAAAACATTTTTCTTTAAGAGTTTTGCTAAGACTATGAAGGCTTTTTACGTTAGAACTAACGTATACAAATTTTTTGAGCTTTAAACTCTGAACTTATTTATTTTCTAATCTTCTTAAGTGCGTGTCACGTAAATGATGTAAGATATTCTTATTAACGTTGTAAAGGTTTGGGCTGCACATATAAGTTTCCCCATTTTATATTTGATTATAAAATACTTAATCGTACAAAATTCATTTTAACAAAACACATTTCATTACATTACAATATTGGATGTATTGTATGTGTGTATGTTTGCAAAATTGTTGGTTTGAAGCCCCAACACAATGTACTCGTAGTAATTATAGCTATACGTGCACACACTCCCATGTTTTTGCAATAAGAACCAAGCAAAATTTGATTTCCTTATGAAGCTATTTTATCTACTTCAGTACAAATGAAAATGAAATTATTATCTTAAATTTTCTCTGAATACCATTTAGTGAGACTCTTCTTGCTTTTATAGAAATTTGTGTAAACTGCAGTAAAATGCCAACACAAACGTAGTGCTGTTTTCAAGTACATGTACTCACTGTACTAAAATAATTTTCTTATTACCGTTAACAGTGATAAAATCTAATTGTTCTGTTTTATTGTGTTAAATTGATAATTTCAGAATTAAATTAGTAATATTGTAATAGGATCACGTAACACTATTAAAGTTTCTCAAGACGGCATAAGAATTAATGAAGAAGGAAAAATCGTATCGTATGTAAAAGAACGAGTACTTTTGTATCAATTCCAACGAAATACTCGTAAATATTTAATTAACATAAATTGATATAAAAGAACAAGGTAGCATTCTACACTTTTTTTTATTCAAATAACAAATATTAACTAAGTTTTATGGCAGAAAGAAGATTTTTTGTTAAGGGTTCATCAGATAATAAAGAAAATATTTTTATTGAAAAAAATTCTATTATAAAATTTAATAACTTTTTCAAATAGTTAATTCTATTTGTTCTTCCTCTGAATCCACTCTTGCTAAGGGATATTTTTTTTTTAATTTTTGCACCTGAGTATTAATTTTTAATGGCTTTTTTTTCTTACTAGAAAATTTTATGTTGTACAGAATATTTATATTAAACATTTTATTGAATATTGAATATGTGGCGTATGTCTGCGATTTACCACGTAGAATGACTTATGGCCATTATTACAACTTGCCATTAAAAGGTATCAGATATTTATTTATTTATATAGATTCCTTACAGACTATAAAATAGTACACGCAAAGAAAAAAGATGGTTGAATGTGGTCACCGCAAACATAGTTTGATTTTCACAAAAATATTATTATAAATTTGAATTATCTAAACATTATTCTGATCACGATAAACATGTTTCTAGTTATTTTTAACCATATTATGTTTAGTGTCTTAGATCAACCATATAATTATCATATTATGCTTAATAAAATTTTACTTGAAATCATAAATATGTTCATAGCAAACATAATAATGATAAAAATATGGTTGAATGTAAATTGTATTCTACCATATAAATAAAGTGAGTATAAAACGAAAACTTAATCGTTCAAACTCAACTAAGCTTTGTGGCTGAAATGGTTGAGTGGCGAGTTAATGCTTCTTAACTAAGTGTTCGCAAGTTCGAGCCCTCGTAGAGTCAACTAAAATTTAAACTCGATGTATTATGTAATATCTAAATAATGTAAATAAATACAAATTGAAAGAAAATAAAAATCAATGGATTAGAAAAACTTTATTTACAGAAAAAATTTAAATAAAAATTTTTTTTTTAAATCATATTAAAATAAATATGTATGCATTAAAAAAATTTTTTAAAAATTTCTTGCCTTGACCGGGGGTTGAACCACAACATCTGCAGTTGAAAGCTATTTTTAATATCTTTGATTTAAAAATATATATGGTTAGAAGCAATCATAAATCTAACCATACTATGTTTCCACCAGAATATGGTTGCCTCAACCATATTTTTTCTTTGCGTGTATAAATTGATAATGGACTCTTAGTTTAATTTCTAAATTTACTGAAATATAATACATGATTAAATTATGGAGGATAAAGTTCTTAAAGTTAAATTCTACTAGTTGATGCTTATTTATGGCATTAAGAAATGTTATCGCTCTAGTCAATGGACTATTTGCAGCATAATTAAGGGAACATAAAACATATTTCTGTACCAGAACTTTAGTTATAAATAGTAACCGATAAAGTGACCTTTACTTTTTCTGAATTATTACAACCTTAGAATAAATTTAACTTATTTTATAGCATCCACTTCTAAGAATTCTGTGTACAGCAACCATAAATAAGAAGAAAAAAAGCTGCTAATACGATGTAGGATAATAAAAACCTTATAGTTCATGTTAAAAGTTAAATAAGTTTGTTTTTTTTATCGAATACTTTTCGTTAAAGTCTATTTGTTGTAGTCAAAAACTATTTGTCCATTCAGATTCTGTCGCTAGTTAATATTTAGTTGTAATAATGGCCTTTAGCATTAGTGTGTGACAAAAAATATTAAAAAATGTCAAAGCTGAAATTATAGCTGTAAAAGAGCCAAGTGACATCGCCAAGAAAGCTGATAACCGGCGAAACAACAAATATACAATTGCATGTTTTTTCTAGTACAACAAATAGAGTTGTGGATGTTTTAAAAATTCTTAATAATAAAAATCAATTGTGAAATTTTTTCAATTAAAGAAATTTGAATGTCTTCTTTTAATTAAGTTAAAAAAAAAAAAATTATAAAAAAAATATGAAGAACTAGCCGCTTTACCATGTCTTTACTTTTTTGTTTCAAATGTAATTGTATGGCCCACAATAAATATCTATTGTTAGTGTACGAGTAGCTCTTTATTATATTTTATTATTAAAAATTTAAGCTAACGATTTTGTGGGCGTGGCTTATATATAAAATTAAATTCTTTTAAAAAATATTAAGGTTTTGTAAGCTTATTGGTATATATTCCTCGACAGTTTTGGTTTATTGGGTTGCTTAAAATAATTCCAAAATGTATTCTCTATTATGGCAATTACCCAGGGAATTTATCAAACAATATATTACAGAAATACAAGCCTTACTTAAATGCTTTTTACTTTTACTTGGTTTTTACTTTATTTTTGTATTATTTTTTAATGCATAACAAAAATACCTGCTGTAGAATAACGAAGTATGAGTACATTTTCATTGTATCAATTTTGCTTTATTGCATTTATGTATCTGTAACTTGACGTTCATGAGCAGGTATGTATGTATGAAAAAGTGTATTCAAGCTAATCAATTGAATTTCTGCAAAGTATGATAAATGAACAAAAAGAAGGAAACAGTTTTAAGTAACTTTGAGTACAATTGTTTGCATTTTGTAAGTTACAGTTATGTACGTATGTACGTCTGAATATTTTTGTTAGATTATTCATATGCATTTGTAAAAATGCATGCACACCACCTTTGAAGTCTAACAACAGTTTTATACATTTACCCTTTTTGTTTCGTTGTCAAGTAAAAAAAAAAACTGGCATTTTTTAAAAATACTTTTCTGTAATTTTACATTTTTGCAGAGACTAAGCTCGACAACATGTGACATTTGTCTATCTATCAGCTTGTTAAAAAAAAATGTCATAAAAAATATTAAATAAAAAATATATGTGTATAGCAAAGTGCATTTGTAAAGTAGTACTCGAACTAAAATATGGAACAGTAATTCCACATAAAACGAAATATGCATGAGTAGTGCACTCATACTTATCTGTTTGTTTGACTGAGTGTGCTCGTATGTAGTTTTTTTTTAAAGTGAACTCTTTTTTCTTTTTTTTTCTTTTTTTTTGAAGTTGCGTGATCCTTTTCTAATATTGAGTAAGAGAATACTAAATGTTAAAGGAAATAATGGGGAGCATCTGACAAAATGACAACCATTCAAACTATATCTGTGATATGTGATTGAAATGTAAACCATAGAAATTCAATGCAAACAACGTATGCCCTGAGACACATTTATTTATAAAAAAAGAAAAAACTAATATAATGAAAAGCATATTGTATAACATTACGTTTTTGCCATAACCAGAGTTTAGAATTAATTTTTTTTTTGTTTCAACTGTGAATAATGAAAAGTATTGAAATGCTTCAGGTTAAATTTTTATAAACCAAAATTAAATTTAAAGAAATAATAATTATACAAGTGTCAGACCAAATTTAATTTCACGCACAACTTTAGAATTAAATTTCCAGATCGGGTTAATTGGGAACAGAACAGATAAGAAGAAAACCCAATTTCATATCACATGTATGGTATGGTAGGTGTCCCCGTAGATTAGTGGGTAGAACACTCAGGTTCTATTCTTCAAATTTCAAATTTGTTTCAGAAAGGGTTGTAGCAAGGCCAACATCCCAAAAATCATTTTTTGTCAGGTGGTTGATTAATTTTTGGCCAGTTTCAAATTTTTTTTGCATTTTGATGACTTTCTTCCAACTATTAGGCCTACATTTCCTTATAAAAATTAAACACAATTTTTATTTTATATTATCTCGACGTTTCGTGAATTTTATGTTCACTTTTTCAAGGGATCTTGTCTATTTAACAAACAGAAAACATTAAACAATTTATTTTTTTATATAAAGACAGTTCGCTTACAATGTGTGTATGTATGTTACATTAATGTTATTATATTATTTGCCAGTATGGATCGAGAGATTTAAGTTTTTCGGGCCAAAATATATGACATTGAGCTCTGCCTAAGAGAAGATCTTTAAAGAGATACAAATAACAGTCACATCTTTATTAACTCTTGCAGCAACGCAGCTTTACAGGCACTCAGTGCGTTTGCATTAAGATCGAAACTGTTCTGGGATTGTCTAATACTTCTGAAGCAGATAAACGACCAATAAAAGGCTCAGAACCATTCTGAAAAAAAGAAAAAAAAGAAACGCAACAATATTGCTGAGAAACGAGGGATATCAAGACAGTGAAAAAATCCAGGCCATTAATTTCTAGGAAGAGAACAACTGACTTAATAGGCCTGAGTTGGCAAGCTACTCGCATTGTCAACGGACGCATGACTGGACATTGCGGAGTATTGAAACACTTGGCAAATATGACTATCAGTCAAAATGACCTCTACAGAATATGTAACGAAGATGAAGGGGCAGTAGAATAGTCTAATTTGGACTCGTTTTCATTAAAAACTCCAAACGTCTGATATGGCAGACAAATCGCTCAAGAAACTCTTTGAATTATTATTAAATACTATACTAAAGGATGATTTGTGGTGCTAGGGTACTGTCTATTTTGACCGCAGTGATCTGTTGACTAGTTTCCACTATTTATTCCAATTTTAATAACTCGTTATTAAATTTCTAATCAAGGTATTCGATAGCTAGCAAAATTTCATTCGAAATGAAAAATACCATTAAAGTTTGAATAAAAACAGAATATCAGTTGTTTTTTTTTTAAATCAAGAAAGAAAAATAATAACAAATCGAATGTTGTTGTAGTTTAAATTTTCGTCCAACTACAAAGAGGATGAGGAAAAAGCACAATATCACCCAATTTTAATGTGTAACATTTTTTTCTTTAGTTTACAAATTGTTTTAATTGATTTAAATTATTTTATTATTATTTTTTTCCTTTTTTTTAATAGTTTACATGTATCAGTTATTGATTCAGTAGCATATTCATAAAGCCGTTTCTAAGTCATATGTAATTACTGTAATCAACAGTTTACAACAGTTGTGTAGCTGTTGAGCTCAACAGTTACGGCTTATGAACGCACCCAATTACCAAATTTTCTTAGTGTTGTAAAATACATGCGTTGGCACTCTGTTCAACCCTGGAGCTTTAGTTCGTTTCGTATCGGGTATAAGCATTAGAAATCTGGCACTATATATATTTTATTTGATATGTAAATAATTTCCTTCACGACTGATAGAATTAGGCCCCCTGCACAAATAATATAATTTGCATAAGGATGTTATTTCAAAAATTAACACTTTCAATTTCAAAAAAATTTATTAAATTTATTTTAGTATTATAAATTGAAACATAAATAAAAATCATTAGATTTTTAGTTATTTTGATAGCAAATATATATCCATATATGTATCTATACACTTAAACCAACGCCCATTTGTGTTTTGGAACTTTCGTTGGAAATATTTTACAGATTACGTTTCAAACACATGCTGCCAGCCATAAAAAGAAAGTTTGGTTTTTTTTTATGTTTTGGCTTTAAATACAAAATAAATTTAACTGCTAAAAATCTTCTTACTAGCTGAAAACTAAGCTCAGCTGTCAAAATTGTTTTTTTTTGTCGGAAAATCTAAATAAATAAATAAATGTTTTAGTGAGATAAATTTATTTGCAAATATTTTTGTTAACTTCATATTTATACTGGCTGATATGTCTGAAGTTTGTTTTTATTTATTTCATTTCCCTTTTTTTTTTCAAATATTAAACAAAATTTGATTTTAACTTTCACTGTTAAATGTATTGTTTTTTCAAGCTTTCTCATATTTTTTTGCTCTTAAATTATTTAAATATTTGTATGTGAGTACAAACCTTGAAAACTAGCCTGACTCAGAAAATATTTTTCTCTAAAAATTTATAAATATTTCCAATTTCAATTTAAACAGAAAAACTTATTTAAAAATATTTTTTGTTTTTTGTTTTCTTGAATCATTCATTCATTTCATAATTGTATTGGCAAATACTATAAAAAAATGAATGAGTGCGTGTGTTAAGCTTTTGTTTATTTGTAGTTCAATAAACTGCAAGGCAACTGAGTTCATGGCTCTTGTTTTTTTTTCTTTTTCTGCTTAAATAGTTTTATTTTATGCAAATTTATGGAACCGTTAAAGTTTAATTAGTTATAAAGTTGAAAGCCAGAAAACTGTGTAGTTCAACTTAAATTAACATAATTTAACAATATTTATTCGTTGTATTTTTTTTTTTTTGCGATTTACAAAAAGATTAAAAGGAAAAATGTTAAAATGTAGATGAAAAATTAACTGGCTGTTTAATAAAAAAAAAAAAAAAAAAAAAAAAAAAAGAAAAAAACAATAGGAGAAAAAAGTAGAACAAAAAGTATTTAAAAAATAATTTCATTAATTAATATTTTTTAAATGAAATGAGTAAAATTGTTTTAATTGTTAAAACCGTAACATTATTATTATCATTAGGACGCATGTACCGTGAACCAGAAAGCTTTTTGTAAAAACCATAAGTCAACAGAAATTTTCCCAGAAGTCTTGCTTTAACAGACTTAATAAACGACTTACAGTGCAAAGAAAAAATACGAAGTCTAGAGTATTACTGAATATGCCAAGCTGGCTTACGGCATCAAGGAAAGTATTAGAGAAGGGGTTGTATTGAAAATACTCGCAGGTGGAAACGACATCAAAATCTAAGTTGAACTGCTCTCAAGCCGATAAGCACTTAAAAAAATATTTATTTCTATCAAAATATTTCTTTATTTTCTATGCTACTCGTAATTCAAATTTAATATTTTCTTGATTGATGATATTGTCATGAATTAAATTAAATAACTAAATAATTCAGGCAGAGATACTGGCGATCTGGCAGACATACAAATCTTTGTACGATAGAAGGGAACTTTAGACATTTTTATTAAAAGTCAAGCGATTTCCTGGAAATTCAATTGAATGTTATTCAATTGTAAAAGTAAGGCCGACGTATCCGCAGCTTGAATTTCTGTATGCAGGGGTTTCATCAGCAGGCAAAGGGATTGGCCAAGGCTGTTTTTAACGTAAAGGCTTCTATGTCAGTGACTGTCGCTATGCCGCTTAGTAGCATCAGAAATGACATTCTTGGATACTTGCAGATGTCAGATAAACGCTTCACTCAGGAATACAATGGAAATTTAAAAGATTGCTGCCTATGATAATTGGTTACTGGGCGATCGCCACGCAGGTTAACATAGTAGTACTGTTTTGCCGTACACTTGAGAATAAAGAGACAGTCCTTCATCTTCTCTGCGAGTGCCTGGCTCTTCTCGCTTCGAGACAAAAATTTCTGGATGCACACTCTATGATAGGATTATCTCTATGATATCGGGAGTAGGGTTGGCTAAAAACTGAGTCTAGATCGCCTTGTTACTCCGTTGTCTTGGTGAGTAGGAGGTTAACCTTCATTTCGTCCTTCTCTAGAAACTTACGTTGCTTACCCTTATGTGTGGTTTTCAACACATAACATGTTTTTTTTTCAGTTGAAATAATTTTTTATCAGCAATAAAACATTTGTTAAGCCATTTTATTATATTTAATACTATCAGGGAAAATTTGGGACCATCTAAAAGTCATTACTGTACATAATCAAGCGTTAAGAGTAAATTTTGTGTGTGAACACTTGTAAAGAAACAGATAATATTCACGATAAAAAATGATGTACAGAACTACAATAGCACCAACGGCCAGATAAGCCTCCTGAGTAGGTTGCACAGGGCGCTTCAATAAAAAATAAAAAGGGGCTTCCTTTCATAAAGACTTATGCCGAGAGACCTGGGCCTAAGGCTATTCTAAACCTTACCAGAAATGACTTTAAGCTCTACTGAACTATTTGCAGAACATTTTCGATTCAATTGTGATTTAATTAAATTGATATGGTACAAGAAATTCATGTCCTTTCTGTCAAGAGAGGGAACCATAGACCTCTGTACATTTTCCAACGTTTTAAAAATGCAGTATAGTCATCCTAGGCAGCCAGAGTATCAAGAGAGAAATACATGCATATTTCATATGTATGGAAAACCTTACATGAAGGTAACTTTTGAAATATTTCTTTAGAAAATGTGTTTTATATAATTAAATAATGAAGCGTACAAAGTCAAGAAATTTCAAGAAAATTGCTTGATTTTTTCCCTTTCAAATTTAGAAAAGAAAATTTGTTTGTGTGGTTTCCAACACAAAGATGTTAAAAAAGAAATATTGAGATTTTACGATTGACTGATATTGAGACTGCTACGTAAGCCAACCAACCAAACACATACAAAATTTTAATGAGTTTTTTGGGTTCGCCCTTTCTTTAATTTCTAGCGTACAAACACCAGAGATCATTTTAGTAATAGAAATTCTTTACAAAAGTACTTTTAATTGCTATGGAAATTATTTCCAAAGACTACACTAACATGAAATGAATGTAATTAATTTAGATAAAGTAAAAAAACCTCAACAAAAAATCAAATTAAATTATAATGAAAGTTCAATGTAAACTTTAAATCGTGTGTAGTCTTTGTATTTGCTTTTAATCCAAATTATCCTAAAATTATTGTAATTGCTCTTTATGTTATTTTGTATAAAATTTATATGTACATGTAAGTACAAGTAAAGTGCATTTACAAATGAAACAAAAGTTTAATTACACTCATATTTTGTCAAGTGGGCGCTTAAAAAGTTTAATTTAATTCGATCATTAATGCAAAAGTTACATTTATTGCGTTACGAGCACTGTGTTCTATCGAATATCGAATAAGCAAATATAATTATCCAAATCCAAGCACACATACGCGTACAAGTGCACATTAAAATTATTGCTGGCTTAAACAAGTAACAAACATGACACTTGAACCAGATAATAGTTAAAAGCATTAAAAAATAATTATTTTTAAAATAAATTCACAAAAAGAGGGAATGTTACAAATTTAATTGTTAAAAATTAATTAAAATTTATTTGAGTGTTTGTCTAAGAGCGTGTGTGTGTGTGCTTTAAAATTGTAGCAAGTGAGGAGAAGAAATTCTTGAAATACAGCTAATTAGTGCTTTAAATATTTGGACTTTATTATTGTTGTAGTCAAGGACAACGTATTACAATCGACTTAAAAGCATCCATTCAAGACTTTTTGATTTTACTTTTTAAGGATACTTTAAAATTTAATTTAATCAAGTCTAAGCAATTAAAATAATAAAGTTTTTTGTCAATGAAAATATTTTAAACTAAAGCAGTTCTGCAGGCAAATTTTTTTATTTAATTATTAATTTTTTTAAAGATAAGAAAAGTAATTCTCCCAAAATGATTGCTCTGTCCCACCAATACTATCAAAAATCATTTAAAAAAATGCAAAAAAAACATGCCATTTAATATTAGCACTCTGCTCTTTCTTTGAAAAAGTATTTGCTGTTGCAACTACATGTAAGAATTAACGAATAAACAAAAAGTTGCTCTGCATTATTTATTATTTTCCAAGTTATCATTTCAACAGTTAAAGTTAAACAACAAAAAAATAGAAACAAACTGATGATTATGATGATGAGCTTAAACTGAAACTAAAAATAAATAAAAACAAAAACTTAAAAAAAAATTCATTTTAGCCCGAAGTTGTGTTTGTTTGTTGCCTTTGAATTGAGCACAAGTGTCGAAAGTTTTATGATTATTATCATACTTTTCTCGCACAATAAGTTGCCATGCCACCCAAATGATTAAAACTAAGGCAGTTAGTTAGTTTAGTTAGTTGGATACGTCCATGGCCCTGAATGAATGGATAAGTTGCTTAAAATCTGTGTAAATTATTAATTTAGTTTGGGCAAACAAAACTTTCAAATTCAAATATACGTATGCACGCACATAAAAGCATACACACACACACACACACCCATACACACACACATGCATGCAATATTAATGCAGAGTAGCAAATGCAACTTTTGAGAAATAGAAATCACAAGAATATTTACCCAAGTGTTGCTAGTAAATTGTTGGTTGTAGCAGTTTTCATTGTGTGTATTTTACAAGGGCAAAGAATTTATGCAATAGAAAATACTGGTATCAGTACTAGTGCAATCATTTATTCAAGTTCCTTCTTTTTTTTTTATTCTTTCATTTTTGTTTCATTTTGGCATTTAACGCGTAAATGCATTTTTAACGCTCGACTGCTGTTATTGCAAGATTTGCTTGCTTCTTTTGCCATTGTAGATAATTCGCCTTAATTTTATGCAACTGCTGCTTGCTTGCTTGCATTTCATTGTGTTTAAATATATCAAAGATGCTGGTTTTCCTTGTTGAAATTCCATTTTGTAGGAGTTTATTCAAAATAACAAAAATACTCATACACTGCCTCCCTCTTTCTCTGCCTCACGCGCATATATACACAAACTTAACAAAAATTAATTCAATTCTGTCTATTCTAGAGCAGAAAACCCAGCGAAATGTGGCTCAACAAAATTATTTTTAAGTAAATAAAGAATAGCTATTTATGATCTCTCTTTTATCTTTTATCTTTTAAGCTCCCAATACACGAAATTTAAAATGCCGCATGTGCATGTGGCTCTGACGAGACGATGAATTTATTATTTTGTTTTCATGCATGTAGAAAAGTCTTAGAAGTTGTATGCATTAAAATTTTGATAGTTCTTACATGAAATGTAAAAATTTTATTGAGCCGATAGCGTCCTGATATTTTTAGTCTACATTTTCAAAACGAAAATTTAGTTCCTAAATATCCTCCATAGAAAAAATTCAGCGCCTCAACTAACAAGCCATATCCTTAATCCTTAAATGTTCGAATACACATCCCCTAAGTCTGCACAAAAAATTGGTTTAATTAATTTTTAGAGCAACGAAAGCACATTTCGTTAAGTCTCATCTTTGTGTTGAAAACTACACAAACAAGTTTTCTTTTCTAAATTTGAAAGGGAAAAAACCAAGTAATTCTCTTGAAATTTATTGACTTTCTCCGATTCATTATTTAATTATGTAAAACACATTTACAAATTAAAAAAAAAGGTTTTTCTGAAGAGTATTTCCTAAATCACCTTCATGTGTGGTGATTTATTTCCACATGTATTTCGCCCCTTTAATTCCATTTTGTAGTCAAATATTTCTCTCTTGATATTGTTATTGCCTATGATGACCCTATTGCATATATTAAACGTTTTAAAATGTACAGGTAGTGGTCTATCGTTCCCTCTCTTGACAGAGATGACATGAATCATCTTGTAACATACCAATTTAATTTATGTCTCAATTGATTCTGTAAGTAGTTCAATAGAGTTTAGTCATTTCTGCTAAAGTCTAGGATAGCCTTAGGCCTAGGCCGCTCGTCATAAGTCTTTTTGATTACTGCATGTCCATTTAGGCTTTCCAATAGTCTTGTAGACTTTTTTTCTTTCGCATAATACATCACGTATAAAATAATGATTTATCCTAAAGAAGAATTCTAGGCCAATAAAGGGATATCCGCAAGCAATTTTAATCCGATAGTCTGCAATTTCGTTGTCCACAGTCTCCATAACTATAGTAGAATAATGCAATAATTTTGTTTTTGAAAAGCCATCGAGAATTTTAAAGCATTCTTCATTCTGCTTTGATAGGAAAAAGCTCTCAACTACGTTTAGAGTTACTTGGCTTTCCAAGGGAATGTATATTCTAATACGAACGCTTGAATATTGAAATATATTGCAATACGTTTCTCCAAGATTAGTACTCACATCCACTTAGATTCGGCTGGAAAAGTCTAATATTCTATTAATCCTGCTTGAGATGGTGAGATGTGGATGGTTCACAAAATAGAGACATACTCAATTTGTACGTGTTCTTTTAAACTACAAGATGTCTGGACAACATTTCTAAAGGTAATGAAGTACACATCCCATTTGCTTCTATTACGCTAAAAGAGATTATCTATTCGATTTAATTTGTTTCCGATTAGCTAAACTTGTTTTTATTTTAGTTTCGTCTTCTTTTCTCCCGCAAACTGACTACTTCAGAAAACAAAAAAGGGAGCCTAATTTTCTTTTTTCATTGAGACACCTTGTGTAACTTACTTACGAGGCTTTTCAAACCGTTGGTGCTATTGTAGTTCTGTAAAAAAAACTATATAATTTTTTATCGGGAACATTATCGTTTTCTATACAACCGTTCACATGAAAAAGTTACTCTTAAGGCTGAACCGATTATGTACAGTTAAAGTTTTTTCTAAGTCAAATCTTATCTAGAATGACTCCTAGATGGTCCTAGATTTTCTCTAATGGCTTAATAAATGTATTATTACTGATAACAAATTATTTTAACTGAAAAAAACCATGTTACTATCAGAAAATACATAGAAATACATTATGTGTTGAAAAAAACTCTTGAGGATGAGATGAAGGTTAAAGAGATTAGATCCACCGATTTTTACGACTGTGAATAAATATAATATTTCTATGTATGTTTGAATGGCAATTCCGTTAAGTTTGCGAAAGAGATTGGATTAAATGTCTTTTAGGCAATTAATCAATATCGAAATTATATTAAATTAAATGTGCAAAACAGGTTTAATCCACTGCTTATTAAAGCAACGAATAAATACCGAATTTTAATTCGGTATTTACACTTCCAATAAGTGGGCACAAAAGGTTCGATCCACTGACGGCTTTAGAGAATGAAAGCTTTAGAAAATTTGATCTAAGGTACGAATAGAAATTAATAACAAATTCTAACAAATCACTAAGATTAGATTTTCATAAAAGAACTGTAAAATTTTGCCCAGCTTTTATTAATCACTTTAGAGACTACAACAAACAAGATCCCCGCAAAACAACTTTGCTACACATCTCAGAAACTTAAAATATTTTGTTGGTATACAGGTTTTTTTGGAAACTTTATGTGCTTTGTTTTTTTTTTTTTTTTTTTGTTCGCTATAGTTAATAAATCCTGTTAGAACAAACAACATCTATTTTATTTAAGTGTTCAGTGATTTTTGTGTATGTATGGGTGTTTCTTAAGTTTTTACTTTGGCAAAAGCGTGCCTTCTCACTTTCTAATCATTGAAATTATGCCAAGAAATTGAAAACACTAACGCACATACACACCCATGCATGCAATCAAAGTTGAAACGAAAAATTATCTCTTTTATTTGAAATGTGTTTTGGTAACATCCCCTCTCTATTCACTTCATAAAGCATGCTGCTGCAGCATCGTTTTATATATTTTTTAGTATTTTATTTTCTAATTTTTCTCTATTCCATTTGTGTTCAGTATCAGTTTTATATTTTTTGCTTAACCTGATAATGAAAGAGATTGACGGTGTTATAAATTTCTGATTTTGTCACTTTGACAATGGGGCAAAAATTAAAAAAAAAAAAAAAAAGAAACATGCACACAATATTTTCAACCCTATTAGTTATGACGAAAGTAAATATTTTTTTTTATTAAAATAAAAATAAATAATAAGTTAAAAAAATGTTAAATAAAAATGTATTAAGAAAAATGTAAAAAAAACTAAAATGGTCTTATAAATTTCTTTATCAGTAAAAGAATTTTCATTTGTGCTATAACTGTTACATGCAGACATTCATTATGTTCCAGCTTGTATCTCTCAGGATATTTTTTTTTTTTTTTTTTATTTTAATAGGCCATAACCATAGTCACAAAAAAGTGGGCTTTTGTTAAGAGCTGACTTTTGTTCATATGAATTTAATGAATTTAAAATAGATTTTAAAAAGATACCGACTTTAGTTTGACTATGATTATGGGTCATTTATTTCAATTCTTAATTTTTTTTAATAAAAAATTAACACAATAATTTTTATTTTGAGAAAATCTTCTTTAAGACAAAAACCTAAAATATTATACTTCCACCTTTGTGGAGCAAAAACAAAAACTATTGAAATTTTATAATGAACACAATTAAATGATTCAACACAGGGTATCAGTATAAGCAGAAAATATAACTAATGAAATTGTTGCATTGACAATCCTTTTAAAAACAAAAAATAAAAATTTATGTCCTAACATGTAAAGCGGAAAAGTTAGATTGGTTCGGGTTGCCGTCTATTTCACCAGGCTTTGGTTTAAAAAAAAAACTTTGAATTTATTTTAGTCGTTCACCCCAAATTAAAAAAAAGTTTCTACTATTACCAATAAAATTTAAATATAGAAAAAAAATTTAAATTAAACTTTCTTGAAAAAATTCGTATTTACCTGGTTATGGGCTTAAAAAATTTTCTTTGGTGCAATACAAATATTATGGTTTTTAACAAAAACAAAATACAAAAAATTCTAGAAAATTTAATAATAAAAAAAATAAATGAAGGATAAAATAGTGTCTAATAGTGTTTTCAGACTGAAAGTTAAATACTGGATTTAGTATACTAAAAAGCAGTTTCCTTACATATAGAGCTATAACTCATGCCTATAGGGAGATTTATTCTGTTGTTTTGTTATATTCTTTAATAGAGAGAAATTTTTGGGAAATTTTGTTGTTTTTTTTTTTTTTTTGTATACAATGGCTACACTATTAGTGTGTTTAAAAAACAGTTACTTTTGAGTAAACTAATTTGATTGGTGGACAAGTGTAAAAATAGATGATAAGTTAAGAAAGCAAAAATGAGTGAAATAAATACTCAATAAAGTAATGACTTTGAATTACAGGAGTTTGTTGATTTTTTTTTTATGTAATTAAAAATTACAAATGTTAAAATTACCTGAGGCTAGATGATAATTTAACTTAAAATAATTGTGTCACTAAATATAAGATTATTGATGTTTAAATGACAGAGGTGAACACAAACTTGGTAAGTTTTAATTTTTTTTTTTTTTTTAAATACATCAAGCTCGATATGGTGCGGTTCTATGGATTAGCGGGGATGAAAACTACTATAATATCGATGTCCAAAGTACATGGTTGATTCTGATATCACGGGCTAATTTCGACATACTTATTGGCATTGAATGATATTAAGGGAACGATGAATATCTAAAAACTGCCGGACGCATTTGTAACGCTAAACCTTGCAAAGCGTAATCCAAAATTATACACAGAAATTCAATAAAAATTAGTGAAGTTGCTTAAGAGGAGTACAATAAAATTTTATATATTAAGATATATGGTTGAGTTTAGTTGGAATTTTTATACATGGATTGTAATGATGTATAGTGATTTGTGATGATATAATTTATTTCTATTCTAAGTAACAAAACCGTTGAATATTGAGAGCTTTCTATTTTTGATGAATTATTAATTTTTTATAATTTTTTTTTTTTGGAATAACTCGAAATATAATAATTTCCCTAAAACATGAAGAAAAAAAAAATTATTTAGAATTTTAAATTTATAATTGGATGTATGAAACAGCTTTTTCAAGTTCTGAAGAAAATATTTTGTGTTGCTGATGATTTTTACAGTTAATCAAAATCACAAACATTTTAGCACGTTGAGCCAATTATTGTCAAGTGGTCGATAACAATTTATTTCTTGAAAAAGTTTTAAAATCTGTCATTAAGCTAAAGTTTCTGACATCATTTCCAGAAATTGTCTTATGCAAAACAACAGAAAAAAAAAAGAAAACAATTGCCAATAGCAATAAAATTATAAAAAAGATATTAAACTGAAAATTAAACACAAAAAAGCAGAATTGTTTTTAAAACAAAGAAATATTGTTACAAGCAGCACTTCTTTTAAAAAGCTTGAGGGGGAATATACAACTACAAGTATAAAAAGAAACCATTAAAAATAGTAATTAAAGTTGTTACAACTATTTTTCACATCGAAGCAGATAGAGACTTGAAAATTGAGCTATTTTAAGTAGATAAATAAATTTGTTTTAGTTAGTTTTTCTTAATTTAATTTCCAATTCTATTGAATTGTAAGATCAATTATTTTAATGTTTGGCACTTGCAGAAAAAAACAAGCGATCTTAATCCAACAAAAGTTGAGAAAAATTCTGTTTTGTTGGAGTCCATAGATAACGAAAATATATTTAGTATTTTAAGGTCACTTCGTAATCGGATTTAATAACCATAAATGTAGTGAAAAACGGGTTGTATATAATTGCGAATTGAAAGAGCCAAACTTCTTTCTATTATTGTTCCTTCTGCTTGAAGCATCTGATTTTATCTTTCAAACAAGGCATGCTTTTTTAAAATTTGTTAATAAATTGCTAAGTTTAAAAAAAAATTCCTCATACTGTAAGTTGCTTATGAGATACATATATGTATTTATTATTGCGGAAAATGGTCACTAAACTAGTTATACAAAATGGGTAATTAGAAATAAATTGTTAGCAATGCAATTTTTCCAAAAACATTTCCACTTTTAAAAAATTTAAATAATTAAATAATTTTAATCATATTAGCTTCAGTTTTTTATGGTAATTTTTACAAAAAATATTTTTAATGGTCATTCTAAATATAACAGAACTTTAATTTGTTTAATAAAAATATATTTTAAATGAAAATTCGTGTAGTGTCTCAAGTTTCAATCAGAACCAAATAAAATTTTTTAACTATTTGTAGAATTATATGGGTTATAGATTATGCGAAATTCATTACATTAAAGATAACTCATGAGAATATCATGAGTAAAAGAATTTCTGGAATTAAACACAAATTAAGATTAATATTTTGTTAAACTTTTAAATTTCAAATAGAAATTATTACATAAAAATATTATATTAAATGGAACATTTTCTTCCACACAGAGTGGGCAGCTAACATTTTGATTTTAACACACTGCTACCAGCTAAGTAATATCTGCTAAAGCGCAATGTACACTGAAGACAAAATTCCAATAATAAAGATGTTTTCACTTCTAAAAAAGGTTTTTGTGACAACGTTTCATATATTCGTTTGTCTACTTTGTGAAAAAAATTATACTCCATTGAACAATTTCAAAAATAAAGTGAACAATTTCAAAAATAATAGCTCATACGAGTATTTCATATTACTTTTTAAACTTAAATGAGCCTTACTTCTAATTTGAGTTGTATAACTAAAAACTTTATGCAAATATATAGTGTATCAAATTGTAATTTCTCTAAATTTCCTTTCTCTTTCTTTCACACCTTCTTTTGCTTGCTATTGAAGATAACAAATCAATTATAGCACAATAAAATATGTAGGGAGTAAAGCAAATGTACGAGTATATACAAAAAATGTCAAGAATTGCACCACAAATGCAACATGTAGTCATGTATGGTTGAGAATAAAACTATAATTAACTCCTTTTGTTTTCAAAAAAAAATACAACACAAAACATAAAAGAGTGTAAAAATGAAAGTATGCAGTTACTTGGCCAATTACACAGAGAGTACATCTAAATAATTAAGTCATTTAAGTAAATTTATTTTTCTTCTATTAATTTTACAATGCAGTTACGGTGGCTTTGTTCTCAAAACCAAAACACAATGCAATACAATACAATGGGGTTATATAAAAGAATAAATGGAAGAATGAAAATATTGTAAACATATTTTTTTTTTTTTTTTTTTTTTGTAAGATAAAAATAACTTGTAAATGTAGTCCGTAAGAAAGTCACTTAAGTCACTGTATTATATATTGTTGGTTTCTTCAAGCTTTAGTAAAAACAAATTGAAATTGAAATTAATGAAGTGAAATCTGGCATTAGAAATTTGAGCCACATTTTGAGTCTTTTGTTAAAATAAAAAAGTAGCCTTGAACCTACACAGTGGTTGCAGCTAAGATTTGTCTGTGTTTTAACTGTACAACAAAATTATTACCAGCACAAAATTTTACTAGCGAAAAAATTAAAGCAATCGAAAAAGGCCGAGATATATAAAAAAAACCCGATATTTAGATTTGCGTAATGTTTGTGTTTACAAACACGAACCCGGCTAATCATATACAAAAGTGTGTATGTATGTAGGCCTTTTAAATGCCTCGTCAAATAAACCTAACAAATAAATATTTACAAATACTAAAAAAACTTCTGGGGTGACGTTAAAACATATTTAACCCGGCATATTTATCTTTACTCACTTAATTTTTTTTTTTTTTTTTTGTATTCAAAGAAAATTAAAGTAGACTTGAAATCGATATTATGACAAATTTGTATGAAAAATTTGTCATAATTTATACTTGAAGTCGTTATTAGTTTCTTTGAATACCAGCCTTTATGTTTTAGTATTTCAGAAGAATGTGGAAAGTGAAAAATATTAATATAGGACTCGGCACAGCCGATATTAACTTGTTTGATTTCAATTGGTTATCTGAATATCTAATGTCTGTAAATAAAATGCCTTACGATCATTGTAATTTTAAATATTAATTAAACACACTAGAATGAATATTAAAAAAAAACTTTCTTTTCTTCTTTTTTTAACTATTTTTCAATATAAATAAAATTTGAAGGCAAATCAGCGTTTGCCAGATTTACTACACTACTCGTATACTTCAAATTGCATGCAAAATACTTCAGAACGTATGAGTGTTAAAAAAAATTACAATCACTCATACGTCACATACTGCTTTCAATTGTTTTTATTGGCCAAAAGTAAAAATTATTATTGTATATATTTAAATTCCAAATTGAAAATTATAACTTGTGTCTGAATTGTAATTGCTTTTTAAACATTTTATATGTTTAACAGCGTCGTTATTAGCAGCAGCAACGAAAACACACACACACACACAAACGAAATTATTTAACATAAATATTTGAAATATAAACCAAGGTTTTTCAAAATGCAGAAAAAAAAAGAAAAACAATTTCATCAACAATATAAAACATTAAAATTAAAAAAAAACTTATAGCAAGCAGGGGATGTATAAATAAAAGCCTACAACTGAATAAAACTTTTTTAATAATGGCTTGTTGCTTTCTTTTATACAGTTTTTTTTTTTCATTTCATTTTTGGCCAATTATTAATAACCAAGCCAATATAATTCAATGTTAACATCAAAATGAAAAATCATTTTTGAAAAGCTTATTTTACTTCATGTAAACATTTAAAAAAACTAAAACGAGTACAAGAAAAATAAACTAGAAGAAACCACAAATTATGTTGCAGAAGGCTTTTTCTTAGTTTTAAATAAAATATTAACTACATTAATTTTCTTTCCTTTCCTTTTATTCTTTTCTTAACCTCTTTAATTCATACTCAAGTTCACGGACGTTAAAGTTTTTGTATGCTTTTTTTTTTAAATAAGCTTTTTATAACAAGTTTCTTCTATTAGATTATTAAAAATTATATTTTAGATTTTCAAACATTTAAATTAATTATTTTTAAATACTAATTGCATTCAAACTCAGTAGCCATAAGAGATTTACATTCTGATTAAAAAAAAAAAAAAAAAAAAAAAAAAAAAAAAAAACAGGGTGCAAAAGTAAGGCTGCAATTTTTAGTATGTTTTAAATTGATGTTGCCATAAATCGATTGTTTCACGTGCTGTGTGACAGCTGAGTTCGTATTGTTATAACTACATGCAAGCCGTTCAGTTGAGGCAACAAGAACTCCATTATCCGTTCATAAGACACCCAAAAAGTAAGATATGGCCAAAAGTTGCACTAGACAATTGCTCGTTGGGGGTCTTTTTGAGCCTCAAATGCCATAATTTTGTATATTCACGATGCTTTTTAAGTGAACTTCACTTTGCTATATTACCCATTGAACGAATTTCCGGTATATATTTTATTTCATACTCAATCGAAACAATAAAAACATCACAACTTTCAAAAAAAATACATACAGGCATGTTCTGAAAATCACATTTTGTCAATGTGATTTGAAAGCACAAAAAATGTGTTCTGTGCACATAATTTTGTGATTTCAAAACGTTCAGCTAAGGCACTTACGTTTTCAAATCATTTGGTTATATTCGCTGTTATTATAGAACGAACGTTGAAATAAATTACTTAAATAAATTATTTAATGTGTTCTTTGTTAATTTTGAAAAACAATTAGTTGTTTTATGAAAGAAAAACACTTAAAAATTAAAAAAAAAATAAAGACGCCTTTTTTGCTGTATAATTTTTTATTTGCTCTTGTGCTTTCTTTTGTGAACAAAACAAAAGAATCAGCTGTTTTTTTGTGCTTTGAAATAGATAAAATCACACAGAAAAATACAAAAGTAGTGTGATTTTCAGAACAGCTCAAAATCACACATGTGATTTCAAAACCACATGTGATTTAAAATCATGTGATTTTCAGAACAGACCTGATATTTTTCTAATAAAATGAAAAAATACACTCTTACTGGGACGCCCTTTATATATAATATTAGCTCGGGTCTTTGGGTTGCTTTAGTTTTTGTTATAGAATTTGTGCCAACTTCCTACCACAAATTCTCGTTATGTATAAAACTCTTATATCTTTGAATTTTTAAGTTTTCTCTGTGTATTAAAAATATTATTTGTTTAATTTAAAACAAAACAAGTTGAATGTGACTGTGTCACGTCTTATATAACTTTCAGTGTGTTAGCGAAATATTCATATTTTTCAATTTCCACATTCTCCTTAAATATCAAAAAAAAAATACAGAAAATTATATTAAAAATTATATTAGTTTATTAAGCATGAGCTCGTATTACAAATATTTATTTATTTATTATTGGAGCGAAATATCGATATAAAAATAAATTTTTATAAAACGCCCTCGATTTTAAAAAAACTAGCGTTTTAAATAAAAACAAGGTCAAATAAACTTTTAAATAAAAAAATTATATAGAAATAAAAAAAAAAGAATTGAAAAATATTGATAAGAAAATTTTCTTTAAAAATCAAGTTTTTTATAATCCTAAAATAAATAATTAAATTCAGCTAAAGAAACTAAAATTAACGAGTTCTAAGAAAAAATATTTTCGAAAAACCTTAATTTTGAAATACATGTCTGCAAGCACTCAATTATTAAATTATAAAAAATATTAAAAAAAGATATCCAATAAAAATGCCAAGAAAATAAAATTTTATTTTATTTTGCACACATTTTTTCAACCAAACATATTGAATGAAATATTCTATATCAATAAAGAACTTCAAATTAACTTAAGAATCAAAAAATTTCTTTCAATGAGATTTCTATATTCGTAGTTCTATTAGACTTGGCACTTGTCCTGTGTAGTGCCATCACTACAACATAGAATTCATGTACAGCTTAAAAATATCAATTAAAAAACAAAACAAATTAATGAAAACCTAAAATTTCGGTTGTTTCTTTTATATTTCTCTGGCATTTGCTAACAAATGGGTTAATTTTTTTGCACAGATATTACGATTGTAATTTGTCATAAAACCATATGCCACAATTTTTTATCCACTTTGTAATTTAGACAAAATAGACAAACAAACAAAACAGAAATAAATGAAATATTAAAATATTGATCGTTTTGATTTCTGTCACAAAGATTATGACTGTCCTTTCTGGTAAAACTGGGCACAACATTTTTCTGTCCGCTTTTTTTTTTATAGACAAAATACGTCAAAAACCTACTAAGAAAAATTGTCAAAATAAAAAATAGTAACGATTTTTGTAGTCATAGCTCTTCCAATTACCGACCGATCCGGCTGAATTTCAATAGAAACTGTAAGACAGAAACATCCGACTCTTTTCTGTACGTTGTCGAAGGACTTCACAAAGTTGATTTCAAGTACCACACATACAGACAGACAAACTGACATCTTTTATTCGATTTCGCTATTCATAAGGATTCAGAATATATATAATGTATAAGGTGCCCCATATACGGTGTAGAAATTGCAAACGGAATAAAAAAATTATTTCATTTATTTGTTATTTGACTCAATGGGCCATAATCATAGTACATACAAAAAGTAGGTTTTATTAAGAGCTCACTTTTGTTCATAAGAATTATAATAATTTAAAGTCGTTTTTAAAAAGATACCGACTTCAATGTGACTATAATTATTTATGGCCCAATAATTTTTAATATTTAATAACTTGCTTTAATGTCATCGAGCTGTAGTCATGCAAACATATTTATTGAACCCCAATCAATTTGTAAAATTTAAATTAATATTTTAGGAAATCCTTGCAATGCATTTTAGCATCATTTCCTGAATAAATACTTTGTGTAAAAGGTTTTAAATACTCATGTTTTGTTTACTTCTTTCAGTATTTTAAGTTCACCAATTATTTGTCTGTAACAAGAATATTAAACAAATATTTATGCACAAATGACTTAAAGATTTGATAATTCAACTCTCTAAACGTCTTCAATATGGAAACGTGTATTCTTACCTAGACACCCTATGCAACGTAATCTAAAAAATAAAATTTTTACAGTCTTTATATGTCAGACAGTTGATTTAAAATATTTTAAGGGCATTTACCATAGTGTAAGAAAACCAGGTGACACTGAGACGTCACCTGAATCCTGCATGATTGAAGCTCGTTCTGTCAAAAAATAAGAGGTATCAATGTGTTAAAGAGAGATCAAAACCGAAAACAAATTTTATGTTTCACTCTAGCACACTTCTTAATATCAACCACTGGAAATAATTTTTGTTAGTAGGAACCTCAAAAGCAATAACAAAATATATGGGCTTTTTGTAATGTTGTTATTTTTGTAGTTTTGAAGTTACCTGATTTTATTGTATCAATTATTACAAATTAATAGTGAAAACGTTAATAAAAAAAAAATATATTTTATGTAAAATTTATTTCAGCTTAAGATCATTTTTATTAATTATTTTTTCGTTAAAAAAATTTATTCAGGATTTCACTTGTTTTGTAAAGGGTGTATAAGTTTGTGTTTTTGGTTCTAATTTCTAAAATATTCTCGATATGGTTTTGCAGTTATTAACATCACCTTTTTGAAACTTCTTCTCAAACTACATAAAAAGTCTGCCGTCAGATTGCTGTTATTGCAATTTAGCCCGAATGGCTCATATATACTAAAGCTTTGAGTGTTTGGTTGGTGAATAACCACTAGTTCCTAAGTGTAAAAACTAAACAGATTTAAAATTCTATGGATAAGTTTATTCTTAAGTGAACTGAGGGAAGGGTACATCAGACTCGCGCACTACCGAATTTAATTTATTTTTATTTAAATACACAAAATTCAAATGGTTTTAAATATTTGTAAGGTCACAAGGAAAATAAAATTAACATGCATTTTGTAGCAGTTATTTTATTTTATATAACATTTCCTGTTAATTGCTGCATTATTCGAACTGCATTACAAAATGTGTTATACGAGCAGGTTATTGTTATAAACCATTATTTTTGCCTTTCTTAAAAAGAATTACATATAAGCAATACTGCAAAACAAGAAATTCTCTGTAAAAACTCTTTATATGTTGTAAAAGAAAAACTTGCTCTCTTGCAGCATCTCAAATTTATCTCAATTTCATCTCACATCTTATGAGACTTTAATTTAATATAATAACTAAAAGAGAGAGAGAGAGAGAGAGAACTAATGTAGTCAAAAATAATTTATTGTAAAAACTAAACCAAATATGTTAATTTTTTTGTTGCTTTTATTGTTTGTTAAGGAGTATCTGCTGTAGATGGAGTATTTAAACCATAAAACTGTTGGTAAAAAGCTTACATACGAATGCCAAGCAAAACAATAATAATGAGACATAAAAGAGATATTACAGTGTTGAAAACGACTTAACGACTGACCGCGTTAAAAACATACACTCCCATACTCCCATACAGACAATGTTTGAAAATGTACTGAAACGAGGCTGGTTTTGCTTTCTAAATGTCATAGGGAAAATAGCAAAAATAAAAAAAGTGTATCTCTGTATGTATCGCACGAGTAAAGATAAACTGCTCAGTAACAAACAACAACATTAGTAAAAAGCCAAAACCGAAAACTGTAAACAGGAGCAGCTGTGACAGAAATTGCCAGCCAACAAACAGAAATACAAAATAAAAAATAACATGCAAATATATGTATGTGTAAATGTGTAAAGTGGCAAAAGAATTCCAGCACATAAACGCGTCGTACGTCGGGACAGAGTCAAATGCCGTCAGTTCTTAAATTACTTCAGTACGAAGTGAAGCTTTCAACGGGATCGTGTATGAGCATGATGCTACTAAATTAAATTTTATTCAGAGTAAACACGTTTACGTTTACACACACGTTTACTCAGTTAGTCATTTAGCCACTGAGTAATTCACTCACAAACACACGCATACCAAAAAAAAAAAAAAAAGAAAAAAACCCAAAAAGTATGTTTGTTTTTAAATAAATTCGTGCGTTCGCTTCCTTTCTCGCTCGCTGGCTTAATCTGTATTGTTTTCCACATTTCAATTGACCAATTTAAAAAGAAAAATAAATAAAAGAAAAGAAAATAAAATACAAAGTAAATAAAGAAACAAAATAACCAACAAATAAATAAAAAATAAAAATACAAGTTATGATGTTACGGATGTATGGCTGACAGTTATTGCCAGATTGGTGTTGTGTTGTTTTGTTGTAATGCATTTTATGGTGCGTACAATTCTAAGCAAAATCTTATCGTTTCATTTTATATTATAAATGGAGAGATATATTTATGGTGTATTATCCATGTGTATGTGTGTATTTGTTTGTATAACCTGTGTTTTGCTTTTTTTCTGTGTGTGTGAATAAAATATTTTGTTTTTCCGGTTTATTTTGCTCTTGCTTTGCTTTTGTGCAGGTCAGTCACATACACATGTGCACGAATGAATGAAATAAATTAATCTCAATACAAAGTTATTTCTCTAATCTTATTTTATAACAACAACAATAACAACTACAAAAATAATTTAAATTGAATTTAAATTAAATAAGCTTTTAAATAAAATTATGTACGAAATTGTGCGTTAGTGTTTTTGCATTCAAAATAAACAAATTTAATTTATGAATGACTAAATAGATGATAAATATTAACACAATCCTCAATGAAGTACAATAAATTTAATTAATCGTTGTGCAATTTCTTGGCAATAAAATTTTTGTTATGAAATGAGTTGAATTTCTTAGAAATAAATTTAAATTGCTTACTAAGCCAATAAATAAACGGAATGTAATAAGTTTCCATTAGTTTTTGTTAGTAAAATCAAATTACAATTTCTATACAAACAAAAAGTAAATTTAAGTTTGTGTAAACTTAAATGCTTAAACTTTATAAAGGTAGAATTATCAAATCTTTAAGTCATTTGTGCATAAATATTTGTTTAATATTCTTGTTACAGACAAATAATTGGTGAATTTAAAATATTGAAAGAAGCAAACAAAACATGAGTATTTAAAACCTTTTACACAAACTGCTTATTCAGCAAATGATGATAAAATGCATTGCAGGGATTTCCTAAAATTTTTAATTAAATTTTACAAATTGATTAGGGTTCAATAAATATGTTTGCATGACTACAGCTCAATGACATTAAAGAAAGTTATTAAATATTATAAATAATTGAGTCAAATAACAAATAAATTAAATCATTACTTAATTTTTTATTTTAAATTAATAATATTTTTAATACACAGAAAATACTTAAAAAAAAAAACAAACATTTAGTAGATTTTAGCTCAAATTTATATAACAAAAACCAAAGCAACCTAAAGGCCCGAGTTAATATTTATTATATGTAAAGGTTGTCCCAGTAACAGGGCACTTTTTCATTTTATAATAAAGAATTGTGATTTTTTTATTGGATTGCAAGTAACATATATTCCGATTAAGTATGGAATAAAATATTTTTTCAAATGGGTAATATATCAATGTCAATTTTTGCAAAATGAGAGCAACAGACTTTGTTGATGTAGAGGAAGTAATTGTTATTACAGTTGAACATACAAAACAGTCTCTTAGTAACAAGAAGAATTATGTTTTGAAGTGACCAGGACAATCACAGTATCTAAATTTCTCTGATAATTTGCTTAATGTCGTTAATTCTTTATTAAAGGATTTAAATGCAATGGCAACTTTTTCTTGAAACATGGAGATAAATACAAATTTTAGTTTGCCGAAACTTAGATAAGCAATTTCGGCCATGGTCAAAATAATACTAAACTAACTTTTTACTTCATATTTGTCGTAATTTTCTTCTTCTCTTTTGTATATTTTCCAAATAAATTAAATATCCTTATTATTTTTCACTTGTGAAAGTGAGTAAAAAATACTTTAATCGTAAATAACTCAAAGTAATATTTCCTAGTTGACAAAAATGCAAATGAGTTTAGTTTTTTTAAATGTTAAGCAATAAATTGATATATTTAAATATAAAAACAATATGTTATTATACAGGGTGTCAACCGGGAAGGTATACTACTTTGTTTGTTAATAATTTTTGATTAAATGAAAGAGAATGGATCTTATATTGATAAATGTTTTATTTAATGTCGGCAATTATGTATAGAATACAATATCAGATAAGTGTTAGTCTCACAAATGCGAGCCCTTTTGAGCATATTTTTCATTAAATTCTCACACATTCCACGTGGTATTTCATTAATTTCATCACGAATATTTTGTTTGAGCTGCTCAAGATTTTCTGGTTTGTTTGCATAAACCTTGCTTTTCAGATATCCCCACAAAAAGAAGTACGGAGCAATCAAATCAGGCGACCGTGGAGGCCAATCAACATCACCATTTCTTGAAATAACGTAACTTTCTCATCGTCACAGTAAGCGATGATTGATTTTGGTAAAATGTTTTAACGATTAACACACGTTGGTTTATCGAAAATTTTTCCATAATAAATTTGTCACTTGTCTACTTCACGACTGTCAAGACTAATGTTTACCAAAATGGCGGCAAAACAAAGTAGTATACATTACCGACGGACACCCTGTATTTTAATTTTTATTGAATAATCGTATTATTTTTAACATTACTGTATATATTATTTAAGAAAACTTGAGAAATCTATGTGTATTTCTCCACCAAACAAATTTTTTTAGCCATTTTTCAACTTTGAAGACGTTTTTACAAAGAATTTTATTAAAAACCGTACAAGTTTTTAATTTAATTTAATTTTATTAGCAAGCAAAACCCAACTTTTTTTTTAAGCCGTTCAAAATTTACTGAAAATTTTTTTTCCAGAAATAGAATTTTTGAGTGAAATAATTTTTGCTTGACGTTTTTTTTTAACTCAGCATCATAATTTTGTTGCACCAAAAAAGTAATATCAGTTCCCAGTTATTTTTTTTTTTTTTTTTTTTTTTTTTGTCGCACAGTGTAATAAACAAAAGAAGTGTGCAATTTTTTTAATTGTTCTTCCAAGACATTTTCTGGTGGAATTGATGAATAATTGACCTTAAATTAATTTGCTTAAAATGTATGGGTTGGATATTTTTTAAACTGATTATTTAATTATTTTTGAATTTTGTATTTAAAATTTTACTTGCACCTCGTCTTGCTTTTGAGCTTCTGTCAAAATTTCGATAATTTTCAACAAATTAGTCTAAAATATCAGTTATAGAGGTCAAATATATTTGGAAACTTAGCACTGCGAGCAATTTCGGAACAGTGTTAAATTAAACTAAAATGTGTTAGGCAGGGTCCTACTATACGTCAAAACGATTCATTCAAGTTGATTAAAAAAAATTAAACTTCTACATTGTTTCAAGAATATGATAGAAAAATTATTATTTTTTCAAAACTTTTTATTTATTAATGTATTTCAAATAAGATAAAAATGGTTACAATTTGCTATAATGAGTTTCAGGCAAATTTTATTGACATCAATGGACAACTTATTCATTTATTCCCAATAAATTCAATCTCTCACATAACAACACACGCCTCTTTTGTCAGAAACAAATGTTGTTATATAGTATCCCATGTTGGTTACACAAATGCTGTCCATGAGGAAAACGGGGTAATACAATATCTGGGAGTAATTTTTATTTTTTTATAGTGAAATTTTACACTTGGTTGACTTTCAATAAGGAATTCTTATGAGACTTAAAAAAAAAATCAAAACTGAACTGGAAAGCGCTTTATTATAATATTTTCAATTTAAGAACAAAAATTTACCTGACAACTTTTTTCCCATGTAAAAATAGGGTAGTTAAAAGATATAAAAAATAAAAGAAATAAACAACTTCAACACAAAAGCAAAAATGTTATCACAACGGAAAAAAAACGTGAAAAAGTTTATGTAAAATTTATTTAATAACCACATTTAAGCCATTTAAGGCTTAAAAATTTATTTCAGGTTTTTTTTTTAACATAACCAGACATTTGGTTTTTGTTTAACATTTTAAATCGTGATGTTTTAAATAAACGTTTAAAAGAGGAGAATAAATTAAATTTTCTTTTTTTATTTATGTCAAGTGGTTGTTTTATATTTTTGATTTTTTTTATTTAAAAATTTACTGAATTAATAAAATTTAATATTCATTAAATTAATGAAATAAATATATCATGAGTATAGTGATATGTGCCATCGGTTGCACAGGACTTCAAAATAAAAAAAAAAGAAGGGGGCTCACCTATATCCTCTGATGTGGTCTCTTTTCGTTAGATTAATAATACAAAATTCGCTTAGTGTAACAATCTAAATTCTTTTAGGCAGTGGCTGGAAAGAGAATCGCAGTAATACTAGCTGAACACAAAAGGTTTCAGGGTAGCGAAAACATTCATACCTTGCCGATCTCAGAAGAGAGCAAAGAAATTACTTAGCTTTGTCACGGAATTTCTGACTGGACATTGCAGAGTATTGAAACACTTGGCAAATATGAGGATCAGTCAAAACACATATTGTGTCAATGTAATGGTCTAATTTGGGCCCGTTTTTACTACTTAGGATAACATTACATACAACCGTAGGACATGGCGGACAAATCACTCAAAGAAGTTTTTGAATTCTTAATGAATATTAGACTCTGGGAGGACTTGTAACTTGAGAGTAGTGTCACAATAGATCTATTTTAGCCGCAGCAACCAGGTGGCATATTCCCGTTTCTTATTCTAATTCGAACAACCTATTATTTAATAAGCAATTTCCTTTGGAACTATTTTTAATAAGACTTAAAATGAAGAAATTATTAATAAAAAACATACCAACAAAGATCTTTTACGTAATAAGCAACACTACAGTGTATGTTGGTCATTAGAGAAATGAAATTTTCTGTCACTTTTTGTAGTGAATTTAGCTGTCATGAAAAAACAAAAGACACGAAATGCAAAAATAAAGTAAATGTAAAAACAATTTAGAAAATCACAGCCATCGAAAAGATGTTCTTACAAAAGCAACATGTTTAAATATTCTTTAAAAGAAAATTCCTGCATATAAGAAAGCGAAATAGAAGGAGAGTGACAGTGAAAAACTCAAGGGCTCTTGGCATGAATTAGTCAAAGTGATTTAAAAAATTTAGGGTGAACATGAAATGTAACACAAGCATTAAGACAGCTACAGAATGAAAAATGAAATTGCGATCTTACCTTCATCATTGTCATGATAATTAATTAAAAAAAAATCCCAAAAGAAATCCCTTTGTAATACATTTGCTGCCTTTTAATATTTTCAATGTTATTTACACCCACAACAACAACAACAGAAACTGCTCAGTATAATACACTATCAAAAGCATAAATCTTCAATACAAATATGTACGAGTAATTGTTAAAATAATAAATTATTCGTAAAAATAATTAACATGAGAAGAAGTTTTTTTTGCTGTGGAAGAAATCGATCCCACAACCAGAAAAATTTTTATTAAAGCTTAAATTAAAGTTATTTAAAGAAATTAAATTAAAAAAAAAAAAAAAACCTAGGAAAAAAGGATAAATCTAGTCTCAAAAAGGCTAACCTGGCAAAGTACATTTCATGGACAAAATCGAATATGCCAACCATCAAACTATTTGCTTGTTTGCAATAAATACGATTTGTTTCATAAAAGAAAAGTTAAAAAGACCTTCGAAGATTTTATTGGCGTGTGTAGATTCTTATCTTATCATCGGTGGACCGTAGTCTTAGTGAAATAGCCACCTAATGTAAGCGCTAAAGGATTTTTTTTAATAAAAAAAATTAACGTTTTCATTACATAAATGTTTTTAGTTCTATTTTTACCCGGTCTCGCCCGTTATTTTATTTATGTGCAGGAAATCTTAGACTAAGCAGAACATATTTATAAAAACTCAGAACAATCTTTTTCAAATCTGGTTTTTGATTAGCTGTTTTTACATGGTCTCACGAGGGCAGAACAAATTAGCTTGACCAGAATGTATGATATTCATTCTTGGAATATTATGACTTTGTGCACCAAATTTCAAAGATAATCCGTTAGGATAAGGAATTTAAAATGTTCAAAACATTGAATAAAGAATCTAGAAATAGGCAGAGTGTTATGCTATGTTATACGCTTATAATGGCTTTATATTGGTAAAAGAATTTTTAAAATTGGTTTGGCAGTTTAATTTAAAGTTTAAACATTATAAACCAAAACACAAGAAAAAAACCAATATATTAAATATAAAAAAAAATTAATCTTTATAAACTTTGGGCCATAATGATGGTCACATTAAAGTCGGTATCTTTTTAAAATTCTTATGAACAAAATTCAGCTGTTAATAAAAGCTAACTTTTTGTTGACTTATTCTACTGTGTGCAATTGAATTGCTCTTAAATTCCTGGACTAATTTAAATTAATTTTTTTTGTTTGTGTTTGGGCAGCGCCTTGAATGGCTTAGATTAGCAAATCAGCCCGGCAAGTGGCGCTGCAGTTAGACAGGATAGCACCTACCGGGCTTGCTGGTATTATTACAAAAAAATTTTTGTCTTTTTTAGTACAATTTTATATTTATTTTTTAAAACATTATTTCGTTTTCAGGAAATTAAAGAAATTAAAATTTGTTGCCATTAAAAGAATCTTAAATATATATTTTTTTCCTTACAAAACAAATATGTCATTTTATTTAAAAAGCAAGTGTCAAATTCAGATTTCAGTAAACTACAACACACCTGTTTGTAAGCAAATTTAAATCTGCAAATGCTTAGAAGCCAAATCCGATCGTGTATATTAGAAAAAAGTAAAAAAATTTAGAGAAAAAAGACAAAAAGGAATTTCTGTGAAACAATAGAAGCAAACGTTGTTGTAGCAACAGTTTGACATAAAGTTACTCTTGTGCAATTGTTTGAAATTCTAGTCACAACAATATTTCATACCCACATTAAGCAAGAACAATAGCAACAACAATCACATGTAAGTTAAAAAAACCTCATGAGTAAAATCAAAAAAAGGAATGCTTAAATCTTTGCTTTATTGTGTTCTTTTTTGTTGTATGAACTTGAAATAATTTACAAATACAGAGTGAACAAAGTGAATACTAACTTTTATCGCGAACAAAAATATAAAATTTAAAAAGCTTCTATCTGCAAAACAATATTTTTTTTTTGTATAAAATCATTTGTAAATAGAAACTTTCAACAAAATCCCGAAATAGTTCATTTTCAAGTATGAGCATTTTGTAATTAAATTAAATCATGTTTCTATGTAATATTTTCCTACGTAAATTAATTTAATATATTCTTATTGAATGGATTGAACATCAACAATATTTAAGATTTACACTAACACATAATATGAAGTAACTTTTGATATCGACATGTCCTGCAGTATTTTTTGCTGAGAGCCTGTAACCAATAAATAAATTGAGAGTATCTTTTTGCCTAAATCACAATCCATATGAACGAGTAAATTGAAGTGCAATCCAGGTGATCTGGCCCAAACGGGATTACATTTGCATCAGGCATCTACTGGGGCTGTATACAGCTCAATTAAAAAATGAGGCGAAAATAAAACAAGTCACTGCTACTTTGTTAGATATGGAAGGAGAATGGCTTTGCCATCAACTGATTACTGCAAAAGTTGTTAGGACGGAGAAGAGTATAAGAGTGTGGAACACCTTCGGTGATATGGCTTCTTCACTGCAGGTATCGAACGGCTATCTGACTTCTTGAGTAGTAGCTCTTGATTTAGGAAATGACTAACTCTTTTACTATTTTCTTCTTACCCTAGTTCTTTTTTAAAATTTTTTTCTCTGCTTCTTCTCTTTAACTATCACTATATTTTCTTTTTCTGTAAGTAACATAAATACACTACATCACCTTTCTATCTTGTTCAAACTAAGCTGACCTAAATTATGATAAATTGTACACACAGAAAACAACTAAATTTGTTTACAATCAAAAATTCAGTTGTGATAATCGAAATTTTTAATCTTTCAGCTCGAAATATTTTTAACCGCCTGTATTATCGAATTCTAGTTGCACTAACTGAAAAATTTGATTATCACAAATGAATGGTTGATTGGAAACAAATTTAGTTCTCACAACCGAAGCTGTTTTCTGTTTGTAGAGTACTAGGAAGTCCTATCCATATCTACTCTGATAGTTTCACTGAGTGAATTTGAGATAAGATTAAAAAAGTTTAATGAATTCTATTATCAGGGTTGGATTAATTTCAATTAAATTTTTATTTCAATTAAATTTTCGTTATACGAGAAATTTATGAAACAAATTTTTTTCTGTAATATGAATGAAAAGTTCACGACTATTTACAAAAAAAATTAAAAAAAAAAAATTTATGTGGAAATCTGTCACGTCTCAAATTATTTAATAATGAATAACTTGTCTCCAAAACAACTCACCCTAAGTTTTCAAAAAATCTTTGGAAATAAAAATAAATTGACTGAAATTAGAATGTAAACACAAAAAAAAAAAAAAACAAAAAATAATCGCTTACAAATGGACACACCAAATAATTCTAATAAAATTTTTAATTTTTTCTGTTACAAATTTGGGTCATTAGTATGAATAAATAAAACGAAATTATGAAATTTAAAATTGCATGCTGATATAAGCATAAAACTTTTCATGTGTATGTCTTTATTATTATTTATTTCTGTGTGTGAGTGTGTTTGTTTGTTTGCATTTCTGCTTTTAATTATGAATTTATGCATTTTATTTTCATTTTCTGTGCCAACTACTATTTACTTTCAAACATTTTATGATATTAGCAAATTTAAAAAAAAAACAAATAAAAAGAAAAACTTCCAGCTACTAACGAACGAAGTATAAAATGCAAAAAACGCAAGAAATAAAAAAGGAGAAATTTAACCATGAACCATTTTTATAGTATTTTTTTTTTTTCTATTTTTCACATTTCAGTCAGGCACTTTTACAGTTTGTTGTGGATTGCACAAGATTATACTTTAAGCTCAATTTGAATAACACACCAATACAATAACTAACATAATTCAGACTTGCATACATGCACACACAAAAAAAACTTTTGTTAAACTTCTACAGATTTAAAAAAAAAAAAAGTGTAAGCAAAAAGTTGAGAAAATAAGCAAGAGTTTCTGAAAAATATTGCTTTTAATATTCTTGTAATCTTGCAGCACTACTTGAAAATTGCTTATTGGTACGAAGAGTAAGAAGACGTTAGAGTATGTTTTCTGATATTTATTTGGTTTTGCAGATTTCTTTATGCTAATACTAATTACTTTAGTCCTGTTGTAAAAATCATATTTTATTTTTATGGTTTTATAAAATATTTCTAAAGTTTTATTTTATAACTTTCCTTTTTTATTTTTATACATATAAAACACTTTTGCTCTTATTAAAATAAAAAAAAATTAAAGTAGACTTTAAAGTAAAATTTATGAAAAAATTATAAAAATAATTAAAAAATTATTTTTTGTGTTGATAATAACTCTATTAAATAAATTGATGAGAAATAAATTTAGCCTATAGTTTTTGAACTTTTAAATAACAAGTAATAGTAATTTCTTTTTTTATAAAACCCAATAATTCATAATTTGTAAATAAATTAAAAAGCTTAGTTTATGATTTTAAAAAAATAATTGGCAAAAAAAAAGTATTCTTTAAGGGTTGTTTGCCGTGCAGTCCAATAAGTAAAACAATTCGGAATAAAATTACTTTGAATTGTATACTAGTATATGAACGTATTTGCAATTCCCTAGAAAAATAAAACTAAATTGTTTTAATAAAAGATATACAGAACATTTACTCAAGTATGTAATATGTATGTATATTTTATCCAATGAAAAAAGTATTGAGTAAAAAAAAAAAACATCAACAAAATAATTCTCTATTTATTTTAAAAAGAAAAAGCTTTAATAACCGCACCCGTTGTCTTATCTAAATCATCTCCCAACTGTTTAAGCTTGTAACAATTTTACATACATTTATGTATTAGAAATTACATCCAAAGTTTTCTTTAAACTGTTTCTGAACAAGCATATTAGTACGCGTAAATTTTTTTGTTTCTCTACTAAAAAAAAATTTTTTTTGAGTTAATAAATTAATTTTTTCTTAAAATCTTACTTTAAGGGTTCCCTTTCATATTTACAATCTGGTGTTTGCAGATGGGATTCTGAACTAGACAGATTTTATTTTATAAAGATATCAACAAAAAAGTATCGGACGAAAATTATTATTTCTACAACCAAAAAAGTTGTGCATTGTACTAATCGAAAAAAAGTCACTTGTATAAGTTGTTGTTCAATTGATGGTAATACATATGATATGAAAATGAAATGCATCGGTGGTAACACCAAGAAAAATTGAATTAAAAAAAAAAATCTGTGTATTGTGCTGAGGTTAAAAAATTCTTGTATTCTATTTCCTAATATACTTGAGTTAAATACTTAATATTAACAATACATAGCATCCCAAAAAAGTTGGTGACACAGATGGTGCTTCGTGAGAATCATCAAAATATGCTGAGGCCGACATTGATTTATTTTTTCCTCTTCTTTTTATTCTTGTAACAATTTTTTTTTATCGCTTTTAAATCACCGCTTCCTCTCTTTGACGCCTTCTTATTGATTTTTATTTTTCTACAGGTATCATAAACAAAAGACTTCAGAGAGCCTACAAGGCCCTTCTGTTTTATTTTTCGGGGCGCCCTTTTCAATCTAACCTTACAGTAAATTAAGCTACATAATATACGCAGATGTTTTTTGTCACAAAAGTTTCAATTGCTGTAGTTCTCAGTTACTTAATTGTCGATAAAAATGTTAAAATATTATGAACTGAAGAATGATTTTGGTTAATCCCAACTTATATTTATTTTTTTTTTTTTAGTTTCTTTTTAAAACACCAGAATTCTATTAAATATTTACGTCTTAACTAATATTTTTGCTTAAGATGCTTAAAATTTCTGAATTAATTTATTTTTATTGTTTTTTAATTATTCTCTTTTCAGTGACACCAATGGCGGCAACTAAAACTAAATGATTTTTTCTTGTACAATTTAAATTTCATAAAATAAATGTGCGGAAATAGAAAATGAAAGGAGTCACAGCAAAGAAAAGCAAATATAAAAATAATGCAAAAGAAGTGAAAATATGATGATAGTCAAAAACATTTATCACAGATACGCGCATAAGTGTCTAGATACTGCAACCGTTCCAAGTTTTATGCACCTTGAAAATAATACTTTAAGACAATTTCCTTTTTTGTAAGGTAAACATCATAGACACGCACACACACATACACAAAGAGGGAGAGAGAGAGAGAGAGCAAGTAAAAATAAACAATTTTTATGCGGGTTTCCGGCACAAATAATAACTCTTACTGACACTATCACAAACTGAGTTTTACGCATTTCCGTTTGGTTTTCGTTGCACCTTAACATATATCGCAGCACTTTGAAGCGTTTAACAAAAATAAAAAAAACAATTTTTATGTGTTTACAGAGAATAAGATTTTTACGGCATTTAATTTTGTATGGTGAATATATGACTGAGCATTTTATGTATTAAAAGGAAAACACAAGTATGAGAGTTTTTATTTTATATTTTATTTTGGGTATTTACTACACCCAACCCTGTGCTAAAATAAATAGAAAATAAATAAAGCAAAACTATAAAAAATTTATTTAAACAAAAAATATTTAAGTGATTGTGTAGTCACTCACAAAAAATAATAAAAAGAAAATATTAAAACAAATTCCTTAAAAAAAATTCACAGTTTTTATGTCTATTTAATTGCATATAAAAACATCATAAAAAGTAGCAGAAACAACTGGCTGCGTATAATTTTCATAAAAAATCAAAAAACAAAAACCAAAGACCAACAAAAGTTTGACTAACAGCTACAGCAGCAGCATTCATAAATACCAACCAACTAAAATAAATTCCTACACAGAGTGAAATTACGACAGGCATGCATTACATACGTATATTACTGTTAATACTTTTAACTATTGGTAAGTAGATAGAATTATTTTTTTTTTTAAGTGCCTTTCTGAAATTTACACTAATCGTTAGCAATTCGGCTAACATTTTAAATTCATAATTAGCAGGCTTCCTAAGTACATGCGAGTTTTTGTAATGAAAAAGTCATGTTTAATAATGCAGGGGTGGATTTTCATTATTATAAATGAAATAAAAAACATTCAAATTTTTATTTTTCAGCGAAATTAATTTTCTGATTAAATACGGGAAAAATATTTAATAAATTCTAATGTAAAGAAAACAAGTTAAATTCGGCTGTGTCGAGTCTTATGTTATATACCCTTCACTGTGTTAGCTAAATATTCAACTTCGCCCATTCTTTATAAATATTTAATAAAACTAAAAAATTTTAAATTAAATTATTGCTGAAAATAATTTGGTTTAAATAGATATCTACTTCGTATACTTGACAAAGTTTTTGCTAACAGTGGCCCATAATCATAGTGAGAAAAAAAGTATACTTTAAGAGAACTTAAGTATATTTTTCTTTAATATGTACTTTAGGTATTTTCAGCGAAAAAATCAATTTTAAATTTAAGATATACTGAAGTTGTTTTTAAATAATTTAGAAACAGAAAATCAAACAAACAAAACAAAAAAATATTCTGTCATAAATAAAAATTAAATTAAGTAAAAATTCCAAATAAATTTAAAAAAAATTGTTTTATAAGCAAATTAAAAAATGTTTGTATTGCAAAACGTTTACAGAGATTTTGAAATTCTCAAGGACTTAAATCATAAAAAAAATTTAAAATATACAAATAACGATTTTTAAAAATATTTAATTTACTTTTCAGTTTAATTTATTTTTAATGTCATTTTTTTATATTTTGCTGAATATTGTATACAAATGCTAGTTGAAATATTGGTGATACCCTGTTAAAGTTGATTCAACTCAAAACCTACTTTTGTTTTGTCTATAGTACTAAAATTTTTGGTAACAGCTTTTAATTTTTAGGTTGTTTTTAAAAAGAACCGACTTTATTGTTTGACTATGAGTATGGGCCCAATATTTTTAAAATGAAGTCAGTAGTGTTTTGCCTTTCGTAATGAGTTTTCGGGCTTAAGTTGAATGACGACACCGATTTTGCTTATAAAAAAAAAAAAACTTCAATATAATTTTGTGTATGTTTCTAAGTTTATTTAAAATACCAATTTTTTTTAAAGGGAAGCATTTAAACTGTAGTTTAAGAGAGTAGTTTTCATCCCTACTAATCCATGGAACCGCACCAACTCGATCTTGATCTATTTTTTAACAAAAAAAATATATACTAAAAAAATTAAACTTTAAAAAATTCGTGTTCACCTCTGTCATTAAATATATAATCTTGTATTTAGTTATACAATTATTATTAAGGTAAATTACCATCTAGCCTCAGGTAATTTTAATATTTATAATTTCCATATAATTACATTCTGTAATTCAAAGTCATATCTTTATTAAGTATTTATTGCACTCATTTTTGCTTTCTTAACTTATCATCCATTTTTACACTTGTCCACCAATCAAATTCTCTTGTAATGACAAGTTATGGAAACTCATGTATTTGTTTTTGGCTTAGTTTACTCAAAAGTAACTGTTTATTAAACACACTAATAAAGTAGTCATTGTAAAAAAAAAAAAAAAAACAATCAAATTTCCCCAAAATGTCTCTTTACTTCAGAATATAACAAAACAACAGAAAAAATTATGAGTTATAGCTTTATATGTAAGGAAACTGCTTTTTAGTATACTAAGGTTCTCTATGAGAAAGAGAGGAATACAGAGAGCACATACACAGTTGATAATGCCACATAAAGATAGAGAGAGATCTCCCACAAACAAATGAGTTGGAACAAACAAACAAAAAAAGAACTAAATCACGCAAAAATGGCTTTTCATTACAAAAAATATTGTATTAAAAAATAATCAAGCCCCGTTATCCAGAAGTCATTTTTGTAATGAGTATTTTTATGAGTGGTTTTGTACATTTTTCCACTTGTGGCCAATCACATTTATTTGTATGCAATTACAAATTATGAAAGAATTTTAAGAAAGAAAAAAGATACTTACAATCAAATATTTTAAATAAAAAGAAGTTAAATTCAGCTGAGTCTTATATACTCTTCAGTCTGTTAGCCAAATATTCATATTTTTCATTTTCCACATTCTTCTTAATGAGCTCTTATTATAACATAAGCGATCAACTCAGATTGATTGTTTTTATTATAACACAGCACACAAATATCAAATAATATATATATTTATTTAAGTTCATGCACAAGTTTGACGTTTTTTGCAATTTGCTAGTGTCAACGTCTCTTGAATTTAACATCCCTGTTCTTCACAATTTGCCTTGCTACAATTTTTGGTTTGTCATTTTTACTTATTATTATTCGTGAAAGCAGACATATTGTATCGTACTTCTTTGATCGTGAGCAACCAAATTGCAAAATTAATCACAAATAAAACTAAATCCAAATAGTGTTATAACCAGTCAATAAACAATAAACAATAAAGCTACCAATTGCTATAAAAAACCCGTGTGTTAATGTTTAATTGAGAAGAGGTGCCTACCGAGATTTAACTCTCATACAATCAGCCAGTTCATCGGGAACCAGCCCTCATCCCTACCCCAACAATATATATATATATATAAATAAAGAAAATGGCTAGAGTTTATTAAGCTTGAGGTCATCTTAAATATAAAAATTTATTTATTATTAGAGTGATATATCGATAAAAACACACACACATATATATACACTTTTTTAGGTTTCGTGTTTGTGTATACAAACATTACGCACATGACTAGTTTTTTTCATTGTATGGTATTACAGAAGATCACATTAATATTAAAAAAAAATTTTATTTTTTCTAAAATATTGAGAGGAAATACTAAATAACGATTCGATGATATGAACATGCTGTGATACTTTTGTTAGGCAAGCAGTTAACCCACTCGACTGTTTGTGATTTTCGCTGATTTTGTTTGAAGTGAGCGTAAGATCAGCATCCCAACCTATCAGTACAACATCACTTATCAGGCCTTTAAGTAATATTGATAAACAACAATTTTGCGAGAGCTTTCATAGTTGTTGCAATGAAGACAGAAGATTATCAGACCTTTTCCACAAATTACAGTTTCCTTGAAAATATTATTGGTTCCGCACTGAAAGAAAAGAAATATCGATTGGTATGCAAATTGTTATTATTCATTCCTGTAGAATTATCTTATTATTTTAAATTTTTAATTTAATTGTGAGTTAAAAAGTTGTCTATTGTGAACGAATTGTTTTAATATTTCAGCTGTTGGTGATAAGAAAAAATTGCATTTTTTAACAAAAAAAATAATTTTAAATAAACAAAAAGAAAAATAATTTACAATAAATAAAACGAAATTATTTTGAAAAAAAATTAAGCTAAAACACATTTTATTTTTGCGAAATTTTGTAATTTTTTTTTTTACATTTTTGATTTTTTCGTTTGTTTTCCATGAGAAATTTATCTGCATAAAAATGCTTTCCGCAGCGAAACCGAATGAATAAATTGATCCATTTTGTTTTAATATTTCTTAAAAAAAATTATTTAATTTAGTTCAGATTTTTTATGTAGACTTCATGACTGCATTATGAAGGCAATTAAGAATTAATATATTTTCATCTAATATTTAAATACATGAGCAAAACCATACATTTCTAGAATTAAAAATAGTTTAATATTTTTGTTCGTAAGCTTAAAACATTAAAAAACTCAAATTAAATTGTAAAAATACAAACGGTTTGGTATCAAAAACATTTTTCGTTTTTTCTTTTCTGTGGAAGCTATTTGCGTAATTAAAATCACTTCCGATCGAAATTGTATTTTGTGACAGGGATGTTTTTATTTTGTTTTTAGAGGCATTTTGCCATAGTGTATTAAACTACCTGCTTGTAATACTCGTATCATGTTAGATTCTACCATTGATCTGTGCCAGGATTCAGAATCCTTTAATAAAATAAAAACCAACACAAAATCGGATTTTCAAAATAATTTTTTTTATTTAATTACATATTACTTTTCATGAAATTATTTATGTACTGGGTTTAAAAACAAAATTAACTGACGAATAAGCTTTGTTGTATTTACATACATACATTCATAACTATAAATTTTCAAAGCTATTTTTATTTATGTACGTAGATAACATTTGATTGATGGTTTTGTTCTAGTAGAAAATTCATTTTATGAAATAATTTTAAATTCATGCATACGAATATGCTTTTGCATATAAAAATCAACGGAAACATACACACGCACACATGCATGTAAACATGCACAAAAGCATTAAATAAAAATACTTGCATACACGTAAATAAATCTAATGCAAATTTTAAACTTTATTTTTACAAAAACAGAAACAAAACATTATAAAAATAAATAAATAAATGGAAATATCTAACGATAGAAAATATTTATGCTGGATACTGGATATTATCAATTTAAACAAATTTGTATACAAAGTGTAGCTTTTTTATGTTTATTAAACAAATTATATACTAATAAAAATTTAATTCTTTTTTTTTTTTTTAAATTACGAGTAAATCAATTATATCATAAAGAAGCATTTAACACAACTAATAAATCAAGTTCACAGAGTTTATTCAGAGTTAATTAAATATTTTTTATTATTTTGTATGCCACTCGTTGTAATATTTTAAACTTTTCCAGGTTTTTTTTTCTAATTTGATTTATGGGTTTTATTAAATTTGATTTTTTATTGTAAAGGTTGCAGATTTATGAGAGTTATCTAAATGTCAGAGCTTTAAAGTGATATAAAACAATTAACTCTCTGTAAAAATAATCGACAGAATAAAGTATGGCTCAGTAAGAGTGCACTTTTCTCATGTTCAAATAAAAACACATGGGGACATAATCAAAGTCGGTATCTTTTTAAAAACAACTTTAACTTCATATAATTCTTAATAAAAGCCTACTTTTTGTGACTATGATTATGGCCCATATTTTTTGAAAGAATTAAAATTTTTTTATTGGATTTTAAAAAAGACATGTTCCGATTAATTATGGAATAAATATCCATCAAATGGTCCCCACGGCTCCGATGGCAGACCATTACTCTCTTCATGAAATTTACAGTGACTTTTTCATAGAATTCATTAATTGTTTATGGTTTATTTGCATAAACGCATAAACCCCAAAAAAAAATTGCACGCCGCTCAATTGCATGATTTTGTAAGCCAGTTGATATAAGAATTTTTACAAGATAATTTGTTCTGGAAGTCGTTGCTGCAATAAATCGTTTGTTAGTTAGTGGTTATTTTACCACCATTTTTTTTTCTTAAAAAATTGCACTTGTACCACTTTCAAAAATACCAGCTCATATGTTGTTTAATTTTCTTTTTTATTTCAAAGTTAATATTTTTGTTAAATGTTATATGTTGCAATAGAACAATTATTCTTTTATTTTTTTGCATCTTTGCTAACATTTAATTAAACTTACTCAAAACACATCAGATTTCAATAGAAAGTCAATATTTTTAATGCTCAAATTTCAGTCACAACTTTGTTGAATAGCATATCTATAAAAAAATTGTTAAATCAATGGAAACTCACAAATTTCTAACAGACACTTGATACGTAATACAAAATGAAACATTACAAATTATTTAATAAGTCTAAACACACAAATAAATTTTAAGTAATTTTTTATAATTTTATTTATCTCAATGTTGATGATAAATGCGACAACTTTTTGTTATATTTTTAATTTTAAAACTTTGTTTTCCAGTAGAGCGAATTTTTGAATTTTCCACGCTCATGAAGTCTGATTTTTTTTTTTGCTTACAAACCGTCATTCGGTTGTATTTTTGCAGGCTTCAATCAATAAAAAAAAAATGAAAAATTTAAGCTGCTACAAATACAAACATTAAATTTGATAATATTTGTTTGACTTCCACTGCTGCCTGCATTATAACAAAAAAAAAAAAAGCAGCAAGTGCTGTTTCTATTTATGTGTCTGTGAGTGTGTAAGTGTAAGCATCATTATTAGATGGTATCTTTGAAAACATGAAAACGATATTCTCACGTTGTAACATATTTCATAATAAAATTATAGCTAAACTACGTGATTTTTAAGAAAACTACCAAGAATATATGCGACAGCAATTTGCTTTTTTTGTTTTTGTTTTGCACCATGTGGCAGCTTGAGCTTACATTCATGCTTTTGGTATTTGCTTGTACACGTACTTTTAAAAACTAGTTCAAAATAATGCGTAAATACTTAAGAAATATAAATGTTATTTGCATTAACCCTAATAGGTTACATTATGGATAATTTAGAAGACTTTGTATGATGTGATCTTTTTTAAATGAACTACAATGAATCAAAAAAGGTGAAGGATTTTCTCACATTATTTGCTATTTATATTATTCGTTTTAGTAGTTTGATTCTGTGCAAATTATAAAATAATTTTTAGTTTATATGAAAAAAAAAAAATAGTACTTAGAAAAAAAAATAATAATTTATATTAAATGGTTCTGAAATTAATTTTAGAAGGAAGACAGTTGACCAAGCACATACTTATACTCATAATTACACAAGCCAGTAGGCAGGTAGGAAGCGAACCTGCTTTCTGCAGATTGTTAGAAATATGTAAATTATCCACCAAGCAGCAATAAAAGTCATTTTTAAAAATTGCAAAGCGAGATTTTATTTCAATGAATTCGGTTGTAAGTAATTGGTCGCGACATGTCCGTACAAATTTTAAAATGGATTGAATATCCTTCACCGCTTGTTTAATAAGTAAAGGGTGTCCCAACAAGAACGCAAGATTTAAATTTTAAATAAATGACTGATGCAGCAATTGAATTGTTTCCCTGGCTGTATGACATGTGGCGCCGTCTTGTTGAAGACCACAAGCCCTCCACATTGATTTCTTCAATTCTAGGCAAGAAAAAACTGTTTATCATTTCATGATACCGAACACCATTGACTGTTTGCGCTTGACCTGCCTCATTTTCATAAAAAAAAAGGTCCAATGATTACTCCAGCCCAAAAACCACAGCACACAGTGACACGTTGAAAATGCATTTGATTCTCGTGAATTACTCGAGGATTTTCCTCACCCCAAATGCGACAATTCTGCCTATTGACGAAGCCATCAAGATGGAAATGGGCCTCGCCACTGAAGATGATTTTATTGGCAAAATCAGCATTTTCATGTTGTCTCTCCAATACCCAATTAACGAACTCCCTTCGCTGTCCATGGTCATTTTTTACTAACCTCGTACCTTCTACTAGCAAACAATAACAATTGTTCAAATGTCAAACAATGACACTTCGAATGGCGCCAAATTTAAATCTTGCGTTCTTGTTCGGACACCCTTTATTTTTTTTATTTGACCGAAGTAGTTTTAATTACAATCAATATAAGGTTGAGATAGTGGAGACGCATAAAAATGAAATTTTTATTAAAAAACAACCACCCAAGCCTGTATCTAATCAAAAAAAAAAAAAAAAAAAAAAAAATTAAAAATTGATTTGAAAGCAAATTCTTTTAATCTTCCATGCAATAGCTTAAAGCAAAGTTATTCAATTAATATTTTTAAAAGTTAAAAATATAGGGTTTCTTGCAAGTGTGCACTTTTTCTTTTTAAAATACAAACATTTTTTATTGGATTTTAGAGAAGTCGTATTCCAATTAACCATGAAACAAAATATCCTAGCCGGAGTTAACTAGTAAAGAAAACACATGGAGATCTGATGTGGTTGATTAACAATGACAATTTTATTTATTAACTTAATTATATTTATAATATTAAATTGTTTATAAAAATAAATGGAATACAATAAATGCTGAAATGCATTTTATTAAAGTTATACAAAAACAAATTCTTATTAATTATAAGAAATTGAAACTATTAAATAAAAATGCTTACTTATGTCTGTCACAATTTAGGCCGATCGATGATTTTTGTAGTTGTTGTTGTTTGGTGTTAGGCCGATGACTTTTGTAGTTGTTGCTACTTTGATTGGTGAGTAGTTGTTGTTGTTGTTGGTTTGGTGGGTGACTCCGGCAATAAGTTAAACAAAGTCGAGGCTAATGTTTCGAAAAACTCATCTTCTATCTGAATGGCTTCATGAATACACAAAAATTGTTTAATTTCACTCAGAAAATCCTCACGCAAGCCATAATAAACAAATGCACCCATAACGAGCAACTGTCTAGAAAGGTCTTTGTTCAGGCCTTACTTTTTTTTAAATGAAACCGAAATTGTGGTCACTGTGAACGACATTAGTTATAGAAATATATAAAAGAGCTGCTGTGGCTTTAACTGGACGGCATGGACCTAAGCAACACATCACGATTTATTGCAGCATGAAATGAACAAGTGCAGTCTTATTGGAACACGCTTTACAATTTTATTTAGTTTTGTACTTTCACAGGAGCATTATATGCTGAGAAAAGAGCTTCGGTTGTAAGAACTAAATTTGTTTCCAACCAGGTTTTACCGTCAAATTTTTTAATAATAAAAATCAAACAAAATTTTCATATTTCTGTGTTCCGAAATGACAATAAAAAAATTAGTCTTACAGCTCAAACATTTTTAAGAAAAACTAAATTTTGATCTATATTATGGAATTCTGGTCACTACAACTTAAACATTTAATTATAACAACTGAATTTTTAATTGAAAACAAAAATTTAGTTCTTACAACCGAAGCTGTTTTATGTGTGAATAACTCATAACTTTGGAGAGACTTTTTTGCGTATGCTCTCTTTATGACAAACAAGAGCATCTTTAAATAAATACAACATAGCACGACTATATTTTTTAATTAATAACGAAAATTTTTATATTTATATAGAAAATTCTATCAATTTAAATTTATTTTCCGTAACAAATACATATCCACACAAAAGGATTGAATAAGGTTTCTAGAAGACCTCTTTACTGTTTCTTTTAAGAGCATAAGGCCTGTTGTTTTTTCATATCTCTTTTGCAGATTATGTCTTTGCCAGGTACGTTTTCCATACTCTTTATCTACGACATGCATTCTGAAAGGCCTTAAGTAGATAGCGTGCGCGAAAATCCTGTTAAAACGTATTTAGAAAAAAAAATTTTAAAGCATGAATGTTAGAATTGTTTTAAGTTTTAAATTTTAAATTTTATTTTATACTTCACTTGTGTTTCTATATGCCGTCACTAGGATCTGAAAGTGCAGGACCGCAACACCAATTCTCCCACTTTTATTAGTGTTAATTTTTTAATAATTTTTTTCTTGTGTTTTTTTAAATTTGTTTTGTGTTCTACATATCTGCTTACGCTTCATCTCTAGAGAAGAAATATAACAACAAATGGTCCTCCCTACATACAACTATTTGTCTAGTAAATAGTACTAGCCGCTTCATCAACTCAGCTTTAAGACATTGCCTCAGGCGTTTAAGTTCTATAAATTTTAGAAAGTAGTTGTCTCTCATTTGTGGTGAAAGACACATGTGCCTGTATATTAATTTTTTTTTATTCACTTCAGGCTCAAAAGAGAAGTGGTTATTTTTAGCATTGTTTTCATTTTGTTTTCAATAAAAGAAACGAAAACTACTGCTATATAAAAAACAAGACTCTTTTTAGGCATTTCTACTTGCGTTTCCAAAGAATGCAAATTGGAATGTCTATTGAATCATTTAAAAGAAAGAACAGGATAAAAAAAGGGCTTAATGAAGGACTATTTAGTTTTCCCGCTAAAACTGCCTGCACTCGCATTATTTGTTGGATTGAATTTCTTTTATTTATAAAGAAAAGGAGTTACCAAGAGCTAGAACTTTGTGTCTGAAATGGTTAGTGTTTCTCAACTGCAGATTCCCTGACACGAATCCTTGAGGTTATTATGTATTTCGATTCGAATCGAAAAGGTCTTCGAAGAGAATTTTCAATTAAAAAAGAATAATTATGTAGAACATTCGAAAAAAAACTAAATAATTTTAAATTGCCCTTAAACATGGTGTAAGAAAACCAGGTGATACTGAGACGCCAGCTGAATCCTGCATAATTGAAGCTAAGTCTGTCAAAAACTAAGAGATATCAATGTTTTAAAGAGAGATAAAAAGCGGCAACAAATTTTATGTTTCACTCTAGCACACTTCTTAATAGCAAACACCGGAAATAATTTTTGACAGGAGAAGCCTCAAAAGCAATAACAAAATATATGGGCTTTTTGTAATTTTGTTATTTTTGTATTTTTGAAGCTACCTGGTTTAATTGTACCATGCCCTTAAAGTTAGTTTTTCTTTAGAATTGAAAATTTTTCAAAAGCCTTTTCGATTCGAATCGAAAAACATAATAACCCCCTGTAGTAGTAGGGGGAAATAAATTTAAAAATATTAAGTGGTTTTTATGCTTTTTCCATAACATCAATTTAATGCATTATATAATGTACATATAAACTAAGCATTATTTGGCTGCTAAAGCTATTTCTTCTAAATGGCTCATCATGCCTTATATTTAAATGCTGTGTTGTAAGTACTTCTCTGTCGTTGCATCTTTTAAAAAATTGCTTCTAGGCAAGCCCTTGTTTTGCTGGCAGATGATTTATAAAATTTTAATTAAAAAACTTTTTTTTTATATTTTATGTATGCATTTCTAACAAAAAAAAAAAAAAACATTGGGAAAGAAAAACAAACAAACAAAAAATCTTAAATTTCCTTTTTTTTTTTTTGAAATATTATAAAATACTCAAACACATGCAAATGCATAACTTTAAATAACAATTCTAGTATGTAAATTCACAGTAATATGATTTTTAATAAATTTTCTTGAGTAAAAATATTGCCAGCCTAAGAAACAATAAGAAAGATAAAAGTAATTGGCATGAAATTTATTTATTAAGTTTTCAAGTTGCAGATGATTTAAAAAAAAAAAAATTATAAAAGCATGTACGAGTAAATTTTATTTGTCTCATATAAAAATCATTGTTGTTGTTTGAATACAATTTGTCAAGTTATAAGTTATTACAAAATTAAAAATTAAAAATGATTAAATATTTTTAATATTCTATTCATAAAGTTTAACAAATTGACTTCCACATGTAAGAATAAGTAAAGTGAAATCTTCGCATGCATATTTTCCAGTTAAAATAAAATATAGAAAAAGAAATATTTTTGTTTCTAAAAACTTATTCCAGGTTTTTTTTTTTTAATTCCAATTATTTTTTTAATGAATTTTTATTTTAATTTTTGAATTTCTTACCTTTTTTGTTAGTTTATTTTCTATTTAAATTTCACCATACTGCAATAACCTCAATATAAATAATTTTTTAAAAATTATTGAAAATAATAAAAGTATTTATTTTTACAAGTATTAGGAGTAAAATTTAAAACAAACCATTATGTTACAGTGGTAATTTAGTCAAATTGAACAACAATTGCATGTTGTAGCAAATAACAACATAACTAACTTAGTTAACCTTCATTAAACTTTTTATTTTGTTGTAGTAAGTCAGCATACCTCAAATCAGGTTATAACTACTCCTTGTGAGACTTCATATCCTTTTAATTGCCAATCCAGCTATTAAAACCATTCCAACACTTAACACAGCGAATGCATCAAGAAAAGTTTGAAATACTTTTAGTTTTAGAGCATTATAAAAATCAGTAACGAAAGAAAAAGAAAAAAAAAAAAAAAACAACAACAAAACAAAACTTTAATTGTTAATGTTGATGAAATTAAACTGCGTTTTTACTCTTAATTTGAATGCTACGTTTTTTGTTTTCTCCTTCTGCTATGATTTCGCATAAATGAAGTGATAGAAAAAGCAAAGGAAAACTCAGAAACTCATTTCAAGTTTTTAAGCCAGAGTAAGACATGCTCTTCTTTGTAATTGCTATGCTGAAAATGAAAATAATAAAGCGGCAGTGGTTTTTATTTACTTGTTTACTTTATGTCGATTTTAAATCGCATTAAAAAAACTTCAATTTCTGTTTTTGATTGCTTTTTTTGTGTGTATGTGTGTGTGTGTGATGAATGAATGAGCAAATGAGTGAATGAGCTGATGATATTGCAAAACTTATCGTGCTGTTTTTAATTACAAGAAAAAAAGTAATGAGGTTTTACTAGCTCACCACTATCTCTTTGTATTTAGGATATCCAGTGGGGTTATAAAGTGTTCAAAATGGGTAAATATAAATTTTTAGTTAAAATGTAAAATGTCATGTAAAGAACAAGAAAAAAAATTGAAATGTACATTAAATTAATGTTTTCAATTAGTAACTTTGAAAGAAAAAAGAAAAAATGGTATTCCAAAAGGCTGCGAAGATTTGAAATAAAAATTATGATGAATTTTTTAATGCAAATTTGTTACAGTTTCTTTTTCAAATCTACTTTATTTATCTTTAAATATCACAAATTTTTATTTATAAAAAATTAAATATTATGTAAACAGTTTTTAAAGACTTTTTACTTTTTTTTTAATATTATTATAAGCTATAATTGCAATGCCCGCTGTACGATCCATTGTGCTGCCCAATTCCCAAGCTAAAACAATTTAAGACTTCTCATAAACCTCGTAATTGTTGTGTGACTGTAACTTAAGTCTATATGAATTGCAGAGACTTGATATAATATAAAAAAATACATACATAAATGCTGACAAAAATATATTTGTAAATTTGTTTTTTTTTTGCTACATTTTCTAACTAAGCAACTGATGGCGAATTTTCGTTTCTTTTATAATAATTAAAACTACTTTTTGCTTCTTCGTAATTATTTACCATAAATGGAAAATTATCAAGTGGCAGCAAGTTAATTAGTTTGTGATTGCAATTTATGGTAGTTTTACAATTTTATTATCAATTTTAATTTGTATGTAAATTTTTGTTTATTGTGGCTGGTTTTTATATTTATGCTGTTGAAGTCAAAGTTTTGACACTTACTTATTTGTAGTCATTATTATTTTAATTCAAAAAAATTATTTCTATATTTCCTTTTACGATAGCCAGCAGTAATATTTTTTGGCCAATAAAAAGCAAGAAAACCGCCTAAGCTGGCTTAAATGAAAATAGATTTTGAAATTAAGAATAATTCCATAAATTTCAAGTTATAAAAAGTTCAAAATAAAAAAATGTAACAATAATATTTTCCCTTGAAAAAATTATATTTCAATTGAACAGAGTATCGACGTAAGCACACATATTCAGGTTGATAAAATATTATCAAATAAAAAATTTCAAAAGTTTCGGAACAAGGATTCGTGTCCTTTCCATATATCCTGCAATTTTAAAATGCCATAAAAATAAGAAAAAAAATTTCAAACTTTATGAAATTTTGTACAATCATTGGATATAATATTCTTAGCAGTTAGACCAAATTTTATACAAATCCGAGCAAGGACAGGCCAAGCTCAAAAATTTCCTTTTTCAAAAATTTAAGAAAAAGTGAAAAACAAAAAATTAAATTATCTTAAAACACTTCTAGTAAACTTAATGTGTCTACAAAATGTTTTTCAATACGGTGTAAGGATACACCCACCTCACAAGTGTCCTTTACGTTAGAAATGTTATAAAAGCTAAAAAACATTTAAGAATTGGTTAAGAAATTTTCTAAATTTTTTATATATGATAATAAACACATAAGGAAACATTAAGTTCCTTATTTGTAAAGACATATTCCAGAGTTTCGTGACTCCATATATCGAGTGGTCAAACATATTTCGGTATCTATTATATTTTTTCTAGGTGCTTTCTTAGACATTGCTGGGTTTCTTTAATTCTTTCTCTCACATAAAATTTATCCCCTACTGTAAACCATTTACATATTAATTTAAATCTGTTGGTAAAATTTCCTTATTTTTTAAACTTAAATGATTTAAAAACATTAAAATTTTCCTTTACTTGTACATTTGAAAATAATTGTCTTAAAAATATCCTAATAGTCCAATGCCTCACAAAACTACAAATTTTCGACAGTATGGTACGATAGCAGATAGGACTCGTTCTAGAAAAAAAAAAAAAACGTCTCGTAAAGCTGAAAATGTGACTTTGGTTCTGATGATGCTAGAAACATCATTGGTTCCTATTTTTTTGAAAATGACCAAGGTGTTGGAGGTACTTTTACTACTGAACGGTACCAAGACATGATTCGAAATTTTCTTGTGCCTCAAATGAAAGAGCAAGAACTAAAAAGTGTGCCAACAAGAACGCAAGATTTAAATTTTAAATAAATGACTCATGCAGAAATTGAATTGTTTCTCTGGCTGTATGACATGTGGCGCCGTCTTGTTGAAACCACAAGCCCTACACATTCATTTCTTCAATTCTAGGCAAGAAAAAACTGGTTATCATTTCACGATACCGAACACCATTGACTGTTTGCGCTTGACCTGTCTCATTTTCATAAGAAAAGGTCCAATGATTCCTCCAGCTCAAAAACCACACCACACAGTGACACGTTGAAAATGCATTTGCTTCTCGTGAATTACTCGAGGATTTTCCTCACCCCAAATGCGACAATTCTGCCTATTGACGAAGCCATCAAGATGGAAATGGGCCTAGTCACTGAAGATGATTTTATCAGCAAAATCAGCATTTTCATGCTGTCTCTCCAATACTTAATTAACGAACTCCCTTCCCTGCCCATGGTCATTTTTACTAGCCTCGTATCTTCTACTAGCAAACAATAACAACTGTTCAAATGTCAAACAATGACACTTCGAATGGCGCCAAATTTAAATCTTGCGTTCTTGTTCGGACACCCTTTAGAAGACATATGATTTCAGCAAATTTAAGCCGCAGCAGACAAAGCTCGTTCAACAATTCAATTATTGAATGATTTCGCGAATTGGCGATTTAGCATGGCCAGACTTTTTTATGTTGTTTTTTTTTAATTCAAAAGTTTAGGTGAATAAGCCCAAAACGATTCAACATCTTAAAGACAATATTCATTAAGAAATTGAAAAAATTCAGTTTGAGATGTTGCAGGATGTCATGAAAAACACCTTAAAAAGAACCGAAAGTTACATAGCGAATCCCGCTCACAATTTAATAAATTTCCAATCATAACGACAAAAAAATGTAAAGACCAAATAAAATTTTTATGAAAACGAAACTGACTTATCTTTTCTTTGAGCAAAGTTATAGGCAATCAAAATAGTAGTCGAACTTTTGCTTCACCCGTTAGAATGTGCTTGCAAAAAGAAGTAAAAAATTGTCTGTCAGTTAATAAGTTAAAAAAAAAAAAAGAATAAAAACGATTTGTAATTTTATACAAATTAAATAGCAAAAATCATAAAAATAAAATATCATTTTTTTAACATAAAACACATCATAAAATTTTATTTGAGTTTTCCTTTATTTTCTTTATCTAACAGACAGTCAAATTAGACTTTTGGCCACTCAATTGCTACATATACTTGCTTAGCTTTTAAAAGCATGTCACTTTAGTTTTATTTGTGTTTACTTTCTTATTGAAATGACCCATTGGAAAGTGAATATTGTGAAGACTAATTTGTAAATGCTTTATTTTCCTTTTCTTTTACAATACTAGCAAATGAGTGTTGAGAGGAAATAAATAAATAATCGACAGCAAACTAAAAACTTTTATTAATGTTTTTGAAAGTAGTACGAGTAAAAGTACACTTAAAAAAAAAGAATTATAGGTAATTATAGTAAGTTAAAGAGACCATCTTATACTAAAATTAACTCAAACAAATTTTTTTTTAAAGTGGACTTATACTACTTTAAACAATAACAGCTCAAAATGTGTTTATGCTCAATATAAATAGAGAAGTGTGAGTGTATGACCGGATCTGAATTGAATTTTCTCCTTTTGTAGACAATGCCTTACCGTGTGAAATTCTTTTATGGTATTAGTCTTACGAAAAAAAATTTTTTATCAACAAGTTGCGTAACAAGGAAGTTGATAAATGTAATCCTAAGAAGCTGCATCAGTGCCATTGAAAATTATTTAAGAGAATTAAATACATACTTTTTAGCTGAAAAGCATCATTTGCAAAACGATCTGGTGTTGAGCTGCATGATCTGCAATGAAATTTTTTCAATAAAAGCAAAAACATTTTGTCCGAATGGAGTTAGCGAGATAAAAATTATTTTATTTAGAGAAAAATAAAATACTTTTAACAAAGTGCAATATATTTTAGATGAATAGCATCAGTAGAATAACGAGTTTCTGATAACCTGCATGAGCGGCACTGAAATTTATGTTAATGGTTAATGAAGAGCCGAAACTTATTTAGTATTCAAATCAGATCAGGTATGTGCAAAAGCGTATACCTATTTTTTACCTGAATAGTGTCGTTATCATAAAAATTTTCTAATTAGTTGCTTGAGCACCTTTAAAATTCCTAATATTTCTTAACTTTAGAAGATATACTTTGAACTGTATTATTTAAAATGCTAGTGTTTTTATTGCGCAATATTAAAATAAATCAAGTATTTTAAATATTTACATGGAGGAAGAAACATTATGCTGTAAAAAAAATAAATATTTCTTTTTGTCGGCCATTGCACAAACAATTCGTTTCAACTGTGCTTAGCTTTTCAAGAAAAAAAAACGAAATTTATTCTAAGTACAAAGAGAAGAAGACTTTATTAAAGTGCAAAATAAATGTTCGTTTTGAATAAAGTCATTCTACCATTTAAATGAGATTTTTTCTTATAGTTGGAGCTACTGCTGTCGCTTTTGTTGTTGTGCAAAGTGGATCTAAATCACTCTTAAATTTGCATAAAATAGTAAAAAAAACAATTTCATTTATTCCAGAATTTTAAATCTATGACACTTTAGACATATTGTTGTTGTCGCTTTTGTATCTACTGTTTTACTTGTAACTTATTGTGTGTGTGTGCTACAGCAAATACTATGAAGAGTTTTCTTAGACTGTTTTGTCACGTGAAAGAAGTAGGAAATATTTTAAAGAAAAATGCTTTTATAGTTTTACACTTTTTTTATTAAACGGATATTAGTGTTTGTAATTATGTTAAACAAATCTTTCATTATTTAAATTTTTATCCTTTTGTTCTGCCTGCCTTCTATTCTGTTACACTCACTATGAACCTCCCTCTTCAGATCTTTATATTTTATGATTTGCTTTTGTAAACAATTTAAAGTTTATTGCTTTTAATAGAAGAAACGAACTGTTTTATTGCATGTCATACCAGTAAATACAGCGAACGTTAGCAGGAATAATAATAGAGGCCCACCAGGCATTTGTGTATTAGAGAAGAGCATAAGAATCCTACTTTCAGCCACTTGACTTTTATTTAAATGCGTAGTTGATTGTAGTTGTAAGACTGAATCTTTTCTTTGTTTGTTTACATAGCTTTGCATTGTTTATGTAATTGAATGTATCCTTAGGGTAAAAATTATCAAATTATACACACAGATATTGAAATATGTCACAAACTTTATTTTCGATTTTAAAGATGTCATAAATACACAAACACACAAAAGTAAATTGCGCTTTGGCTGGGTTTGAAAGACTAAAAATACTGTATCTCAAAAATAAATTTATAAAATTACATTCCTTTTGTTATTATGAATTAAAAGGATTTTTAACAAAGATCAAGCGGAAACTAATTGCTAAATAAAATTTAATTTATTTTTTAATTTAGTTCTGGTTTTTGGACATTTTGTAATTAAGACAAATGGTTTGCCTTTATTAAAATTTCTTTAAAATCAAGGGTTTTTTTTTTTTAATTAAACTAAATCCTCACTACCACCAGCATATTAAATCATACTGTATTATACGAGTGCACACAACTAACAATCGAAATAATTCAATAAACTTTTTAACTTAAATTGAATTGCCAATAACTCACAATAAATAAAATATAAATATCAAAACAAAATATATAAACACTTCATCCACAGAGCCATAATTTGATGTTAATCGTTAGAAAAAAATGCAAAAAAAAACAAGTTGGGAAAATACCAAAAATAAATTTTCTAAATCGGAAATTGAAATGTCACTGCATTTAACACTAAACCACAAAATGGCATTAAATCTATTTTATTTCCATTTTATTTGATATTTATTTTTAAATATAATTATTTTTTAGCATTCAGAAGTAGCGAATGCCAATATTGACTAAAAATGCCATAATCATAAATAAATGGCAATAAAATATAAAATGAATAGTATAACGGAGGAACAGAGAATAGACACACACACAACACATACACATACAGAACCATATAAATTATATAATGAAAAATAAATATTAAAAACTAGAAAGAGCAACTATTTTTAAATGCACTCATAAAATTTTGTTAAATAAAAAAAATAATATTTTTCAGGATTTTTTTCTTCTCATGAGACTTCTTAAGAATTTCGTAATCGTTGTAGGAAATATTTTACACAGCAAAAGTTACTTCGGTTGTGAGAACCAAATTTGTTACCAATCAAAAATTCAGCTGTGTTAGTGGATTTTTTTTAATTGTTACAAAAAAAAAATCAATCTTACAGCTCAAAATACTTTTAACAGAACTAAATTTTAGGCAATGTCATCGAATTATGGTTGCTACAATTAAACAATTTGGTAAGCACAATTGAATTTTCGACTGGAAATAAATTTAGTTCTCACAACCGAAGATATTTTCTATGTGGTCTTAGGTCTTAGGTCTTCTGAGGCCAGAGTCTTACTGCTTAGGCGGCTATAGCCCACATTGATTTCACTAATATCGTAGTTGAGTCTACAATGGTCTGTCAGCAGCTCAACGTAGAATTTGAAAGTCATTTCTGCCGAGGTTCAGAACAATTTCTGTCATCATGCGTTCGGGATTAATGTGTATCCTTTTCTGCCTCATATCCACTTCGGCTCTCCAACAGTCTTATAAACTTCGTTATTCCTTCTTGCGTAGTAGTTGTTTTTCACTCCGCAGAAAGACTTCGTATCTTTTACCCTAATAGTCCGTCATTGCAATGCCCATATGCAATTCATGCCTCGGTATCCATAGCAATATAACCGTAATTTTCACTACCTTAGCATCGAGAATTTGTAACTAATGCTGAAAAATTAAAAATGTTTTTGTTATTGTACCTGCCTTAAATAAACGTAGTCTTGTAATTCTTGCCAAAGTACTGCCATCTTCTATTTTAGACCCATGAGTACACCAGAAGTGTCGGTTCCTCTCCAATGGCATTTCACTGCTTCTCCACTTCAAAGCAACTAAAGAAAGACAGTATTTCATCTATTCTCTCAGAGATGATGAAACATGGAGAGTTTTAAGGCAGACTTTAGAATTTTTACTTGTCCAGTGAATCGCCCTAATTAGTAATTTTAGCTAAATAAAAATATTTAAAAATCAAATAAATTCATGCACTAAAATGTTTTATTATTAATCGCACCGCCACCTTTAAGATCTATTGTTATATAGTCATGGCAATGTCAATCACTTTTATGTCATCACAATATTATGTGAAAGTCATGTCAATGTCTGTCAATATCAATGTCAATCTCTACATATTAATATCCTGTCGATGTGATAACAACTTCATCTTAATAAAGACATATGTAAATCCTTTTGGACTTTATTTCCAAAAATTTTCTCGAAACTTTTTTCAATAAATTAAATTATTTTCTCCTTGTCACATCAAATGACATTCACTGACTATCACACAAAAATTTCTTTTTAATGGTCTTTTCATACTATTTGATTTTGTGATAAAGAATCGAAAATATTAAATAGAGAGCAAACAAGTGTAAGCAGTTAAATGAGGAAAATGTACAACCGAAACCGGATATGGCAAAACTACAGGAGTGCATTGTAATGTACTTTTTACTGTATTGGACATGCCATTTCAATTTAAATTTTTCTTTGCATAAGTAATCATAAACAGACCTGAAATTTACAATAATAGAAATACATATAATATTCATATTAAGTAACAATAAAGGCAGAAATAAGTGTCATTGTTGTAAATTATTTACTGTCATATTCATGGTGGTAAATATGTCTCAATATATCTAAAATATGGTTTTAATTAGAATGAAAATTGATAAACAGGTTGAGCGCTTGCAAAACAATTTTTTAAAGTAATTTTAATTGTTTGCATTATAGCCTGTTCAGACATGAAAATTAATGAAGTCAATTAAGTTTGAAATTATGAGACTGACACATATTAAATTCAACTTACGCATTTAATCATTTGACAACTAAAAAAATATTGTAAAATTTTTTTGTAAAAATATGTTTTGTTTATTCAAAACTATATATTCTATTTTTATTCTTCTCTTCTCTTTTACATTCGAATGCCAGGAATGTGTAAGGAAGAACATGCCATTATTTTTTTCTTGTTGGCATTTGGTTAAAGGATTTGCCTTTCAGAGAGTCTTGTACAATAATTCTTATTTAGTCAATAGTTTTTACAATGTAAAGGTTCTAATGTGTGGCAAGAAATGCTGGGATAGCGTCTAATGGTCTAATGGTCCATATAAACATGCTCTCCAGAATCCATTTTCATAAATTTATATATTTTAAAATAAATAAATGTAAACATAGACTTAACATCCTTTTTTTATCATTCGAAATGATTTCACTCTTCTATAAGGCTTAAGTATTTCAGATGAAAGTTAATTTTAGAAAATTTGCTCTCCAATTACATATTATAAAAATGTAATCTGTGAAGAAGGTAAGAAAACCAAATTTTCTGTGAATCTCAGTAGTAAAATGGACATCTTTAAAATTAATGGACTTTGCCACCGTAGCATAATATTTAAAATTTCCATAACCCTAAAACTGTATTTACCTTTTTCAAATAATCTGAACTAATAATTCAGCAGGTGAATAAATTTCAACAGCACTATGAGCCCTGTCTATCTCTTGGATACAGGAATGTCCTAGAGTGGAATATTTCATAGTAATTTCAGATATATGGGGATTATCGCGAAGAAAGTGTAAAACTGCTGAGTTCATATATGAATTTGGGTTGTGTGTATACATGAATCATTCCAAGTAATCAGTCTTGTAAATTGATTTTTTTCAGCAACTTTATCTAATATGTTTTTTGAATGCACTAGCTAACTAGCCCAAAGCCTGAAGATCATTCTATCCATAGTGCACAACATTTGGTTTTTGATGTATAGAGATGAAAAGTTAAGTTATAAATTGTTAATTTCCTTTTGTAAAAAACCGAACTTAAGTATGTCTGCTCCTGCAAGTCAAAGCACAGAACAAAAATTTCACAATTTATTATATCTTTTCACCTTCTTTTTCTTTTAAATCATATGTTCTTTCTAACTTTATTTTCTTTTCTTGCAATATCGTATTCTTCGTAGAGATCACACCAATCAGATTTCCTCTAATAAAAAGATAAATTGATCTTTGTATTGAAAATTTAACAGGGTTGACTACTGTGTCTTTACATTTTTCAATGTAAAATTCATACATTTATGTCAAAGTCAGAGCAGATTCTTAGTAAAAATTCTCAATTAGTTCAACTTCTGTAGTAGTTTTTATGTCAACAGATGCAACTTATTTAATACAAAATCATATCAATTCAAAATAAAGTAAAACAAAGTTCTAAAAGTCAAATAGAATCTTTTTAAATCAATAGATTAAGCAAATAATTGAGTTAGAACCAATTTTAGCTAGTAGTACTTTCATTTTAAGATATTATGGAACTTTTTGTTAGCAAAATTTTAATAGAACGCGGTTGGAACAATTTTTAACTGAAAACGACATTTTGCTCAAAAAGTTAGTTGAAACAATTTTATTCTAAGGGCTCGACTTACAGTTAAAAAAAAAAAAACTGCGATTTTTGGCTTAGTATAGGCCTGTGTTATCAAACTGAAGACAGCAACAACTGACAGATTGTTGATTTAACACGTTCATAGATGACAACTTCACCATCTATAAGGATCCTGAATATTTACATTTTTTTAAGCTAACAAACTTAAATGTAAAGTGAACGGTATAAAAAGAAAAATAATAGTATTTACGTCATTAGAACGCTAATGAACACGTTATTTTAAACGATGCCAAATTTGAGCAACATTTGTTTTTATAACATTTTTTCTTTGTTAGTCTAAAATTAAAACTCTTATTAAACTTATCATAACTGCAGAAAATGGAAAAAATTTAAAAATATTTGTTCTATCCTTTTCTTCAATGTTACACAATGAAAACTTTTATCTAAAGGGCTGTTAAAAGATAAAAAAAAATATTTACATTTACATGCACATGCTATTATTCAAATGAGTTATCACACATGTAAAGGTAAATGTGTATATATGAGTGCGTGTTACATATACACATGTAGATGGCTACCTGTTTATGTATGACTAATTAATCTTTGATGTAACCATCTGCTATTGCGTGCCAAAAATTATAAAAAAAATTGTTCGTAGCACACATATTCCTTTCCATAGAGAATACACTTTTAATTTCTTTATTTTTTGTATTTTGTTGGTGCTGCTTTAATAGAAGAAAATAATTTTTATGGCAAGAATTACCTTTTCCTTTTTTGCTTTTAAATTCTTCTTTCCACACAAAAATAAATAAGTGAATTCTTGTATCGTATGAACATACTAAATGCAATCCAAGTCTTAAATAAATGTTGTGTACTCTGTTACACATCATTCAAATGGTCTTGAAAACTTTTCGATAATAAAATTTTGGCATAAAATTTTTTCTTTGTGTAATTTATAAATTTTTCTTCCAATGTTTCAATTCAATTAAAATACTTTTAATTCTTTTCCAATTGCTTCATAAATTAATAAAAAAAAAATTAATTTTTTTAAAAATCTCTTCTACATATTTCTATTAGAGTTATTGATAACAAATACTACTTGAGCTGTTATTCAAAAATGTATAAATATTTTAGAATAAAAGTAGATTTTACTTCAACCTTTTTTTTTTTTTTTTTTTGAAGTGTTTATATGTAAGAATAAATTTAAAAAAGTATTATGTTGCTTTAAGTTGTTATTTTAATATATAATTTTTGATCAGGTTAGTTTTAAAATGTGGCTGTTGTAGGAAAAACGGTGGTGAAACTTTGATAAAAAAAATAAAACAAGCAGTTTATAGAAAATAGAATTCTAAGAAGAAAATATTAAGTGGATTTTCTCGCGAAAATTTTTATTTTATTATTTGCGTACCCCCACATTTTACAAAGATTCAATGCAAAATTTTTTATTTTCTCAAATAATTAAGAAAAAATACTGGAGGTGATAGAAAGTTTAATACTAAAAATTTAGTAAGACTTTACAATTTGTAAGAACGTGTTCTGAAAAGCGAATAAAAAGGTTGTGTTGCGAAAATGTTTTTCAGCCGTTTTTAATAATTTCCTTTTTTAAAAGAATAATACACAACTTTTAAAAGTTTCAGAGTCACATAACTCAGAATAAGCACTGCCATTTAACCTCAAAATATATGATTTAGCCTCTAGCTTTTTTCCCAGCCTTTTTAGTTTTTTAAAATAGCCTTAAATAGCCTTTTTTTTGGAAAAATGAAAAAAAAAAAATAAAACCTAATTAGATAAAATATTTTCGATAAAACTTTGACAATTTAATTGATAAAGTGGTCGAACGAAGGTAATTTCATAAGTAAATAAAATTATTTGGCTTCTAACTTGTAAAATAAAAATGCACTTTATTCCTAATTGATTAATTAATTGTTCCATTTAGTATTTAGTTATCTAAAACTACCGTTTAGAAATGCTCGCTTTTGAGTAAGACAAAGCAAGCGAAATATCAGAATAGAAATCACATTAAAAATCAAAAAATAAATTATTATTTAAAGGATTTTAAATATTATTTTTTAACATTGAAATTGAAAAGTAATTGAATTCGCTTATAAGTAGGTAAAGCCATGTGGAATACGACATTACTTTCTTTATTTTTTGTTTTTTTGGTTTTTTTTTTTTATAAAAATTATAATTAAGATTCTTAATGTAATAAAGAATTAAGAAAATTTTGAATTTTAAGCTGTAGCTTTTAACTTTTTTCTAGCTTATTTTTTTTCGGCGTGATTTAGCTTTTTCTAGCTTTTTTTTCTAGCTCCTGGCAACGCTGCTCAGAATACATATATAGATTTTCATAAAAAATTTTACTTAATTTTTTCTTTTTAGCATTACATTTTCTACCACTTCCAGTAATTTTTATGAAATTATGAAAACTTTGAAGGCCCATAACTTGGTAAATACAAATTTTCTCAAAAATAACTACTTAATATTTTCTTCTTAGAATACAATTTTCTATCACCTGTGATAATTTTTTTAAATTTACGGTTCCTTGGCTAAAGTAACTTTAAGCCAAATCGAATAACTGATTTTGTAGCACTAGCGATGTTGAATGTATACGATTATTTGTCTATGTATGTGTGTAAATATAGTTTTTAAAATAAAATAAAGAGTTTAGTGTAAATTAAAACTTTAAGAGTCTCACACATAAAGTGTGTTTTATGAATTCAACTATAACATGTGAGCTTTTTCTTTCTATTTTTTCTTTCTTCATTCATACAACATTTACCTTGAAAAAATTGTTCTTATAATTTTTTTTTTTTTTTCGTTAATGCTGCTGTTACGAGTGGTACCGTGTATATCGAGTTTTTATTTCTTCTATATTTTTTAACTAGTTAAATTGTTTTAATGCAGTAGTAATGCTGATGTTGATGCTGCTGTTGTTGCTGGGGTTATTAGAGTATGAAAAATAGATTACGCTGATAGAAAGTAGCAAAAAAAAAGCAACGAGAGAGAGAGAGAGAGAGAGAAAAAGAAAATTATATTATAAACAAAACTAAAGTAATTACGGTGGTTTAAGTCTTATGGCGCACATCTTACCGATTTAACAAAATAACCAGCTGCTTAATATGTTTTCGCTAATAAACACAAAAAAGAAAAGAAATACATATTCTGAAGAGGTATCTAGATTGAAAATTTAAAGTTTATTTAAAACAATATTTTTAAGTGAAACTTAAAAAAAGAATTATGAAAACAAATCACATGCAAAATATGCGCCTGACTGTTTTGTTTATATTTATTATATATTATTATTAATATTAAATTATTGCTATGAAATTAAATTATTTTAAGAGCTGTTTTTGTAACCCAGCCATTAAAAGCGTACATAAAGAGTATGAGAACGAGAGGGTAGAAAGAGTGGTAGAGTGTTCACCACACAGAAACCAATTTTCTTTTCCTCATAAAGTTGCTACTTTTTAGTTCTAACTTTGATTTTAATCAAACACATTTTTTTCACATTGAATTTCAATGGTTAATGATTCTTTCCTGGTTCTTATCAGCCACTTTTATATTGAATCCAAAATGTTGCCATAAAACTTAAGTAGCAATTTTATTTTAAATAAAACACAATAATTACTTTTTTGTTATTTTTATCGTTTTTTTTTTTTTTGCTTTCTATTTTATATTATTTAAACGATTTGTCTAGATATTTCACCATGATTACTGTGCAAAAATAACAATAAAAGTTTGTATGTGTTTCATACACATAAACACCAAAACCAAAGGGAAACAAATAACCAGCCAATATTTAAAAACCAAAGAAATCCCATATAAATATATTTTGGTTTAAATGGCGCTCAAAAGTCGTAAATGTTAACAAATAAATTTAAAAAAAAGTATGAAAAACCTTAGAAGGAAATAAAAACACGTAATGGCTAAAGTAAAAACAAACGCTAAATACATGTCAAAGATGAAAAAGCCGGGAGTTGAATTAAGGTAATTGTTATGGAAATAAATTCCCATTTAAAATCTACTAAGCTACCCTCTTATCGAAAAAAATTAAAATAGACTTTAAAGTCAACTTTATCGAAATTTTTCATATAATTTTTCCATTCATTTTACTTTAAAGTCAACATCAATTGCACCTTTTAAAGCAGGCTGGGACTGCTCTTCAATGAAAGCTACCTCAGCCGGTCACCCGAGAGTGAGGTAGTCTTCCACCTTATCTGCGAGTGTCCGGCTGTTATGGCTTTGAGACACAGATTTCTTAGTACACATCTGATGGCCGGACTATATAATGTATCGGGAGTAAGGTTAGAGGACCTTCTCAGATATTTAAATGCCACGGGGTGGATCTAGGTCACTTTACAGCTACATAAGTCTTTGCGAGTAAGTGGTTCAAAACGGAGTTTTGCGACTCTAATTGAAGGCCGTTAGGCCGTCACGTAAACCAACCAGCGTCAATTTTTTCGGATAACGAGTGCACTGGCAATATGTTAAAGCCACTTATGGCTTATTTATTTTTTTTTTTTTTAAAAGACTCCAACTTTAAAAGTGTTGTTTTCAATGTCAACTCGTTAATATCACCCCATCGAACCTGAACCCCAATAATAAAATTATTGAGTTAATTAATTTTTTCCTAAGTCGACTTAACTGATTATTGAGGGCAAGTTTCAGTTTATGATTACCAATCGAATGAAATAGTGCTCTTGCCACCACTCATAGATAGAGTCAGGAGAGGGGACTTTTGATAAATCCGAATAAAACCAAAGTTATTTCCTTTACTGGAACAAGGAAGCTAAGTTTAGGGACATTAAAATTGAGGGATAGTGACATGAGAGTATTTCTAGATAAGATTCTTAATTGGAACAAACATTTGCATGCTAAAGACTGTATGGTAAAGGGTGGTCCTACTAACAAAAATATGGCGTCGTCCTATAACACTATCACAGTACCGAAGGTCACTTATGTCATGGTGGTATGGTGGCTAAAGGTAGAATAAAAATGATTATTGGGCTTACTCCCCTGCATATTGTAAGTAAGGGAGCAGCAGCTAGTTCAGCCTTAAGGCTACCTGGTATATCCTATCTTTATGAGGGAAATCTTAGTGGGTATGTGGAAATTCTAGAATGTCTGGAACTCTCCTGCTTCACCGTTTCTGGCAGGATGGACAAAACACTCACATTATCCAGGCGCTTTAAAGTAGGCATTACTAAACGGTTGGAGTAGCGGGGAACTATTATTGAACCTGAATCGACAATTGAGGTATACTGATGGTTCCAAAATGAAAGATGGCAGTGCTGGCGTGGCAATTGTAGGTTTTCGTAAGGTAGTTGCAATGGGAAAAAGGGCTTACATTTTTCGCGCGGAGATCCTTAGAGCTATGTGCAAGATAATGTCTATGAACAGGTAATATAAATTTTCTCATCTATGTGCATTGGCAAGCTATTCCTTCCCAATAAGATTGGTTTAGGATATAAAAACTTATCAATGCTTTAGCAGAGAGGAACACGGCTACCTTATTATGAATAATGGAGCAAGAATACCATGTAGCTTGTGTGAAATGGCGAACTATCTGACTAATATCCTTTTCATGGGTCCAGAGTCCTTCTAAGAATGACCAAAAACTTTACTCCTTTCCGATATGGAAAGGAAAAAAGGATCACCTGCATCATCGCTTGCCTGCTGAGTACTTTGGGCAAAAATAAAATAATAATAAGCTCAGATAATTCGCAACAAGGTGCACCGAGTAGTCTATTTTACACTAACAGAAGCAATGAAGACCTGCGCTATGCTACCGTTAGTATTCTCTCGACTCACTTCTCTACAACTTGTCATTTACAGAAATCGTGTTCAAAATCAGTATGTCTGTATTTCTGCAACTGTCTATTTTTCACCATCTCAAGTAGGATGGATAGAATAATACACTTCTCTGGGCTATTAGTGAATGTTTAACTTAGATAAAAAATATAATTAATAATAAATTAAAATTTTCCAGCGTCCATGCCTTCAAAAATCTGTGTGTGGAGCCACTAGTAGTACTAGAATATATTCTTGATAGCCAAGTGCTCCGAGCGATGCTGATAAAATAGCTTCGGGCCCTTTTTTTTGTTCCCCTAGAATCTTTTTGTGGGATAAATAATAGTTTTATGCATGCTTTACTACGCGAAGGAGAAAAAGGAAAGAAGCAAGATTACTTGACAGTTCAAGTGAAAAACCACATATGAAGGTTATTTTTGAATATTCTTTCAGAAAAAAAAAATTTTTTTTTTAATTTTTAAATTCGTTTTTTATAATTGAACAAGGGGACCGACAATGTCAAGAAATTTCGATAAGATTGTTAAATTTTTTCATTTTAAAATTTTCAAAGAAATTTTATTTGTAAGATTTTCAACACAGATGGGGGTTAAATCTCAATAGGAATTAAAATTTTAGTTTTTTAAAGTTTTTCTTTCAACAGTATTTATTTTTTATTTATTTTATTTCAAAATTTTAATTTTCCATCTCTGGCATAGTAGAAATACCATATAGATCTCATACACATACATTTTTTTTTTTATTATTAATGTAGTTGTAAATGACTGGCAAAATATTTTTGTGAATCTGTGTATGATGGCCATTGTGTGTGTATGCAACGGAAGTGTAAATGAGGTGTGAGGTATTTTTACAGTTATTGGTTTCCTGTACCAGCATATCAAATTTATGGGCCTTTTTGTTTTCTTGCGCATTTTGTTAAGCGTTTTTCTTACAAGTTTTTTTTTTTTTTTTTGTGTAATCTCGCCAATATTGAAACAATTTCCTTTGCTGAAAGAAAACGATGTTAAAAGCCACATGACTAATGACTTTTTAAATTGATGCCTTAAAAGGGATTTATGTTAATTTTGTAAAATAAACTAAAATTGGCCAAACAAGCAAGTTTTAACACTAAATTTGTATTTACTTACATCACACACTAACATACACTATGTATGCTTCTCTGCTAATATGGAAGGAAAAGCTTTTCAGTTTGGTGTTGCTTTTTATCCTTACAAAATGTAAGTGTGTAAAAGTGCAAAAATTTAAGCAGATTAAGGCTGACAGTGCAACCAAAGAAAAATAGGATTTTGTGGTCATTTAAATAGGAAACACAAATTACAGCTAAATTGTGCGGCTGCTTTTTTTTTTTGCTTTTTAAATTTTATTTTTATTTTCATTTCTTAATTTTAGTATGAAATAAACTATAAAAATTTAAGTTTTATTTTACTGCTTGGCTTTGCCTTTAAACTGCAAAAAAAAAACTGACTAAAAATTAAATGCAGGCATTCTAAACAATATTGTGTAACTGACTAGATACCGAAATATTTTTGACCACTCGATATATGGAGTCACAAAACTATGGAATATGTCTTTACAAATAAGGAACTAAAAGTTTCCTTACGTATTTATTATTAAATATAAAAAAATATGGAAAATTTGTTAGCCAAAATTAAAATGTTTTTTTAGCAGTGGTTACATAAAAAAAAAATTGTAAACAATACGACACTACGGAATCGCTTCAATTATACCTTTATAAGGCATAATTTTAAATAATGAGCCGCTTAATAGCCACATATGCTTCATGAAAGTATAAAAATTTAATAAAAATGTTTTAAAAACTAAGAAAATTTTGCTTAATTTTACGATTCACCCAATAAAACTTCATTATTTTTTAACTAGTGAGACATTTTATTAGGCTAATGAAATATTCGTTAATTTAATCAAATAATTTTATTAATACATTGAAAACATTACTTTAACTAACATTATTTATGAAATATATTATTGAAAAAACTACAATGAAATATTAAATACATTTTTCAGTGCAACTTAAACTAAATATTTTTGGGAAGCTTTTATACTTAAAAAAGCAACATAAGCTCTCTTTCAAATGTATATTTGTAAGCATGGGAGAAAGGTATTACTTGTGTTCATATAAAAAAAAAACAAATAGCAGCTATGGTTGGCACACGTGGCCATAAACATGTTAACTTGATTTAGAATTTGATAACTTTATTGAGGCGATTACACATTTGGAAGCCTTAAAAGTGTTGAAACGAATATAACTTGCTTAATATTGTATCCATAATCGTTTTTACTTCAAATATATTTATGTCCATTTATATTAAATGTTAAAGTTAAATTGGCTTTTCATATATGCTGGTGTTGTTGGTTGATACATTATTTTGTCTTCCTGCTGTTCATCTCACATCATGTGTTCGTATTAAAATATCGTAGCACTTTTGATGCTTCGTTTGGCTTCATTTAGATGAAATGAGTTCATTGAATGTTGATGTTGAATTTTGTTTACCAACTTGTCGATTTGTTCTGGCTGACTTTAAATTTCATTTCATAAATAAGTTTCACATATACGAGTATGGCTGCCTTTATATGGTTTTATGAATACATGTGCAGCTTAAAATTATTTGTAATTTTAAAGCGGATTATTTTTATTTTAAATTAGAAATTAAATTGAAATAAAAACTAGATTTATCAGTGTTTTATAAAATCTATTACAGTATTTTAGAATTGATTTTATTTAAGCATTGTTTACACAAAGTAGGCCCGCTGTATAAAAGCATTTTAGAAAAATATGGTGACATCCCTTCAAAAAGAAAAAAAATATATAAAAAAATTTACCATTATTATGTAAAAACAAAATTTTTGTCAATATATATTTTAAACTTATTTGTAAACTTGGTTAGGAATGGAAAATTAAAATAGAAAAAATATTGTCGAAAACTTTCTTGAAAATTTGACATAGTAGGGTCTAATAGTCTAAAAAAAATGAGTGATGAATGCTAATAAACATATTAAACTAATTCATGCTAGTTGATGAGATGAAAATTTTATTTTCGGTTCGCAAAATAGGGCATTATGCTTTTTTTTTCTTTAAAATAAAAAGGTAACCGGTCCTACTAAAAAGTTTCTGGCAGTAGGGTACCTTTTTCGTTATAACTTGTTTAGTTTTCAAGATATCAACTTGATTTCTATTGCGTTAGATAGATAAACGTTTTGGCTTTAATTTGTCTTTTAATTTATTTTCAAGCTATTAGGCCTACATTTCCTTATGAAAATAAAACACAATTTTTATTTCATATTGTCCCGACGTTTCGTGAATTTTATGTTCACTTTTTCAAGGGATCTTGTAATATAAAGTATGTATGTGTATTACATTGAAGTTATTGTTTTTTAATATAAGTTATATATTAATATAATCTTTAACTTTTATTATCAGATAAATTTTAACCAAATTCGTCTGTTGCGTTATAAGATTCGAAATTTTTATTTTGCAGATAGTGTAAAAAAATTTTTTCGCCAAAAATTACCATGAACTGACCCCTTTGCTTTTTTAAAAAAATAAAAAAAAAAATACAAAATTTGAGTTGTAAACCATGCCCTGGTACTGGCATAAAGTTTTCTTTTCATTATTAATATCAATCAAAATACCATTTGTGCAGGTCTATACCTCGGACCCCTTATAGAAGTGCAATAAGAAAGGTTTTTTCTGAGCAGTTGTTACTGAGAATATAAATATTTTCTTATTCTAATATTTCCTATTTGACACTGACTATATCTAAATCCCTTACTACGATGGCTCATAACTCAAATAAGTTTTTAAAACACTATTAATAGCAGTTGTAATTTTTTTATGTGAACAGCACAAACTCAGAGTTACAGTCATTTATATAGCGTTTTTAAGTTAAAATTTTGTTATATTAATAATAACATAGCAACTTCATATAGAAAGTCAGAAACTCAGAAACTGGAAACATTTTCAATATTTAAATATTAGATTTTCTACTCAATACCATCTACTTAAGATGATGAAAAGTGATGATGTACTTTAACTTCAATAACATAAGCACATAAACAAATTTTATTAAAGTACACTTTAAAATAGAATATAATAACAACACAAGACCCAGAGCAATATTGATGGAAATTATGTTAGTTGGAAGGAAATTTCCAGCAATGATAGCAATTGATTACGTAAATACTTCTAAATATGTCACACACAAATAACAGGTTTGCACCTGAGAAGTAAAGAAAGAGAAGAAAAACAAAAGCGAAAAAGGCAGAGAAGCAGAAATGAAAAATACATTTAAAATGTGTGTTCGTTTTTATATGTACTTGAACTACTTTAGAAAAATGTTCAACATTGAAAAGTACATTCATAAGTTTAATACAAAGTTTATAATTTCATTTTGATGCTGTTTTCATTTTATTTTAGCAATTGTTTTCTCTAGTAGATGGAGAAATTTATTATACAAAAACATAACTAGAAGATTCTTCTATACCTTTTTTTTATATATGCAAAATAACAGAGACTATAATCATTATAAGTGTTTGGCTTTTTTTCAGAAATAGCTTTTTAATTATAATTTTTTGTAATTTTAATTTTTTTTTTATATACAAACACAGCAGTTTTTAGAAAATTAATATTATAAAATAACTAGACATTTCAGGTATTTGTTCTATAAAAAAAAAAAATAATACAATTTTTTAAATTATATTTAACACGATTAGCGGGGATGTGTAAAAATTTTGAAATGCTGATGGATGTTTTGTTTTAATTAAAAATTTACTTTGTAAAAATAAGATAACAAATTGTAGTAGAGTAATTTTTATAGGTTATTATTATTATTATTATTATTTATATTAATAATCTTTTTACTTTGTATCAATAATTTTATGTTTATTATTTTTTCTGATCAAAAATTCTTTGTTCTAAGTAATTGCTATTGAAAAAATTATAAGACAGAATAAAATTGAAGTTGAAAACAGAGAAACGTATTTTTATATTAAATTTTTAAAGGAATACAAAATCATTTTTTATTAAATATGTCCGTAATATGGGAAAATTACTTCGAGCATATAACTGTTCTTGACAAAGCAAATTCCGTGCGTTCAATTAAGGCCCACTTTTCTACGTTTTGCTGGCCGTGTGTAACGAATAACATAAAAAATATTTTTTTATTATAATTTCAAATAAATTTTTTTTTGTAATATGGTCGCCCCAAATTAGTACAGTTAAACAAGTATAGGCATACCTCGATTAATGCAGCATCTTTTAGCTATGTTTCATTATAGCGTTGTTTTGAATTTTTGAAAATTGATAAACTTTGATGTAGAGTTTTTGGAAATTACAAAATGTGAAATTCTGCATCAAATTTATCATTCGAAAAATTGATATGGTTTGATATAGACCTCAGTAGTTTTGGTTAAATAAATAAAATTAAAAAAAAAACATTGAACAACAGATATATTTTGCTAAGCAATCCAAAAAAAAAAATCTTGACATTAGAAATGATAATGAATGTTATAAGGCGAATTGAAAACGGGGAATGGCAGTCCGAAGTGTCTTAGTTAGGTGCGTAATCCCATGTTTTAGTGTAACTCTTTAAACGCTGTTTCTGTTAATGCAATATGAGCGCTAAACGTTATATGTATGCTTGTTTTTGCTAATATATTTAATTTCCAACAGCATGGATGTGCAATTAAGTGTTTGTGTCAGCAATCTGGTCATATGCGATTGTGCTGCAGTGATATGAAACAGATTTTGTTATTTTGTTGACGGTGCACTCTCCCTGGTACTGTCAAAGAGTAAAAATCGGGATACTACTCTTAAGTAAGCGATTTTGTTCAAACACGCTAATTTCTCTAAATTTCATTTTTTTTCTTTTAATTTTTTTTTTAATAAATATTGTATCAGTTGTACATACACTATCATTATTAGCTCAAAATCATATGATTGCACATGCATGTTGTTGTCGTATATTGGCCGCTTAATACATGTGACTTTAAAAATTAAATCAGTAAGCATTAAAAGGTTTATTTTTTTTTTATATTAAAAACAAAATAAAATTTCATTATATTCAAAATTATTAATACAGACTGAAGGAAGAAATTAAAACAAATTTTTTCATAGAAATTTGTCACAATCTCAACCTCAAATCTACTTAATTTCAAATTAAGATATTAAATCTTAAAAAAAAATATTTTAGAAACTTTTTGCTCTTCAAAAATAATAGAGTTTGTGTCCTAAGTCTTTTGTTTTTGTTCAGTTTTGCAAGGCTCCTCCTAATTTTTTTTAAAACTGGAGTTATGAAGGCGGGCCATACATTTTTTAATAATGGACGCAACTACAGTTCTTGTTGAGAACACAGGCCGAGAAGACAGTCTCACAAGCATCAAACCAAAGGAGTCAAACTTTATGGAAATTAATTATTAACTCCTGATTTGAAGATTTGAAATAAGCATTTAAAAATACTTCTCAGTTGTTCTGGTCAAAAACCGGATAGACTTGTGTAATTACTAATTTTTATTTCATAGTAATTAAAAAAAAACAATAAATAATTAATTATAATTATCTGTCCAAAAGAATCTACGAAGTTCAAAATTGTTCAAATTAGCTGGCCTGTTCTAATTTTAATGAAATCAATGAACAAAACATCTGCTCTGAAGTAGCTATCATTTTATTATAAATTATTTTCTTTGCTAATTTTAATTTTTTTATTAGCTGCACCCAGCTAGATACCGCCAGTTTAATTAAATTAAAAAAAAAAAAACTTATGAAAATAATAAATTTAAAATGAAAAATCAAATGATTAATTGCAATTGTTACGTCATTTAAATCAGAGCAAGGAAGATTGCTAGCAATAGGTAAATAATTCGAATAATTTTGATAAACATAGGTTTTCGCTAACTGGCGGCAGCTGTAAGCTTTTCTTAATTTTTCCATATTTATATGTTAATTTTTGTTGTTGTTGTAATGAATAGAAAATTAAAGTAATTTCTTAAAGTATACCTGCCAGTTTATTTTGGTACTTAATGGCTTAAGACAAGCCTACAGACATATTGCATTAAGTCCATTCTCCGTCACCCAATTTAGCTAAAATGTTAAACCATCCGCTTTATGTTAATTTTTGTCACAATACGTTATTTCACCATATTCAGTTCTTGAGTCTCTTGAGTGCATTTTTTACTCTTTTAACAGTTCCTTTCAGCTTTATTTTTTTTTTGTGCAAGCCATTTAATTTATGATGATTGCGTTAGAAAAGTTTTTAAATTAATTTCGTTCAGTTTTTGTTTAAATTTTATTTCTTGATATTACACAAGCCAACCAACTACCAGAACACAATATAATATATATACTTGTCCTGTACGTACATTTATTACAACCACATTTCAATAATTCTTTTTTTTTTTTTTTTTTTGCAAAAAAAATATTTAAAAAGTTTTGCAGACTTTTTGATTCTTTAACATTTCTTTTGTCCTTTTTATAGCATTTTTTTTAAAACATTTTAACATTAAAAATTTTCTAAGTTAAACATAATCAAGGAAGTTATTATTTAAAAAAAACAGATAAATTAAATTATTTCGAGAAATAAATTGTTTATTGGAAATTTAATAAGATTTTTAAAATTATTTTAGGTCCTCTTTCATGGAATAGTAATTTAAAAACAATTGAAAGGCAATAATTCAAAACTTGGTGCTTAGTGGAGAAATAGAGAAAGCTTTTACAATTTTATTAAGCTTAACATTTTAAAATCTATTAAAAGATAAATCGATTACTGGACATTCATACGCTTGAACTATTTTCTTAAGAATGTATTAGTACAAGAACCGAATTAAGAAATTCTTTTAAAATTACATTGAAACTTCGATTGATATTGAATGCCATAATTTGCCTCTAGTTTTCAATATTAATCTTTTTTGTAATAAAAGTGATTACTTCAAAATGTCGACACCTTTTAAGTTTTACGTTTGTGTAATAATATTGCAATCATAATCTTGGGTTTTTAACTTAAAGTAAAGCGAACTTCAAGCTGCTGCTTTATTTTAGTAAGTGTTCTGTAGTGCGATTCAGTAACTTTTATTACGAACATTCGTATCGAAAAAACAAGTATAACGATATTTTAACAAATTCGGTATTCAGTAATTTTCCGATAAAAATATTCTAAGTTTGCGACGAAGTTAACATCAAATAAATAATTATTGCAAATAACAATTTCTATCGTACCGAATATTTTTCTCGGAAAGTTACTGAATACCGAATTCGTTAAAATATCATTATACGAGCACTTGTTTTTCGATACGAATGTTCGTAATAAAATTTGCTGAATCGCACTACTGATCATTATTAAGAAATTGTAAATTGCTTTTGCACAAAGCCTAAGCTTCAAATATTTTTTTTTAATTGTGTTAATAAATTTAAAAAAAAAAATTAAATGAAAAGAGTCTTAGGGAAGTATTACTAATTGCGGTAATTGAGTTTATAAAATAAACAAAACAAAAAGTAAAAGAAAAATAAAATTGAAATAAAAGCAAATAGAAAGAAAGTATTTAAATACGAAATAGAAATAAAAATTAAAAGCATACATACACTAACTCATATAAACAGCAAAGACATTCATTAAGACGTAAATACATTGAAAGTTGTGCACAATGCTTAATCCGTAAATGAGTTTCAGCAGAAATTAAACAAAAACTAGAAAAACTTTATTTAACATCCATAACACAACATCATAAACAGCAAACTCATTTGTATGGCAAACAAATAACAATCATTTTGTGGTAATTTCTACAGACTCATTAAATAGACCCCGATATAATATGAATGTAATCTTAGGAAGAAAAAAAAAGCAACAGAAATTCGTAAAGCAAAGAATAAATAAACTTAAATACATAATTACTTGGTAATGAATTTATAAACATGTACAAATAAATAAAAAAAAAGTTACCATATAAATTACCACTACATGCATGAACACTTTATATATATTTATAAGGATTTGTGAAACATAAACAAGTTAATTAATGAAAATTAAACGTTATAAAAACGAATCTATAATTTCTAAAGTATTTACTTTTCTGATATCGTATTATGCGATTGCGCATTAAGCAAGGCTAATTTATCTTAATATATAAAATTTGGCTGTACGTGTGTTGGATATTGTACTCCTCCTAAACAGCTGGACCGATTGAATTGAATTTCTTTATATGACTTTGAGTTACGCCTTTTAAAGGTTATCGTCACAAAACCGCCCGTCAGATAGCGCTGCAGTTGGTATCTAGCTTATTTATCTACTCCCTATTTTTTACCCGGTCTCGCACGGTCCTTTACTCTATGAGTACGATTTCTTAGAGTAAGAAGATCCAATATACAAAGATTTTATATTTAAGTGAAAGCCCAATTTAAATTTTTAGGAATACCAAATTTGACCATGCAAATTACAACGCCCACCTTTAAAATTTTTCTCAAATCGGAGAACTTTTAACTCCGATATACCTAATTTTTTTATTATATAGTTGAACAATAATATTTTTTTTAATTATTATTATTATTGAATTATTACTGTGAGGGAAAATTTATTTGTAAAATTTCCCATCTTTTTTATCTTACTACAAATCTACAATTTATGAATAATGTTGTTGTTAAGTTGGACAAATCAAAGAATATTGTAAATTATTAAAGCACTTTTTCCTCATCCTTCAAACCTAAAGGTTTAATTAATTCTTGCCAAATTTTATATTGAAGTTCAAATTTATATTGAAGTAAATAAATATTGTTATATCAGCGCAACTTTAACTCATTAACTGCATCTATAAAATTTATAATATTTTACCATTAGCCAACTTATATTTTAATGAAAAAAAAAAATTGCCACGCCCACTTTTAAAGTTTTTCTCAAATCAGAAAACGACTGAATTTATTTAACTAATTTTTTTTTATTAAAATTTGCAAAAATAAGAGCAACTTCCAATAGAGTTATTTCTTTTAGCTCACCTTTTAGAATGGAATGAATAATGAATTTTAAATTTAATATTATTTAAATTTTAATTAAAAATCAAAATGCTTATATTGCATTTATTCTACTGATTTTGAATTATGTTCATAAAAAAAAATAAATTAAAATTAAATTACTACCGTGTGCATACACTACTTAATGTAAGCCTGAACTTATGCTTTAAAATAATTTATTTATCACTTGCTAGTGCGTCTGATAATAATGCTAGCAAAAATATGAGCCACTGTACTTTTTGGATGAGTTTTTTTAATAATTAAAATTATATTTGTAAGCGGATTTTTTTTCTAAAAATTGATACATACGCTTTCTAAAGATACTGACTAACGTAATAAAGGACAATGCTAAGCATCTATAAAAATTATTACTTTTAAATAAAAGTAGTTATGCGAAGGGAGAACTGAGATTTATAGGATTTTTGGAGAGTTTAGATGTTCATTAGAACGAAAGTTATCCTGAACCTCAGCAGATATGACGCCATGCTCTACACTGAACTACAAATAAGAGATTGTAGACTTAATTATCAAGCGAATAAAACTATTATGACTACTGTCGTTTCTGTTTTTGAATGACTGGAACTTTTATAGCACTTTCTGTGTCTTAGTCAGTGACACAAGAAATAGTGCATAAAAAAATGAAACCCACAACGAATAAATATCTCATTCGTGTGAAGTCTAAAACGCGTTTAGTTATTAAGTTACACAATAGATGTTACAGATCAAGGTGATATTTATTATGACATTTGTTCTTAGTTTATATTCTTGAATTCACATTGACTTAAGTCTAAATCTACTGCTTTTTAAATCAACAAAAATGTATTGATAGGTATTTGAATAGACTCAATGTAACATATATTATTTATTTTTTAAATCGATTTATATAGAATCAGAAATGTAAAATTTTCTTAAGTTTTTCTTTTAACTTGTATATTTTTTTTTATTAAAAAATTTTTGCAAAAATTTCATCTTCAACATGAACTTAAAATTTTCCTGTCATATTCTTCCCAGTAACTATCTGGAAAGACAGTGGCAAAATGTTCATAAGAAACTACAGCACATTGTGCTTGACAAGTCAGTAAAACGTCGTTCATATCATCATATCACTCAAAGAATAAGCATCAACAAGAACAATGATAAAGAAAAAAAACAAATTTCCATCATGTGCGCCATTGAAATTTGTGGTACGAGTATAAGTTATGAATCATCCACACAACAACGCATTTGTACTTACTGTGATGTAAGAAATAGCATGAATATACAACAAAATATTCAAGAAATTATTTACAAATGCATTCATTATATATTCGTTTGTAAGTAAGTAGTAAATAAACTATAATTTATTAAAAAAAATATTTTTATACACAAACTTTTTATAAGCAAAATGGTCTAAGCTAGACAGCAAGTAAATTTTATTTAGCAAAACTTTGAGTTTATTATTTTATACTCTTAAAAATATTTTTAATTACAATTGCCGCATAATTATATCTATTTTCAATATGGTGACATGCAGGTAGCTATCACTATTCAGAAGATGCAAGTGCTTTTCACGTTTAGAGTTTGTGTTAATTTTACTAATTTGTAGTCAGCTCATCAAGAAATCTTTAACAAGTTAAAATTTGGAAATAAGTTTAAAACTCTTTTTCAATTACAAGCGCAAGCGTATAAAAAAATTTGTTATATGGTAGCTAAAGACTCAGCAGGTCTTATAAGTCAACTAGAAGCTCTAATTTCGTACAGCAGTCATAAAATGAGAGGAGTTTGTTGACAAAAAAAGGGTTCCTTATCCTTGAGGGACAATAGACAAAATATTTAATTTACAACTTTGTTACTAAAAGGTTTAAAACTTAAAGCGAAGTTCTCTTAATTGCTTTTTTCAAACACATTTACCATCAATCGCTCTTCTTTAAGGGTGCTTTTATTTTATATCAAACAAAAATGATAAATTTTATTTTCTCCTCATTCTAACTTGCCTCAGACTGCATATAAAGAATTCCTATTATGTTTCTTTCGCCAATTGTCACTATTAGTTTTAGAACCGCTTAAAATTGTTAATTTTTTAGACTGTAGAAAAAAATTCAATTTTCGAAAAAAACTTTAGACTTAAAAAAGTAAAGTTTACAACCGATTGTTACTTTTTAGATTTTATTGAAAAATTTTGTTTTTTTTTTTTTTAACCTGAATAAATAAAATTCTTTAACTTTTATTACGTTAGTAGGAGGGATTTTCCGCCACCGTATTGAATATCACTGCTCTCAGAAGAAATAGAGATTAAGATTTTGAATCAGAATCGCCCAGGTATTAAAAATGAAATCTTTTAAGTTTGTTTTTTACTTCGGGAAGCACTATCTGCAGAGATTTATTCACTGTCAGCTGCAAAAGTTAGCATGCCACCTAGCTTTGTTAGAAGCAGAAATTGCTTCAGGTGATACACTCGTTATCTTAGTATTCTTTATCTTTCTACTTATTAAATATATCTGTAACATCTTTCTATTGCTATCCTTCTTCATTCTTCATCTTATACAAGTATAAAAAAATAACTCTTTCCAAGTGAGTCTACTGCTGACTTTTCTTACTAAACTAAATTTGAAGGTTATCAATGAACGTGGATCTGACACTAAAGTGTACATTAATTAACCATTGAACTTGATTTTCGACTTTTAGATTTTCATTATTGCCATAAATAATGCATTACGTGTAAGAAAGAATATTAAAGGACCTTCGTAGGTATAGTTCAGAAGCTTTATGTGATAGTTCGAACGAATGTTAAATTTTTTTTTTTTTTTTTTTGGTTAGTCATTGTAGTGTACAGTCCAAGCTGTGTTTGTCTTGCCGAATTCAAATATAAATAATAAAATTTAATTATTATTATTATTATCACTATGGGCTATATTTGCAGCCCAGTTCCTAACTACAATCCGAGATTTTTAACAAATCTCGTAATTGTTGTAGGACTAATCATGATTAGGTTACCTGAAACCAGTTTCCCAGTGCTTAAGTAGCTCATTCTGCCTCTTGATACCGCTGATCACTCACACAATACATATTCCGACATTTATCGTCCTTACAAACAGAAACTACAGGAGTCGTCCTATACCACAACAATTTTACTCATGTGGAAGTTATGTCTACAATGTCTCAGTTAGCAGTTGAACGTAGAGTCTTATGTCATTTCTGCAGAGGCTTAAAACAACCTCTGGATTAATCTCTCTTTGACTGCCGCATGTCCATTTCCGCCCTCCAGCAGTCTAGTACCTATAAAATTTAATCTTTCACTAAAATTTAAATGCAAAACATTTTTTGTTTTATTAATTTAAATTTTGTTTCTGGCCAGCAGCTTAGCATTATGCAATAATTTAAATCCAACTTAAAATTTTAGGTAAAATGAAGAACAATTCTTGTTAAATATGATCACGTTGCATAAACACATCGACTTAAATTGATATAAATGCGTTTATACAGGTAATTTTTTGTTACGTCCCCCATTAAGCCATTAACTTATGGTTGTGCTCTATGTGAGCTAACGAGTGAATATAAAAATAAATATGAATAAAGTAAAATATTATTTTAGAGAGAGTGAATTTTTGGCCATCATAAATGCCATTTTTATTTAAAATCAATTTTCAACCATAAAAAATAATCCAGTGTATAGTAAAGGATAAAGTATACTTAGCAAGCCATGAAACCAAACATGAGAACATGTTGAAATTACTGAATTTATAATCATTGAAGGTAAGCTGACATTGCATTGGCAGCCAAAAAAAATTACGTGAATTTAACGAATTTGCTTGCCTTTAACTAGTACATCAACAGATAAAGCCAAGCGAAGCACTAAAAAGTTCATGAAATAGAGGGGGTAAATATTTTTTCTGTTGCTTCACACATATTATTTCAGTATTTATGCAACAACTGCAATCAGGTGGAGATTACATGGAAACAGAGATTCGTTATTTTATCGTTTGATAAACAAAATAACTTTGATGTGATTAAAATAAAATAAAAATAGAAACAAAATATATTATTTTATTTGCTTTGTTGTACTATGCAGTTGGTTAGACTTTTATTTGATTTTCTTTTCAAAATTCACTAAATGCGGTTGTGTGATTTAACCATCAAATGACTGCTGTAGAAATTGTAAGAAGAGGAAGAAGGGGAGACTATGGATGACCTTCTCTGTCTCTGTCCAGCACTGGAGGATCAATGTAAGCTCCACCTCGAAGGGCGCTACCAGTAGGGTTTTTCTGCACTGCCGACTGCAGAAATCGAGTAACTAATTAGCTTCGTCAGAAGCAGCAATTGGTTGCGTTGTCATAGATTTTTCCTTTTTGTTCTTTTTTTTCTTTTTATCCTCCTTTTTTTTTCTCTTCTCTTCTTATTCTTTTTATTATTCTGTTTCGTTTTCTGCTCTTTCTTCTCCTTGGTATTTTACATCTGCTTTCCCTGCTGCTCCTACTTCTCCTTCTTCATCTTCTTATTCTTTTTCTTTTCTTTCTCCTTCTTATCCTTTGTGTTTGTATTCGTATTCTCCTCTTATTTCTTCTTCTTCTTTTTCTTTTACCACTTCTGCTTAATTCTTCTATTTCATCTTCTTCTTCAGCTTTTTCTTCTACGTATTGTGCTTTTATTTCTTCTTTCTTTTATTTTTAAGTTTTCCCTCTCTTCTTACTTTCTGTAACCTGCTTCTTTCTTTCTTTGTCATTTCTACCTTTTTCCTCTTTTATAAATATCACAAAGGGGCTGAATTAAAGAACCCAGGTTGGCTCCTTTATCTTTTGCTTAGACCTCTCTGTTTAATAATGTTCTTATATCTAGTTTTTCTTGTTTTCGAACCCTGTCATATAAAACTCATTTAATTCAATAAATAATAAAAAATCCATTTTATATTCTTGTTTTATTTTTAGATATAAACTTGAATCATGCATTGTACCTCACGAATCTTTCCGTCCCACGCATAATTGATGCCTCACAAAAAGCAAAATTATTTTGCAGCTATGAAATGGCCAACCAAACACTAAACTCGGTAAAATGGTATAAAGATGGACAAGAGTTTTTCAGGTATGTAACTTTCAAATTAGAAATCAAATACATAAATCTCTTAAAAAAAAATTTTTTTAATTTAACCTATTGTCAAAAAGATTGCCCACTTTCAGCCTCTTGGCTGCCATTGCGCTCTCATTCATATCTTTTGTAAATTTTAATTTTAATTAAATAATGCAGCTTTTTCTACTTATTTTCTATGGTAGGGTTGTAGTGCCATCACTGGCACTTGACATATATAGTGCCAACACTATGATGTCCCAACACACTTCATCCCTTTTATATACAGGGTGGTTCTCTAATCAGTTGTGAACCTCTCCATTATAAATTCTCCAAGTGTTGTCTATATAATCTGAAAGAAAAAATAAAAAAAAATTAATAAACAAAAAAGTTATTAAACTTTTACACCCCTTGGTTTCTTTTGGCCCACCCTGTACAACCATGTACTTATTTCACATTTTTAGTAAGTAAGTAAAAGACAAATAAAGGGAGTCTATTGGTAACCATAAAAGAGTACAGATCATTCTTATTAAATTAAACTGTGAGTTAAAAGGGTATCAAAAGACCTCTTTTTTGAATTCAAATAGGTATGGACTTTTCATACTTTTTTACTGTGCAAGATTTTTTTCAAAGTTATACATAAAAGGGCTTTTCTTCCTTCATTAAATGCTTTTTATTCATTAATGATTTGACAAACTAACTAGTCACATGAACTCTACAGCAAATTCTTTTCATTTCAATCAAGTTAAAACCACATGAAAACTGTATCAACATCATTTGTTTTTTATATTTTTTTAAGTAAATTCCAATTTCACGACATACTCATATACAAACTGAAATTTATCAACTTTCAATAGAAAAAATTAAAATCGTTTACCACCATAAAGCTGACAAGTATTTCAACAGCTGCAAAAAGGATTGGTGAAATTCTATTTTTTTTTTCAAACAGTTTTAACAATTAAAATTGGCATGTTTGTTAAAACGTGTCACATTTAATTTGGAAATAAAAATACATACATATTCACACACACACATACACACACACATGCATGTGTCTGTCATGACAAAAAAAAAATTTTTTTTGGAAAGCAAAAAGCATCAATGTAGCAGTTAGTTGCGACATTTTATTAGTCTCTTTTAGACAGTTAAATAAATTTTTTTTATTTTTATTTTTTTTTTTTATATAAATTTTTTTTGTTAGTTGATGTTCACTATCCATTAAATTTATTTCATTTATGAATGAGTACGCATAGTACTCATGATGACAAATAATTAAATTACACTGAATGTCGATGACGATGATGCTGATGATGCTGATGATGACATTCTGTTAATTTAAATAAAGTGGACATAAATAAATGTATCCATATGTCTTTAATTATAATCAAAAAAATAAAATTAAAATAATGATAGCAACAAATAAAATATAAATTAAATGGAGAAAAATTTTAGCAGGTGAAAATATTCCAGCAAAATTAAATAAAAAACCAATATTTGAAATTGAATATAATCGCATCTGAGACTAGTACTCAAATAATGAATAATGTTTAGCTAACATTTTATTTCAAAGTTTTTAAGCAAAATGCAAATATTTTTCAAAAAAAAAACCACTAAAGATTGTTATTTATGACAATTTTAAATTATATATGGCAATAATGGTCACAGTGCATAAATGATAACATTAAAATATAAATTCATTGGTCATATTAAAATTAAAATTAAAAAAAATTTTTAATTTTTATTTGTGCTTAATTCCAGAATTGCGTTGGGTTATTTTAAATTTATTCTTTTAGTCATGATATTCTCTGTCATTCCGTTCTTATACAACATTTGCCAGAGTAGAAAGTTTGTACATATATGCAAGTAGATGTGTGAGTAGTATACTATCAAATCAATCTAAGAGCAATTTCTGTACAGACAAACAAGCCAAAAAGCTTCAAGGGATTTGTGTGGTTTATATATATAAAATAAAATTTATTTTATCACAAAAAATACTAAATAAAATCTTGTGAAAAAATCTGAGTTGCTCGATCAGCTTGAAAAGTCGTAATTTAGTCGTTTATTTATTGATTTTGCTGAATTTTAATTTTAAGACACAAATTTCAATATTGCACATGACAAGTTAAAGCAGATCCGGTCATAAACTCACACTTCTCTATGTATTTTAAGCATAAAATAAATGCCACTTACAGAATGTAAATGCCACTTACAGATACTAAAAAAATAGGTGACGAGTATGTCATTACCTTTTTAACTTTGTGTGATGCAAAAACATATTTTTCAATATAAATTTACGGAACGAACTACTCTTGCAAACTGTCACGAGCTTGACTATAAATGGGTAAAATCAAAGTGGGAGATTTAAACTTTTTTTTTTTATTTTTTAATTGAAAACAATTCTACACTAGAAAAACAACTTGGATTGTGAGAACTAAATTTGTTGCCAATCACAAATTCAGTTGTGATAATCGAAATTTTTAATGCCAACAACAGAAAATCGGTCTTACAGCTTGATATATTTTTGAGAGATCTAAATTTTGAACTGTACTATCGAATTTTGATTATTACAACTAAAAAATTTGATTATTACAAATAAATTTTTTTGATTGGAAACAAATTTAGTTCTCATAACCAAAGTTGATTTGTGTGTATTAAAATATATGTAAAATATTATGCACCTCAAACTTAAGGTTTCTGTGCACCAAAGAAATTTAGAAGAAAAATCTAAAATTGGACGAATGTTTGCTGTAGTTAAGATTCAAAGAAATTTTGGTAATGGCTGATATATTTCTAGTAGAATTGTAAGAAAGGCATGCAGCACTATTTTCCCTTAAATACATTGATTACATGCGACATACCGTTAGAGCAAAGACAACATCTGATTACACTTTTGGAATTTTTGATATTTTATAGTTACAGTATACAGTATAAATTTTAGCTCTTTTATTTTTCAGTAGTGGATGCAGCTTAAGGGAAATAATACAACATATGTGCTGCATTCAGTTATAAAATTTATAGAAAATCGTGTTCAAAGAATACTTTCTCGGACATAGAAAAAAAATTTTAACTCACGCTTTCAAAAAGTAGATAAATGCAGGCATGTTAAAAGTAATTTCTAAGCAAAATTGTGTAAGTGGCTAGAAACTGAAATATTTTTGACCACTCGATATTTGCAGTGACGAAACTAAAATATGAACCGTTTTGTTGCCAATTTTCAAATGTTTTTTAGCTTTTATACCATTTTTAACATAAAGGATATTTGTGAGGTGGGTGTATCCTTACACCGAATTGGAAAACATTTTCTAGACACATTGAGTTTACTAGAAGTGTTTTAAGATAATTTAATTTTTTTTTTTTTTTTTTTTTTTAAATTTTAAAAAAAAAAAATTTTTGATTTGGATAAAATTTGGTCAAGCCGTTAAGAATATCATATTCAACGATTGTACAAAATCTCATGAAGCTTGAACTTGTTTTATACTTTTATGGCATTTTTAAATTGAAGGATATATCGGAAGGACACGAACCCTTGTTCCGAAACTTCTGAAATTTTGCATTCGATAATGCTTCTAATGTGCTAAATTTCAACTTCTATTTATGGCCACTCATTATATGAAATCACAATTTTACATTTTAAAAGTAAATAGTAGTGTAATTTAGAGGTTGTAGGTTATAAGCTTCTCAGCTATACTTCAAGATGTTCTGTAGTTTGTGCTGTCTAAAACATTTCATTTCAAAGGCCTTTAACAATCTAAAATTAATTAAATTTTACTTACAGCGTTCATTACATTTGAGAAAACCATTTTACATTTTTTTTGTAATGACTTTTCCCATTTTAATTTCTCTTCTTCACATAAGAAACAATAAATAAATAAATGAAAAAGCCAATACTGCATTTAAATTAATAATAAAACATTTAAATGTACCGCTCATTTGCAAGTGCAGAAAGAAAGCAGTATGTGTTTCTGTTAAGCAATTCAGTTTTCTTTTTCTTGTTGCGAATTAATTTTTTTTTATTGGCCAATTGAGCTTTTCTCTCCAAAATATAAATAAATTCCATTTTATATTCCATTTCCTTGCCTTATTATTCCCTCTGAAGTTTCAGAGACAAATTCAGTATTTGGTTTGCTATTGCTGCAGCTGCAGATACACAATAGATGCTGTTCAATATTCTACACAAAATCCAATTCTTGCTAATACCAAAAATATTTTAATTGCAAATATTTTTTCCTTTCCTTTCATTTTATTTAACTATTTATTTTACTCTTTTGTTAGCAAAGTTTTTTTTTTAATTTTTTTCTATGTTTTGTTGGTTAAATTAAGTAAATTTTGTTTGTCTTTACATTACAACACAAAATAAAATATTAAAGCAATTACTGGTAGAAGTATGTATAAATGTGTGTGTGTGTGTGTGTACTGAGTAGTTTGAAGCAATTGTGTGTGGCAAAAAAGTCATTCAATTTTCGTTTTTTCTGTGTGTTGACGAAAAAAAAATAATTTTTTTTTATACTTTTGTATATTTTAAGTAACGTTGGAATTCTGGCATGAAAAATGGCTTAAATTTCATTCATTTTTGTGTGGCTCTTTAAACGATTTAAAAAAAAATGTTTTCATTTCAATAACAAGTTTTTGGGTGTGTGTGCAAGTTTAATATTGAATGATAATTTCTTAAAATTTGCAGGTTAATAAACGTTTAATAATTTTTAAATAAATTTTTAAATAAGTTTAAAGAATCTATTTACTTTCTTGACAACGAAAACATATTAAAATAAAGTCAATCTTTATTAATCAAGATTAAAATTTTAAATAAAAGTTGAGAAGATATAAAAATACAAAAAATTATAATCTGGGGGCCTTGATATTGAAAAAGCTATTAATTATAAAATAAAATTTCATATAAACTAACCACACGCAAAGAAAAAATATGGCAAATTTGTCTACGTGTTGAAAAATCAATAACTTCAATTCTTATTACCATTTTTCTAAGAAAACTCCAAATGGCGGGGGGTAATATTTTACAAGCACGAAAGCTTGCTTCTTCACAAAGAAAAATTAATTTTGATAAAAGAAAACATTTGATCCTTAAAATCCTTTATGGCTTATGAATATTTTCGTGTTTGATAAGAAGAGAAAAACATCAAAGACAAAAAAAAAAAGGTTAAGGTTAATTGATTTAAAAACTTTAAATAAAATGTTGCAGCTTATCTTTTACATATTTCCCATAACAAATACATCCATGTTGCTGCCATATTCTATTGAAATATAATATTTAAAGTAGAAAACATTAAAAAATGCGTGCATACTTATATTAAATTATTTCATATTTTTTTAAAGATTAACCGGTTAAAAATTTTATTTTAATTAACCCTGGCTAAGAGACACAAATAACAGTAACGTTTATATTCACTCTGACAGTAGGGCGGTTTTATTTGCACTTAGTGTCTTTGAGACAAGATTGACTAATACTGTAGTGACAGATTTTTATCTTTATAATTTTGTTGTTGAAACTTATAATTTTCTTATTTTTAAAAAACTTGTTATTTATGTAAAAATTTTAATTTTGATTAATTTAATAGAATATTTTGTTTATTAATACTATAAATTTGTTTTTTAATTTTTGATTATTAAGAATTTGAATTTAAAGAAAGAATTTACAGAAAATAAAATAATAAAATTTTTTTTAATAAATTAACTTCTACAATACTTTTAAAAAGACTAGCATATACTAACAGAGTTCACTAGATATCGGTGCCTGGTCATAGTGGATATGAAACCAATGAGAAAGAAGATGAACTCACAACTAAAGGGCCGGCTAATAGATTCATTGGCCCAAAACCATTCTGAGGACTGTTTTGGAGCTTTCTTAAGCTTAGTTTTAAGGAGTAGTTAAAAATGGAAACGCAACAATACTGCATAGCAAGAACATTGGCTTGATCCTGTCAAGAATTCACATTGTCACAGAATTCATGACTGGACATTGCAAGGTATTGAAATACTTGGCGAATATGAAGATCAGTCAAAATGACCTCTGCAGTTTACTTAATTAAGATGTAGGGTCTAATTTGAACCCGTTTTCGTTACTTAGGGCAACTTTACCTACAACCGCCTAACATGGCGGATAAATCACCCAAAGAAGTTCTTGAATTCTTAATGAATATTAGACCCTGGGAGGATTTGTATTTTAAGAGTAGTGTCACATAAGGTCTACAAAATTAAACGTTTAAAATTAATTAAACTTTAATCATACAAACATTTTGTTTTTTTTTTTTAAGGTTCATAAGAACTTGTAGACTTAAATTTGTTATTAATAAAATACCGATTTTAGTCAGCTTTTTATTATGTCACAAACTTTAAAAATTGTAAATCAAAATTTATAATAATTATTTTTCTTTAAAATTATGTAAGCACAGTGGCCAGTAAACATCGCACTGGCACATAAAACAAAACATAAAATTAACAATTATTTTTTTTATATGTTTGTCGATACCTTGAACATGAATTCAGAGCTCAGTTCTTCAGTTTTTCAGTTTTTAATAATTTGAAAAAAAAATTGGTAAGCAATGGCATAAAAAGTTTGTAATTTTCACAATTTACTCTCAAACAGCCAAACAGAAAGCAAATTTAGCTTCAAAATACACACAGAAGTACTAAGTAGTTCTGGTTAAATAATGCGACCATGTTTTCTTTTTGAGTGGCAGTAAGTAATAAAAAGCCTTTAAATAACTGGGATGGGGAGAGGAGCACATAAGCTTTTATTGCATTTTAGGCTCACTGTTCTAGGGCGGGGTAATTTCAAATTGATTAAAACTAATCTGCCTCAGGGTAGAAAACCATTTCGAGACTTATAAATATCTGAAAAATATTTTTTCAGATAAAAATTTGTAACCACTGCATTCAATACAGTCAAAATGCAGTTATCACTGCAGGCCATAAAAAATTAAATATCTAAAAATATATTGGTAGACAATTTTTTTTTAATAAAAACATATTTATAACAGCCATTTTCTAAGAAAATAATTGAACAAAAACAAAATAAAAGAATAAATCATAATTTTTCCGCCAATGACAAAATTTTATTCATTCGAAGAAATATTCCATAAATTATGTGAATTAATTAAAAATTTTCATTGTGCTAATGTAATTACTTGGTTATAATATAAACGAATATTTATTTTATTAAATGAATAAATACTTCCTTAAAATAATGAAATAAATCAATAAATATTCCCCTGGATTAAGAAAATATTTCTTTAGTCTCATAAAACGTTGGTATTAGTGGAAAAATAATGAATTCATGAACACAATTTTCATTGTCTTATCTAGTCGATAAGCTTAAAATGTCTGTGTAAAACAAATTATCTTAAAAATAGTATACTTTGAAGAAGACATCCAAAATATCTTGGAAATATTGAAAAATAAAACTAAAATGAGTTTTTTTAAGAAGATTTAAAGTCAAATAATTTACATTTGAATTATAATTTTTATTTTTTTTTTTTTGTCTACTACAACAAAAGCATTTGGTATGAAAAGTACTTATTCAACAAGTCAATCAAAATGCATGACCTTTTTTTATAATAAAAATTTGTTTATTTAAAAAATTCTTTGCTCAAAATCAGCAGGCTTAAAATTTCAAGGAATGACTCTAGAATTTAAAGCTTATGAAAAATACAAACATAAAAAGGACAAAAAATATCAATCAGTATTCGTATATGGCCAATGAATAAAAATATTCAAATTATTCTTTTTATAACATTTAATGTAAATTTATTGTTTTCCGGACTAAGTTAGCAGTTTGCTTAAATTTAAAAATATTGGGCCATAATCTTAGTCACACTAAAGTCGGTATCATTTGAAAAACGACTTTAAATTTATTTAATTCTTATGAACAAAAGTAAGCTCTTAACAAAAGCCTACTTATCTTTTATAAAATTCAAAATGATTACCGGAACACAATTTTTTTTATTTTAACTTTCAAAACATTCAATAAAATAAAATAGCAACCTTAAATAAAAACTCTTTTATCTGTCATTATTCCTGTGTATGACTTTAATATTTTAAAAATTATTTTTCATTTTGTAGAAATCTTTTACATTTACATTTTAGACTACATTTATTTATCTTCTTTCTCTTATTGAACACTTTCTTTTTTTTTGTGTTGATTACAGATATTCGCCGTTAACCCCACCGACTATAAATTGGTTTCCTGTTCGAGGTGTTACCATCGCTGAGGGCTCATCACACTGTAACCAGTTCATTTGTAATGTTGAATTGAAAAATTTAAATGTACATTCATCTGGCTCATATCGTTGTGAAGTTTCCGGTGATGCACCTGAATTTAAATTAATCGATAAAACAACAAATATGACAGTAGGCGGTAAGTTTTAGTTGTTTATATTTGTATTCTTAAAGTTTCTTTTACTACCGTATTGTTTGTTGTTGGGTATTTAAACGTTGTAAAATGCAATTTTACAACACTTACGTTTTACATTTATCCACATTTTTCTACTAATAGTGTAGCTGTGTTATTTTATTATTTTAATTTTCTCTTGTAAAGAGTGATTTTTTTGCTATTATCTTTTTGGCAACACTAGTTTTGACAGCTCACGCACGTTTTGTATCTTGTGTCACTGTCAAACATCTTCAGTTTGGTCTATAATTTAATCATGAATCGTCTTACAAACGAACAACGCTTGCAAATTATTGAATTTTATTACCAAAATGCGTGCTCTGTTAAGAAAGTTCATCGCGCGCTTCTTCCATTTTATGGTCAGTTTAATCGACCTACTGAGGCTTCTATTCGGGCTATTGTAACAAAATTTCGCACCAAATTTACATTGTTGGACATTAAACCACCAACACGCTTACGTACAGTGCGAACTGAAGAAAATATCGCAGCCGTATCGGACAGTGTTGGTGATGACCGTGAATTATCGATTCGGCGCCGTTCGCAGCAATTGGGCCTCTGTTACTCCACTACGTGGAAAATTTTGCGGAAGGATTTGGGTGTGAAGCCTTATAAGATACAACTGGTGCAAGAATTGAAGCCAAACGACCTACCACAACGCCAAATTTTTGGTGAATGGGCTCTTGAAAAGTTAGATGAAGATCCACTTTTTTATCGAAGAATTGTGTTCAGCGACGAGGCTCATTTCTGGTTGAATGGATACGTGAACAAGCAAAACTGCCGTATTTGGAGTGAAGAGCAGCCAGAAGCATTGCAAGAGCTACCAATGCATCCACAAAAAACAACCGTTTGGTGCGGATTATGGGCTGGCGGCATCATTGGGCCGTATTTCTTCAAAGATGATGCGAATCACAACGTTACTGTGAATGGTGAGCGCTACCGTGCGATGATAACAAACTTTTTTTTGCCCAAAATGGAAGAGCTTGACTTGCATGACATGTGGTTTCAACAAGACGGTGCCACATGCCACACAGCACGCGAAACAATGGACCAATTGAGAGGCGAGTTCGGTGAACAGTTTATTTCACGCTTGGGACCAGTCAATTGGCCGCCCAGATCGTGCGATTTAACGCCTCTAGACTATTTTTTGTGGGGCTATGTTAAGGCTAATGTCTATAGGGACAAGCCCGCTTCGATTGACGCACTGGAAGCCAACATTGTCAACATTATTCGTGAGATACCGGCCGAAATGTTGGAAAGAGTATGCCAAAATTGGACTAAGCGGATGGATGAGGCGCAGCCGCGGCCAACATTTGCATGAAATAATCTTCAAACATTAAATTATATCGACCCAACTATCGATCCAAATAAATATTTCATGCATTTTTCTGAATTTTATGTGTTTTTTTTTTAATTTCCGATAGTTCTTATAAAATCACCTTTTATAAAGTTGACTAGGGATAAGAACTTCAATACATAAATATGTGTATGTATGAAAGCAATGCACAAATGCACATATTACTAACATGTGTAATATTTTATACTTGAAATGTCTTGTAAGCCATTTACATTTGTAATAAAAACATTTTCTTAATTGATTTTTTAACAGCCACCAAAAAATTTTACTTTCAAATAAAAATTAAATTTGAAACTATTTTGTTAACAATTAAATGTGTGTGTGTTTGTCTGTTTTTTTTTTTTTTCTAATAACAGTCGTGGAAGGTTCAAGTAAATTTGCACATTTCATCGGTTTTTTTTTTATAACTGGCAATTAATTTCTGAAGCTGTTTTTCTGATATTATTTACTTTAAAAATCATAAAAGTAAGCGAACTATAATGCACTAAACACATTCGAGACAGTAGGCTACCGACCTCAACCTTTCAAAAATATAATTCATATGTATGCGAAACTGATTATTTTCTCGACAACAAGACTACCAATGAAGATGTCGTCAACTTATTCTAATTTCTATTTCCGTTGGCGGCAATGAACACTTTAGTGCTGCCACAGTATAATAAAGAGTTGACGTGTTAAATTATTTAATTTCATTTGACAAGCAAGAGGTTTTTGAGAAGTGAATTGAATTATTTTCACATTATTATATTTATGTATACACAATAGAATGTGTGTTTATGTTTGTTTGTGAGTTTGAATAAATAATTTTATTTTTACACATATTAAAAAATTTAATGTAACAAAACTGAAATATGTGATTCTATTTATAACAAACAATTATTAGGTTCCTAAATTATTCATTATTATTTTAGTTTGCGTTTGGCTTGGTTTGGTGAAGCCAAAGCACTATTTTAGTGATGGTTGTTGATAAATGTATTTAATGTTCTTCAGATATATTTTTCTACACAAATATTAACGAAAAGTACAGTTGCTACAATTGCTGCTGCCGCTTCTAAAATAATTAAGTAGCTGGCCAATATCATTTACAGTCGTGTAGTAGGTAGTCTGCTGTCTCGAATGTGTTTAATGCATAAGTCAAAAGTAAGTGAGCCGCTTTTTCATTCGAGTATGAGTAATTGGTTTTCTTTCGCTTTCGTTTACAATCGATATAGAGATTCTGGTAATAAAGTTTTAAAGTGCTTTACCTAAACTTAAAATCATTTTCAAAAGACAAAAAAAAACTGAAGTTAATTGCCTTGTCACCTACTTAAGTTTAAGGACGAATGGTTTTTTGTGACATGAATTTATTATATTAAATAAACATTTTGAAATATTTATAAAATACAAGGCCTTAATAAACCTTTTGTTAAAATAAATTAAAAGCAGCGCAATATATTTTTATTGCGAACAACAGCACCACCATGAACAAAACAAACGCTGATTATGACAACAATTTAATTTGGAAAACAAATCCAAAAGAAACAAGAAATTGTAAAATAAAACCAAATCTAAATAATAAGAATTTATTCATGCTTTTTTTCGCACAACTCGAATTAAGGCCAATATGTTTATCTATCCAACGCAGTAGAAATCCTAATGTAGTTATGAAATCCTAATACTACGCATTTAAATACGCGGCTAAGAAACTAAGTGAAGTAGATGATTTTATGAATTTTGTGCAATCAATAATGAAAGCTATTAGAAAACTTTTTCATTTATGGAAGAAGACCACAAAAACAAAAATATAGAAAAATTTATGACCGCCAAACACAATGACAATAGTCAACTATAACAACAACAAATCAAAACAATATTCATCAAGTAATAAAATGAAAATGTGAATAATATAAAAATTACACTCTTACAGAAATTCATATTCCAATTTGAAGATAAATCAAAAATAAATGAACCCTTAAGTTTATTTAAGTTACATAAAGTTACTTTATCAGTTTGCCAGGGGCTAAATAAAATTTAAAAACAACAAGACAGTTGAAAGAAAAATTAACTTTTCTAAAGTAAATAAATAAACACTAAAATATTCAAATGGAATTATTTATAAATTTCATGATAAAATAAATATAAAAAAAACTGAAATTGGTATACCCTTCCATTTACATTGTTAATTTATTTATTTTAATTTGTTTTATTTTTCAAAAAATGTTTCAAGCTTATAAGGCTATAATTGGTAAAGACCATCGTTACCATTTTATATATTTTTAGGCTGGATTTAGCCTTTTTTCTCGCATTTAGCCTTGAAATTTATGATTTAGCTTCTAGTTCTTTTCCTAGCCTTTTTTTAATTTTCAAAATAGCCTTCAATAACCTTTTTTACTTTTTCGCAATTTTTTTTTGCGAATTTTTATCAATTTTTCAAAAAAACCAAAGGGTTCATGGTAATTTTCGCCGAAAAAATTTTTTTTCGCACAATTGGAATTAAGACCAATATGTTTATCTATCCAACGCAGTAGAAATCAAGTCGATATATAGCTAATTAAGCAAGTTATGACCAAAAAGGTAACCAGTTCTACTACTGACTCTTTCCGGATAATTTTTAGTGGAACTGGTAACTTGCTAAGTTTTTTAAATATCGACTTGATTTCTTTTGCGTTCGATAGCTAAACGTATTGGCTTTAATTAGAAATATTTTTCTTGCGGATAGTGCAAAAAAAAACATTTTTTTTCAAGCAAGCAAGTTATGGCCAAAAAGGAAAGTATGTTTAAAACAACCTTATTTTCTTTAGTTTTTGTCATTGGGCCATAATCATAGTCACAAAAAAGTATTCTTTTATTAAGACCTGACTTTTGTTTATAAGAATTATATGCTATTAAAGTCATTTTTAAAAAGATACTGACTTCAATGTGACTATGGTCCACTGTATAATCTCTTCTTGATTTTTTTATAAAAATCGTAATTAATATTTACCTATTTTTTGTGAGGGATTTAACCTTTTCTAGCCTTTTTAGTTTATTTTTTTTTTTATTTTTTTTTAGCTCCTCGCAACGCTGATAAAGATTAATAGCAACACAAGAACCACATGTCTTTGTTTGAAGGACTTGGCATACAGAGTGTTCTGTTTTACAAGTTGTTGTCGATGTAAGAGTGGTTTGTTAGTCAATAATTTCGTAATACTGTTCGTATACCAAAGAAAAATATAAATATTCACTAAAATGATTGAAATTTTTTTTAATTAATCCAATAAAAAAATTTATTATTTTTCAACCAATGACATGTTTCATTAGATTAGTATAATTTTTTAACAAAATATTAATCTTTATTTGTGCTTAATTCCAAAAAATGTGTTGATTTTAAAATTTATTCTTTTACTCATGATATTCTCATGAGTTATTTATTCAGTACAATAAGTACTGAAGGGGATAGCATACCTATATGGACCATTTCATCAGACGCTACTCCTAATCCTCAGTAGGTTACTCCCAACGTTTCTTGCAAACATTAGAACCTTTTTAAGTTATTCAATTAAATATTCATTCATTTTATGTCTGCATGTAATGAAATAAATTATTTAAATGGTTTATTTCATAGAAAAAGTTTCATAGAAATTGTCATTATTTGTAATGAAGAAATTTCATTACTTTTAATAGAAAATGTTATTAATTTAATGAAATATTTCAAAACTGTGTCACTTCCAAGAATATCTTTATTATTTTATTGAAAAATACATTATTGAAACGCAAGAAATGGACTTCTTCCATTGCAGTCACCCAATATTCTTTTTTGTTTTTGGAAAATACCCAGTTCTCATAATCGAATAGTGACCTATAAAATCTATTGTGCAGCCCAATTGTCAAATAAAATAATTGAAGACTCCTCATGAATTTTGTAATTATTGTGGGACTTATTTTACTTAGATCTACTGCGGCCATTATATCACTCCCTACGTAAATTTTCCCATTGGTGTCTAAGTATAAAAATTGTGCTCCTACGATTCCTGTACTTACCGACACAAACGACAGCAATTTCTTCTCAGCACTTTTATGTGGAATTTGATGTGGTTTCTGCAAAAAGTTTCAGATTAAAATCTGCCTTAATATAACTAAGGGTAATGATTCTTCTTGACTGCCGCCTGGCTGCTTCTTTATACAATCCTAAATACTTTAATTTAGGGCACAAGCTTAATATCTCTATTTCCTACAAAAAAATAACCCCCAGCACAAATAACATATTTCGGTTCATTAACATTTTGTTTTCCTTCAAAATCTTTACGCAATAAAGATTTTAATAAAAAGATAACAAACGATTAATTCCTTTTTGCATAAATATTTAATAGGTTTTTTTTTTGTAAATGGTCCTTTCTGAGAGCAAAATATAGAGTAATATAAAAAAAGGAAAGGAAGAGAAAAGAAATATCCTTAAAATATTAATGTCTTGTTAAAGTCTTATACTCCCCACTCTGCTTTTATTTGTTCTTTATAATGCTTTCGATAAAAAGTACTCGTAAAGTGCTATTGCTTCAGTTTGTAGATCAAAAGCAGAAAAAAATGTATATGTTGTTGCTGTGTTTTTAATATTGTTGGTGATGCTTTTTTTTATTCACCAAGTGTTTGTATTTCACTGTGAAGACAAAGAAAATTGACAACAACTTGAGAATTGCTTCCTTCTGATGATGACGATGAAGTTGTCTATGTAAGTAGTTGTGGTAACAACCACTACTACCGCTGCTGCTACTGTTGAGTGCCCAAAAATAAGTATTTTGTATGACCATACTTTTTATTTTTTTTTTAAAAAAAAGCTCGAGGTCAGGTTATTAAGTAATTTAGAGCTGAAAGAAGTTATGGTTCTTTAAACGTATTCTCATATATTATTCAAATATGGTCCGAATTTAACCAATCACATGTTTAACTAGACTATTGAAATGTTTCATTAATACAAAGAAATATTCATTTATTTATTAAAATTTTTCATTAATCGACATAATTTGTGAAATATTTCATCGAGTCAATGAGATAATTCTAATGGAATCGTTTCATTGGATTTATAAATCTACACAGAGAAAACCACTTCGGTTGTGAGAACTAAATTCGTCACCAGTCAAAAATTCAGTTGTGATAAACAAAATTTTTAGTTGTAACAATCGAAATTTAGTTCTCTCAACAATTTTTTGGAGCTCTCTCATTGGATATTTATTGCCACAACTAAAATATTCGATTGGTTTGATTGGTTACAAATGCAGTTGCCACAACCGCAGTTATTTTCTCAGTACAAAGATGTAATTTTTCATAATTTTTTTAAGTAAATAAAATTTTAATAAAAAATATAATAAAAAGAAGCTTTCAAGATAGCCCTCGTTTACAAATAATAGTACATGTTAATATTAATAGTATTTTAAACACGGTATTTCGAACGACCTTCTATAAATTTTAAACGTAAATGGTTCTGTTTGTGTGTCATGGCTTTAAAGTGTGTTAAAGGACATGTTTATAAAACAATTACAATAACAGTAATAACAACAACATGAACAACAATATAAGCAACAACATTAAGTACAACGAAATAATTAACATTTTATCACTCCCACGATTGCGTGTGTTCAATGAATTACATTTTCTATCTTTTTTTTTTATATTCAAGTGCTTGTACTCTTGTATGATTTTAAAAATGGCCATTAAATGTGTTCTTTTTTTGTTGTTAATACTACAATCCATTTTCTTTTTCAAATCTGCATTTCCTTCGCAACACAACTTCCAGCATGAAATATTCAGTAGAGGAACAGAAACAAAAAATTTAAACACGAGACATTTTCTTTTAAAATAAAATGAAAGAATTTATTTTTCAATGAATTGTGAATTTCGCTTCAATCGTGCTAAGAAATACATTTAAAACACTTTAATTCTTAATTTTATAAAACGCTTTCAATTTCTTTTGTTACTTAATAAAGAACTCAATGTAACATAAGAGAAGCATTTAAATCCATTATTTTATAACAGATATCCTGACAAAGTGCATAATTAATTATGAAAAAATGTTAAGGCACACAAGAGATGGGGTTTATGCCGGTCAAGGTTCCATCTAATTCTAATAGCAAGCAGATTTTTGTATCTAAATAAATTATTTATTTTAGCTTTAAGCCTTTTCATTTATATGAGTCAGCAAGTTTTTCAGAGATTCTTATGTTTTGCCAAGAAATATTTTTTTTATATAATTCACTGATGATCCAAGTAGTTTTTGCGAAATGGCCGCATGACTATGTTATTCATTAACTATTTGTCTATGGACTTTTTTCACAAATAATAAAAAAAGCGGTAAATACATTTAATCAACTGCCCGCTGCCCCTTTTATAATTTCTTATTTCGTACAGGATCATTCAAAGATCTTACAAAATTAAAGAGGAATTATTTTGAACTCTACTCAGTAATACTTGCATTGATTTTTACAATTATATGAGCTGTTTTTTTTAAAGTGGTTAAAGTCCTCATATAAAGAAAAATTTAGTTATCGGTAATTTTAGTAAGATATAGACAGTTATTGAGCTACGTGGTCAAGACTAGTATTTTCCTCAGTCTGGAAAGCCATACAAGAATGTGGTGCACCATTAGAGAGCAAAAAAGCATCATCAGCAAACAAGTCTACAATACAGAACCATATGCCACACTAACATGTAGGCCAAGCAGACTTAAACAAACTGTATAAGAAAATCTAAACTCATAAATTTATTTACAAGGTTAAGATTTGAAAGAGAATAAAAAACTGTACAGTTTTACAGTTCATAAATAATGTATTTTGGTTTAAGATTGCAAAAACTAAACTGCGAATTGTGGACTCCAGATGATATAGGATGAAGTATGTGATCTTTTCATTATGGAAAGACATATAAGATAATCAGGGCTTAATAGCTGGAAAAGGATATGACATTTAAAGTAAAGTTTAAGGATAGAAGTAATAAAGAAAATATTTCCTAATATTTGATTTTTTAAGCCTAATTAGAGATTAGAATTCTCTTCGCATAAACTCAATTATCCCGTCAGGTGAATGATGTTAGCCAGTTTTGCCACTTTGGAAGCATAATCTCCAAAATGAGCGGATCGGGCTGGGACATTGATAACCGCATTCAAAAGCACGCCAAGTATTACGCCGACTGACACTTCTGTGAACATCACCTTGACTCTCGCACCATGTTAAACTTCAAATCTTTAACACAAATGTAAAATCCGCTTTATTATGGGAGTGAAACGTAGAACGCTGCCCCAATTTAGAGAATCCATTTATTCGTTAATCAATGCCCCAGAAGGATTTTACACAACTTTTGTCTATCTATCCAGCAACCCAAAAGTTAAGAAGCGAAAATGATGGTGGATTGGACACACCCTTAATAGACCACTGAAATATATAACAAGGAATGCCACATAGTGGAACCCCTAGCTCATACATGAAGGAGACAAATCGAGATGGAAATGACAATGATTGGCAAATTTTGGAGAGAGTTTAAGATGTTGGCACAAGATAGGATCAAATCAGCAAGATCAACAATTAAAGTAAAAGAACAGAAGGGAAAAGGCCATTTTACATCCCAACATCTTATTTTAATATTTTCAGTTATTTTCATTTCAGACATGCTCTAAAATTTAATTCATTAATTTTTATGTAAAATAAAATGAAAATAGATTTTTCTATAGACACGCCGTTACGTATTAGTATGCGCATGTTGTACATATTTTACTAAGGCTCTACTACACTAAACTAATTTAAATTTAAATTAATTTAATTGTTACATCTTTTATCGTTTCATTACAGTTTTACCTAAATCAGATCCATTTATCAGTGGTTTGCAGCACACCTACAGATACGGTGATTCCATTATCTTAAATTGTAGCTCAGAGGGGTCAAATCCACCAGCAACACTTTCATGGTACATTAACAATAAAACGGTACGTTTGAATTATTTTCCCTTATTTTCTCTTACTCATTGTAATGGTGCATGCAGCTTTTCAAAAACAAACCATTAAATATTTTGTTTGGGTTATAAATTTCTTTTTGTTTGTTTGTTTTTGTTTTAGTTATAAACACACTTAAACTCATATTACATTTAGGCAGTACTGTAAATAAATGAAATGATATTAATTTTTTAGTTGCTTTTAAAATTCAACAATTCATTGTTGCTCTGATGGAAATAGTTTTAAACAAAATATTTACAGCGCAATCATAAATATTCCTTGGAAATTTTTTCACTGGGAAAATTTTGCTTTAAAAAAATAAACAACAAAACATTCTATTATAAAAAAGATAAAAATTCCCTGGGAATTATTATTGTTGACCACAAATTTATTTACAAAACTTTATATCTGCCAGAAGAGACATTTTGTTGGCGATGGGTCATAATTCTCTTTTATGAATTTCATTAGTTCAACCAAAATATTTCAAAATTAATTTACAATTCTCGATTATTAAAATTAGAATTATTAGCAAAAACAAATGACTGCGGTCAAAAGAGATCTATTGTCATACAACACTTATATTTATTGCAAATACGTCCTAAAGTTAGTATTCATTACGAAACCAAAAACTTTTGTTGGGTGATTTGTCCGCTATGTCTAATGGCTTTGTGTCGTAATGTAATAAGTAACAAAAACAGGTCGTAATGCCCGAAGTAACAAAAACAGGTAATTACACCATTACAGTGTCACAGTGTACATTCAGCTGTATGCTTGTCTTCGTTACACAACCTTCAGACGTCGTTTCGAAAGATTCTCAATAAGTATTTCAATACTTTGCTGTCTCTTCGTCTTTGTTACATAAACTGTAGAGGTCATTTTGACTGATTCTCATATTTGCCAAGTGTTTCAATACTCTGCAATGTCTAGTCATGAATATCATGACCATGCAAACTACTGACCGAGTTACATCCAGTAAGTTATTTTTTTCTCTTCCGAAAATAGAATTACATGCAAGTTTTTGCTATCCTGATATACCTTGTCTCCAAATAATATTGTTTCTATTCTCTTTTAGGCCACTATCTAATCTTGAACTTAATAGTTAATAGCACTCCGCAGGACTTATGCCAATTAAGACACTTGTCTCGTAAGTTCGTCTGCCCCCTCGTTGCCCATATATTAAGCAAGCCCTTTACTACATATCCACTATGATCTGTTATCCCTGTTGTTTAGTGCTAGTCTCTTCAGAAGGCTGAGAGAACTCCACACAAGTTTTAATTTTACTTTCAAATCACTGACTGGTAGTAATGCTGCTTTACTGCCAGAGTGAATGAAATTCATATCAGTGTGTTCTCTTAGACGGAGCTCTATAGCATGTACGAGTATTTCAGTCTGAAAAACTGAGTTATCTTGATCTACATCAAACAAGTAAACTTTTATATACGACACATACTGAAAGAATTTTGTTCATATATCCAATGAATTTTTTCATTACTCCAATGAAAAAATTCATTATTTTTCAATCAATGACATGCTTTCAACTGCAGATGTTCAACCCCCGGGGCAAAGAAAAATTTTTTTTAATTTTTTATTAAACATTTTTTAACGCACCATACTCGTATATAGCCATTTTGATAAATTTACTTTTTGTTTGAATTATTTTCAAATTTTATTTGACTCTGCCAGGATTCGAACTTGGGACACATACAACATCAATCACTACAGCCACGAAACACAGTTGAATTTTAATGATTAAGTTTTTGTTTTATAATTATTTTATTTATAGAGTTTTGATTGAAACTTCTTCATTCTTACAATGAAATTATGATATAATTAATGAAATCATTTTATGGGATTTATGAATCATAATTCTTTCAGTGTATGTTCAAACTGAACAATTTTATAAATTTATTTTTAATTTTCTAATTCTAGAGAAATTATTGTCTTTTCAAACTTTATTTACTTTACGTTGCTAATATGCAAGATGCTCTTAAACAGTGTAAACTTTGGCAAGCCAAGCAGCTACTAAGAAATCAGTTTATTTTTATTTTATTTATCAAAGTTTAGATAATGTGATAACGCACACTAGCCAACATTTAAGAAGGCACACAACTGAAATGTTTTCTGGATTTAGAATACTCATTATTAATCTTTTGTACAATTAAAACACTCATAGTTTGGTTTGTGGTTGCCCCTAAAATTATTTTAATTTATTTTTATTTCAAATATTATTAATTTCGGCTTGTCTTAATTTTATTAAATTAATTTTTAAATTTAATTTCTTAAAAGGAGTCCTTAAGTTCGCTGTTAATGAAGTGCAAATCCAAAAAAAAACCAATCAAAAGATTTCATTATTTTATAACCCACGTTAAATGAGAAATCATAGCTTTTTTTATGGCAGTCACTTTATTTATTAACTTTTTTTTTTGTTTGCTAGTTTGGTGTAATGATGTTTGGTATTAACCCATTTGACTAGTTGGAGTTTGTGTAGAAAACCAATTTAAGCCATCATTTGATATAGTTTTTTGAAAGTTATTTTTTTTAGTATCTATGATTTATGGCAGCGCATGTAGTTTTGTTTTTGTTGGCTGCAGGGACAGACAAACGCATTCTAGAAAATTGGTGTTTTTTTAAAGTTAAGTTGGTTGGTTGGCTGGTTGTATTTCGGTGTTTTAAGTTGACATTTTGGGTTGATTAAAACTTGCAGTTTTTTTAGCTCTTTCTTTTTTTTTTTAAATTCTTTTTTTTAAACACAAAAAATTAAATGCGCACAGCATGCTCGAAGAATTAAATTAAATTTATGCACAAGCAAGCGTTATGAAAATAAAAAGTAAAAGTGTGAGTTGAAAATCTATAAAAATTAAATGAAAATGTATTTTAAAAAAAGTGGAAAAAAATTGAAATTTTTCAGCTTTTCAATAAATTTTTTTTCCTATTTGCATACGTCTTTGTCAGGGTAAATCAGAAAAAGTTAATTAGAAAATTAAATTTTAACCATTAAACCTGAATTCAAAATGTTTTGTTGAAAAGTGGGCACAGCAGGTTCTTTTGACTCTCAGGTTTGATAAAAGAAAATAATAGCACTTCCTTTAAAATTGATGTAGTGTTTATAGTTAAAGTCTACATGCAGTTCAAACTTTATCTATATATACCTGACTATGGGAAACCTACTCTGATAATGAAAATAAACTTTAGAGTTATAATTCCTTTGATAGAGCGTTAGTGTCATAGGGAGCCCGAAGGGTTCTGATACACTGACGGTTACACTGGACCAGCAATCTATACCCCTAAGACTCAAAGAGAAATTCCTTTGTTGAAGCGAAAATTTATTCTATTCACTTATGTGTTAGGGAGTGTTTGAGGAGAACTAATAGAGGAAAGACTACATACTTGTTATATATGCACTGCTGGCCTTAGGCTCATTTGAGCTAAGATGACCTATTGTAGTGATTTATTTCTCATGTGTGAACGAACTTGTAGCCACAACAACCTCACGTTGTGTTGAGTGCCTGTTTTGCCTACTCGTATTTTGTGACTGTCGGGCTTCAAAAACATGAATGGGCTGTACAACAGATCCTTTTGGCTCATGGTACATATGACCTAGTCATAAAAATAATAATAATGCTTGTAATTCTCGATAATGATAACAAAATTTTGCGAAAATTTAAACCAGCATTCGTTATTGAAAATTTTTTATGGAAATTTTTTAAATTTTTTCGTACATTTTTATTCAATATTTAAAATATTTAGCTTCAAGCCACCTCTTTAATATTAAATATATTTTTTTGCTATTTTAATTAATATAATATCGCATAAACAAGTGAAGATTAAACTCTTTACTTTACTAAAATTCATAGCTCATCTTAAAAATTATTTTGAATTTTGTACTTTACATTCAAGTAACTTCACTCAAGCACACACACACACACACACTCCTTAAAATATAGAAACGCAAACATTAAAATTTATCCGCATCTATTACAGGCATCCATGACAACGGTTCGACCACAAATCAATGAAATTTCACGCAGCTCTGATGGTTTCCTTTTATCGGCCAGCAATTTGCAATTACGCATCTATGTGGATGATCAGCGTTTCATTGGTAAAAGTGAGGTTTTAGAAATGAAATGTGTAGCAGATATAATGAACATTGCGAGTGTACGTCGCGAGACAAAAGTACGTGCAACAATTTTATCACTGTCAGATACCAGCAACAAGCAACGATTACTGAGTGGTGGCAGTAGTAGTAGCAATGCAAACAGCATTTACAATATTCAACGACTCCATTTTGGCATTCTTCGCTGTAAGTTGTGGTACATACAATCTTGTTTAAGTATAGAAAAACAAAAATCAATTAAATTTTTTCGCTCACCTGTACTTTGGATCTCTTTATCTCCCTCTCTTTCTCCCTCTTATTTTTTCTTTTTCTTTTTTTTATATATATATTTTGTTAATATTGCGGAAATGCTGTTGAACTCATTAAAATTCACCTGAATTCAGTAAAATCTGCAAGTTGTGTTATGAGGCACTTAATTTATGTTCTAATGATGACTACTCTGGCGTATTTGTGGCATACGGGTTACTGTTATTACTTGTTTGTGGGAAATAATAAAATTACACGTAAACAAAGTTAGCTGCTTGTGCACATTTCTGTTGTATTAATTTTCTTAATTTAAGTTCTGATTACAGTTAATTTTTCTGTTGATTAAAGTTGGCCAACTTTATTAACGTTAAAGTACTACATATTTAAGTTAACAATTAAGAAGGGATTAGCAGTATAAGTAATTACGTTTGATTTATGTTTATTAAAAATACAACAAACATAAGCACGCACTCAGCCATACACACTTAGACACACATAAATAAACTTGTTTGTATGATAGATTAAATTAATTTGGTTGTTTTGTATGCTGATTGGTTGGTACTGTTGATTAATATGATTGTAGATGAAGTGATGAATTAAATATTTATATTATAAATACAACCATACAATCATACTGTATACACACATACATACTCGTACTTATACATTTAGAAATACAAAAATATGTTTGTATTTAATTACATTTTAGTTAAGTTGAATTAGTTAAATGATAATTAACTTTATGAAAATAAAATGAAATAAGAAAGAAGGAATAAAATTTAGAAATCATTAATATTTATTGTTGTTCTGTCAGTTTTTCCAATCGGTAAGTATGCATGTATTGCTGGTGGTGGCAATGGCAAATATAAGAAATTAATCACCCAACATATATTTTATAGAATTAAGCTCTAGTCTTTTTCATTAGAAAAATGTATCCAATTTATTTTAAGCAGCTGTGGAAAGAGTTTACTTGCGCAAATATTAACATTAAGTTAATGTTTGCGTAAGTAAACTCTTTCCACAGCTGCTTAAATCGCTAAATTTGTATTTCTTTAGTAACGCCTGAACTTTATTTTGTTAAAAATCTACAGTGGCTTACAACACAACATTAATTGGATAAGCGATTATGGTTCACAACATCTAACAAATACGAGTATGTATGTGTGTGTACAGTATGATTGTATGGTTGTATAATATAAATATTTAATTCATCACTTCATCTACAATCATATTAGTCAACAGTACCAACCAATCAGCATACAAAACGTCACAGAGTTCCATAAAAATACACAAGTACGTGCCAAAAACTGTGAAGTTGAAAGAAAACAATGTTTAAAAAAAAGAAAAAATGAAGTGAACTACAATATACTCGTACATAATGTGTTTTATTATACTCGTACTATATCATTATTAAATATTAATAGCCAAATTCATAAAAAAACATGCTTGTTTAATAAGGGCTTATAAAACAAATTTGCTTATTAAGCTCTTAATAAACAAAAATGTTTTCTATGAATTTGCACGTAAATATTAACGTTTATCCATTTTTCCATAATGACGAGAGACACAAAAAACACATATGGCACGACTTCGCAAAATAATTTAGGACAGTTTTAACCCATTTTTCTGCAATTAGAAATTCAGTTTTTTTAATTGTTTCGCATAAAAAAAGGTGGTTTTGTTGGTGGAGCTGGATAATTTGCTATATTTTGCTAATACAAGTTATTAAAGAAGCAGCGGCAATGATATGATGCAGTTTCTCAGCTAACTGTTTGTTGAGTGTTAAAAAAAAATAAAAAAATTTTTAAAACATTCACAGGAAATACATTCCTACAAATATATTTACAAAATTTTCTACATTTTTCATTTTAAACTGACAAAGAAACTAATCTGAACAATGATATAAAAATTAATAAACAGTTTTCTATTTTTAGAGCTGTTTTAAGAACACATTAGACAACATGTTGTGAACGATAATAGCCGAAAATTAACATACACAAGTGAAAAGATAACACAACAGATAAATGTTGTAAACTGTAATCGCAATTCACAGTACACAACGCCAAAATAAATAAGTGTTGTGAACCATAAAATTAAATTTAAAATCCAAGATAAACAAAAGACTTAAGACAAGAACTTTAGTACATAAAGCGACATTTCAGCACAGGAAGATGAAATGGCGAAAAATTGTTGCTGGATATGCATGATAACTTTAAAATTTTTTTTCTTATTTTCACTTATTTTCATCATACCGCGCATGATCGTCAAATACGTGCTTTATTGCCGGCTTCAGCTTTGATTTAAACGATTTAAATGTTTTAGCACGATTTTTAATATTCTAGAAATTTTTCTGGAATCCCATATCAGCATGGAATTCTTTGAATTGTGCATAGAGTTGGATTTTGAGAATGGAAATAATAAAATAAAATGTGTAAACACGAAAAAAATTAAATGAACTCTTACAAGATTTTTTTAGTACTGCTTACTGCTAGTTCTCTGTTTATACGAATATTTTTTCCATGAATATTTTTGGAACGTATCTATCGTGTAAGAAGAGAATTAAGTGTAAGAAAAAAGAGAAAACGAGAAGAAAAAAGCGTGCTGGAAAGAAGAAATTGCCTAATTTTTAATAAATAATGTTTTTAATGTTTACTTTTGGACAACTTGAAAAAAAATAGTCTTGTTCAAAGCCACTTAAGGCAAATCTATAAATATTTCAATTTACAATTTGAGTCAATATATAAATCAATAAAAATTTTAAAATTTCCTGCACCAAAAAATTAAAAAAACAAAATTTGTTATAAAAATTTTAAAGAAAATAATGAGCGAATTGATAGTATAGGTTCGCCTTGACACACTCTATGTATGTAAATAAAATTAATTTTTTGCTTGTTAATTTTTTTTTATTGCTATACAACTTTTTTTGACACCGAACTAGTCATTGATAGCAAACTCCTTCCCGTCTAAAATTTCTCGAATTACTTTTTACAAATAACAAAATGAAATTGAATTTTAAAAAATTAGGATTTTTGGGAAACTAGATGCATTTTTCAGGTTAATTTGCAGTACACAATTATGCAAACGACAGGAAAAAAATTAATTTAAATTTAAATTTTTTTGTGAGAAATGGATAATCTTCATAAAAACCAAGTTTCAGCCATAATGATCAGGAGTCCATAGAATACGAATCGCAGCTAAAATAAGAAAAGCCAAACATTCGGAATATGCATTTTATGTGTTGCGCAGTTTAATTAAAATGTTATAAATTTTTTATTTAAATTTATATAATTATTTATTTAGTATATAATTAATGATTATTGAGCTAAAGTCTTGTTTTTTATAAAATTATTTATTATTTTCAGTATTTCGCTTTCTTATGGAATTTTCCCTACGAAGCTTTCCACAGGAAAGCGAAATATTGAAAATGATAAATAATTTTATAAAAAACCAGACTAAGCCTCAATAATCATTAATTATATATTTTTTATTTAAATTAAATATTTAAGTGCCGGCTTATTTTATTCTGGGTTAATAACCAATAATTCAAATTAGCAAATGGGTGAACGGGTAACTCTAAAGAAAGATTAATTACTCTCAGAAACTATGCAAAATAAAATAAATTTACTTTGAAATATGGGCTAAATCTGCTCTTGATAAAAAAATTAAAAATAATAAAATTACTTACTATAATTAACACTGATCAATTTTCTTTTAAAGTGGACTTATACACCTTTCAAAAATATTTATCCTTTTTTGGAATTTTTAACTTTTTAAAATCGATCTAAAATTATCTGTAAAAATACATAAAAAGCTTTTCATTTTTTTAAGGCCAGAAAAAAGTAAGCAGATGCAAATTAATATTTTTTTTTATTCAAAATGGTAAATGCCAATTTATATGCAATAAAAACAGATTGGGAGAATAAAACAAAAAATTGAGCTTATATTACAATAAATGAAAGCGCTGATGACATTTCCAATACAACCGCTCAATTTATATTACAGGGTGGGCCAAAAGAAACCAAGGGGTGTAAAAGTTTAATAACTTTTTTGTTTATTAACTTTTTTTTATTTTTTCTTTCAGATTATATAATATACAAAATGGAAATTTTTTTACACTAAGTATGAAAAATGATGTCTCTTAAATGACCACCGTTTTCAGCTTCGCACTGATGGGCTCTTTTTAGAGCATTTTCCATAACATCTTTCAAAACTTGTGGCTGTAGCGTTCGAATTTCTGCAACAATGTTTGCCTTGAGTTCAAGGATTGTCTCTGGCTTGTTCACATACACTCGCTCCTTCAAAAAACCCCAAAGAAAATAGTCGGGTGCTGTCAAATCTGGCGATCGCGCTGGCCAAATAATTTCCGAATTTCGAGAAATTATTCGCTCTCCAAAAATTTGACTTAAAAGTGCCATTGTGTCTCGGGCAGTATGGGCAGTGGCTCCGTCCTGCTGAAACCACATACCAGGTCTGTTTTCAAGAGCAGGACGTAAAAAATTTTCTATCATAAAACGATACCGGTCTCCATTTACGGTTACAGCACTTCCATCTTCATTCTCGAAGAAGTAGGGCCCAATGACATTTTCAGATGTGATCCCACACCATACTGTACACCTGATGGGGTGCAATTGGCGTTGATGAATGGCTCTTGGATTTTGAGAACCCCAGAACCTACAGTTCTGCTTGTTAACAAAATGTCGACGATATGCTCTTTGCGTTAAAATAATTGATCTCTGGTTTAAATAATAAAATTCTATTGTTCTGGTTCTCTGTTCAGTTGTGAACCTCTCCATTATAAATTCTCCAAGTGTTGTCTATATAATCTGAAAGAAAAAATAAAAAAAATTAATAAACAAAAAAGTTATTAAACTTTTACACCCCTTGGTTTCTTTTGGCCCACCCTGTACTTACTTTAAATGGTTCTTAAAGCCAACCCAAATAAACTGAATAAAATAATAAAAAAAATTATATAAAAATCAAAAGCAAAAATATAAAGCAGAAACATAACCATAACGTACCAACACATTTACACTTTAATATCTGTGTAACAGAATGACATTTGAATAAACAAAAAATAAAAGAGAGAAAAAAGGCAAACATAATCGAGGCTTATCTCACTTTGTGACAAAGAACCCAATTGATGTCATAGTCAAAATAAAAATCATGCACAACGTAGAGATATTTTTCTACAGCTATAAAATCTTTAAAATGATTTTCGACGAAAAGGCAAAAGTGACAGACAAAAGAATATGAAAAATAAAAGCAAATAAACACAAAAACACCAAATTCAACATGATGACTAGTGGCTCAAGATATGAGCAAAATGTGCTTTATCCAGCAAAAAAAATTTTAAAAACAAAAATGTCAGTTTGACAAAGTGCCCTAAATCGCAATAAAAATTACAGCCAACGAAAAAACAAAACAAAAAAAAAAGATCCAAACACAGGCATTGAATTTCTTATCTTAACAGCCAAGACAACCGTGTTTAGTAGGAGTCAAAACACAAAACAATTTTATATGCATGCAGACGTGTGTATGTTTGTATGACTCAAGAGTGAAAATGTTAAATCTGTATGTGGCTGACTATGCTCTCAAAAAATATTGTCTGCTGTATTGCGGTGAAGATTTTTATCATCTGAATAATCCAGTTTAAAAGAAAGAAATTGAAAACTGCAGCTTCATAAAGGATTTTTTTTTCTTGACAATAATTCTGGCATTACCCATATTGATTTGTAAGTAATTATTTGTGTGTTATGATACTCTTCCAAATAAAACTAAAAAAATTTCTATTTAACTTCTTTTTATTTCATTTTAATAAATTTCTGTAAAGCTTTGCAGACCATCATCTTGCAGATTCAAAGCAACAATTTGCACTAGGTTAGGTTAGGTTGCATAAGGCGCCTTAATGGGAAAAAGTGGAAGGAGCTCACTTGGGTTCTCCTTTATAAGAGGAAGAATAAAAAGAACAGCGATAGAAAGATGTCAAAGAAATGGGAGGCAAAAAGATAAAGAGAACTAGGGAAATATTAAGAGTAGAAAAAGAAACGAGTCCGCCACCTAAGCCAATTGCTACTTCTAGCAAAGCTGGATAGCATGCCGACCCCTGCAGCCAACAGCGTTATCTGCAATGAGGCCCTGCAGATAACGCTCCTCAAAACAAAGCTAATGATGATTCTCCAGTGACGGTCAAAGTCAGAAAAGGTGTTGCACTGTTGCACTGTTTCCTTGTTTTCCTCGTCTTGACAACTTTTGCAGTAGTCATTTGATGGCAAACATATTCTATTCGAGTGGTTTTTAAAACTGCAGTTGTCTATTATTATTACCACAACATTTCTCAACTAGGCTTTTTGAAGCCCCCGCAAATCCCTGCTGTGATAAATAACCAGCCTAAGTCAGATCAATCTTGCTACCCATTGGCTTGTGCTCTACGTGAAAAAAATACTTTTGATCTGTTTTTTTCAGACTGAGAGATAGAGACGCCGTAGAACATGCCAATATTTTACTCTGGCAGCTTTCACCTGCCTCTTGTCAGGTCCTCTGTTCGCTTACCTAGATGAGGGTGACCACCGAATATCCCGCCATTAAATTTAAAGATGTCCGGTATTCTCGGATCAATCTAATTCCAGTTTGACTGTCAGTACAAACAAGAATATTCTTGCCAAATAGTCCAAATATTTCACAGCCACTATCCTGCTATTGCCAACAATTCAGCTTGTAGAAGCCCAAAGGATATACTAGACACAAACTTCTCAATATAGACCCCACCACCAGATTCTCACTTAAAGAATAAGATCCGACTAATATTCCCATTTCATCTGAAATCATGATTCCGAAGTCCCTCTACAAGAAAGGTCTGGAGTAACATAGTCAATAAGATTAGGACTTTCGCTAGAAGTATCAATAATGTCCGAATTTTCCCATTAGCTTTGGTTCTATTTACACACAGCATGTTATAGCACATACGTAAATAATGCTAATTTTTCAGATTACAAATCAATTATCTGCACCAGTTATGCAATTGCTTTTACTGATTCAGAAGGAATGGAATTCTAAGATTAAATAAATTAATGAAATATATTTAATATATGAATGAAATTTTATTAATAAAATAAATGAATATTTCATTGAATTGAGGAAATATTCCATTAAAATAATGAAACTTTTGATTGGTTGTAAAATAAAGAATTTTGTCTGACACAGAGTCACATATTAATTAATAATTTCTTTAGGAAATTAATCTCTGCTCTTTTACAAAGTAGAAAATTATAGTTGATACACTCAAAAAAAATATTATTAAGGCAACCATATTCTGGTTAGATTTATGATTACATCTAACCATATATTTGAATTTTTTTTTTTTTTAGTTTTATTTGACTCTACTATAATTCGAATTTTGGAACCACTTCAGCTACAAAGCTTAGTTTGATTTGAACGATTATGTTTTTTTATATACTCTCTTTATTTATATGGTTGCGGAAGAGACAAAATAGAAATTAATTTACTTTCAACCATATTTTTCTCATTATTATGTTTACTACAAACATATTTATTTTTTCAGCTAAAGTTTTATCAAAAATATTAATGACGGTAAATATAGTAGGTTTAAAAAAAATAGAAACCTGTTTATCGTGGTTGTAATAATGCTTAGATGCTTCAAATTAACAATAATATTTTTGCTAAGAACAAATTATGTTTGCGGTGACCATATTCATCCATCTTTATTCTTTGTGTGTACGTTTATAACTATAACTTACTTTTTAGTTTTAATAAAGTTCAGTAACAGTAAAGGCAGCTCAAGCTGAAGAAATGCTTTTGGAAATTTATAGATATTACATTGATAAACTCTTTCAATCTAGCAAGAAATCATTTTAGGATTTAATCTCTAAGATTGTTCAGTGGAACTAAGGCTATTAATAATATTTAGTTGCCTCAAGCAAAGTGTATCTATGTATCAGGCATTGTCAGCACTAATTACTCTCATATAAGCCATTTTGTAGCTTAAAAACGCTAACGAAATTAAACAAAATTTTCGTTTCCGATATAAGTGTTTTCCCCACCAGCAGCTTCTTTTTTTTTAATAAAGTCTTAAGAAATTTACATAGATTTATTATAGTTTTTCTTATTTTCATACAACAGCTGACGTTTAAAGTAAGTAAGTGTTTAAAAGAAAGAAAACTAAGTGGGCCCTTCAATTTGGCGGCACGATTAAAGGACGTTACGCTAAACAAAACTCGATCAGCCGCTAGCAATCGCTGACCCTGTTTCCACAGGAGACACAAACAATAAGAACATTCCCAAACGACACTTAGTAAATGATTTTGCTATTACTAAATCAGTTTAACTTTAAACTAAAAATATCTCTGAATTTACTATTTTAAGCATCGTCACAATTAAAAAATATTAAGGTGGCCTAAAGACATTTTACTTTAACACGCTTTTGGTGTAAGGAAACAAATTTGTTTTATTTTTTTTGCATTAACTGTGGTTGGTTTCTCTCTAAATTATTGCAAGAATGTGAAATTGTATGTGTATGACAATGATCATAGAATAATCAACAAAAGCTAAGCGAAAAATAGAATTTGAAAAAAGACAAATTATTTGTTGATGTTAAAGCAAGTGGTTTGTCGGTTTAGTTGCCAGCACTACTGCTACTCTTGTCTAAAGGAAGTGGCAATCGCTGATGGCGCCATCAGATCAGCTACAATCTATTTTGCTTGTTGTTGTCATGTTATCTGAATGTTTCTTTTTATTTATTTATAATGTTTTTTTTTTGTTCTTCATTTAACAAATTTGCTCATTTTCATGTTTTATTTTATTTCGTTTAGTTTTGGGTTTTGCTTTACTTTGTTTCATTTCATTAATTTTTGCCCATTTCCCTTTATTTTGTTTATGTGGTAGCGTTAATAAAATATTTTCTTTCATTTGTTCTTTTAGACTACACAAGTCGTCCTTATTTTTTTTTTTTTTTCTTATTAAAATTCCCTTAAGTAAAATACTGAAAGACAAAAGTATGAAAAAAAAATTATAGGAACGGGTGGAGGCGGAGTGTAAGAAAGAATGTCTTTGATTAATCAAAAGAACGTTTTGGCATGTTTATAAAGCTTGAATTAATGTCAAAATAATGGGCATAAATTTGTGTAAATATTTTATGTCTCAATCTGATTTCGTATAAAACATAATCAAACATACAAACCCAAACTAATACACTAACATGCATACAGTTATTTTGAATCCATTAAAATGGACAGACATTTGAAAAATGTCTACTCCGAAGGAAAACACAAAAAACAACAGCAGCAGAAGCAGAAGCCTCAAAGCCAAAAATTAAATGAAATCAGCAGGAGAACGAGTAATTGGACAAACAGTTATTCAAATTAAATGACGAATATCACGATTTTTCATACCCATAAATAAATGGAAAAAAAGGAAAATAAAAATATGTGCGAGTATATGGCAACCAAAGGAAATTTTTTATATAAAAATGAAAAATAAACAAAATGACACAATACGATTACGAATGGCGTTAAATAAATTTGTATATTTTTACATACATATAAACATACACAAATAGTCCTTTGAAAGTTTTCCTTTTTTAGTTTTAATAGAATTTTGGCGCCTTAAACAAATTTGTTTTAAATTAGTAGCCGTTTCATTTGTCTTCTTAATATTCTAGAAGCGTTTTTGTTCTGTTTTTTTAGTTGACCTTGACGTATGACTGTTGACATTTGAAATTAAATATTAATCATACGCATAGAGGTCGTTTTTAAATGGAAATGTTTACAATAAATAACACTGCGTAAATAGAAATTTCTTTTGTAATTTATTTCTTAATATGTAGTTCCTGTAGTTTACAAGTTCAAGTTAATTTCTTGATCAGAAAAACTGTTTAACGAACACATATGACAAACTAGTCGCAAGATAGTCTCTGTTACCGTGTGATAAAGTTGTGCATCTCGACCGACTTTAATGAAATAAAGCTTTATGTTTATAAAGGGTGTCCCAGTAAAAGTGCGCTTTATCATTTTTAAGAAAAAATTGCGTTTTTTTTATAGATCAACTCTATTTTTTTATTGGATTATAAAGAAGACTTATATTCCGATTAAGTATGGAATAAAATATCAGTGTCGGCATTTCGCGCAAACTGAAATCGTTGTAAATTTTTTGAAAAAAGTCATCCTATCCGATGAAATGCATTTCTATTTGAATGGCTTCGTGAATACACATAATTGTTGAATTTGGTACTCAGAAAATCGTCATGCAATCCGTGAGAAACCAATGCACCTACATCGAAAAGCTTTCTGGTGCGAATTTTAGTCCAACATTATTCTTTTGAAGATGAGACCGAAATTACGGTGACTGTGAATGGCATTCGTTACAAGACTAGGATAACATATTTCTTGGAACCTCAACTGAGTGGCATGGATCGAGGCGACATGTGGTTTGAGCCAGATAGGGACTTCTGCCAAACAGCTAGTGTACAATGGATTTATTACAGCATGAAATAAAAAATATCACTTTTTCTAGACACCCACTAATAACAAACGCTAGAAGCTTTTGTCTTTTCGTTTTTTATAATTTTTTGAAAATTTGTTTGAGCTTTCATACTAAAAATAATGCAAATACCTTTTTCACACAGCTTCGAGGTGAAGAAAAACTTTATTAAACAATTACTTACTTACTTGTGATTGCTGGAGAGCCCTAGCAGCCAAATAGAATCATTGCACGATGTTATTCCAAACCTAAAATCATACTCTACATTTAACTGCTAAAAAGAAAATATGGACTTAATTAACATATAAGTTGTTAACTCGGATCACTTCTGTTGAAAAGAATATGAAATGTCTAGCAGACATAAATAAAATTTTATGTTTTCCATTTAAAATTTCTATATGATTTGATCTGCGAGGTACACAAACAGCACCTTAATGTTTAACTCTATTTAAGTCAAGAAAAAAAATGACTAATATTTTAAAGCTTTGAAAGGCGAATTATAAGAGATTAATATTTTACCATCTTATGTGTAAATAGCTGTAGAACTGTTGTTTCGAGTTTCATTGAAAAAAATAATCGCTTACAATTTTAAAAAAATATTGAATATGAACCAACTTGTTTGAGTAATTCAAAATTTTTTTAAGAATCATAACTCAGGACAGTTTTTACAATATTAGTTAATGATATGTTGTCTAATTTACAATACCAAAGTTGTAACATGAGCATCAAATTACACTATTTACATGCTCATTTGAAAACCTTTGAAGTAACAGTGGGTAGGTTACAGTGAAGAAAAGTTTAACCAACATTTTCGTACAATAGAAGAACGTTACCAAAATAGGTGGGCCATACATTTGATGTCTGATAGCTACTGGAATCTTTTTCGGAATCTAAAGGAAGCATCTGATTAAAAAACCGGGTTTCCATCTGAATAGCTTCATGAATACACAAAATTGCTGAAATTAAATGCAATCAAAACTAGAGCCGCTAGCAAAAAACTAGTGTTATCAGCACACTTTAGTTAATCAAAAACGAAGACAAATATTTTAGAAAATTTTTTAGTGTTGGTCAAAATAATTGAAACAACAGTGAGAAACGTTAGTTTCCTCATAGATATAAGACTCTTTTGTACAGACAATATATTCATTGTTTCAAATCTAAGTTTCGGATGAAGTCAATAACTTTGTACAGTGAGAGCTTTCCTACCTATCTGAGAACTAACCAGAGTCTCCTAGAAGTCTCATTTACTTCAAAAGATTCGTAATTCACAAGCTTGATTTAACAAAAGAACTATTTAGAGTTTTTAATTTGAACATTCGAAATATTTTATGCTGGAAAAAAGAGTGTAGAAAACTTTTTTTAAGTTTTACAGAATAATAATTAAGACATTGAGAAAAGTTTTATTTTTTTTTTTTAAAAAAACATTTTTCGACTTATGACACTGTTGATACAAAATGGTTTAATTTTGTATTATCAGTGATCAAAAAGCTTATGTGTTGTTTTTATGATTTGCCATAATCATAGTCACAAAAAAGTAGGCTTTTATTAAGAGTTGACTTTTGTTCATAAGAATTAAAGTCGTTTTTAAAAAGATACCGACTTTAGTATGACTATGATTATGGCCCCTTCTCTAAAATATTTGTATGAAAAACACTCAATATTTTGAGTACTTTTCATATAGAATTTAGAGACAAATTGATCGCTTGTGTTATAAAAACAGCACATTGGTGTTTTCTACACAAATTTTGCACGAAAACTTTATCGCTTGCTTTACATTTAAATTTTAATGAAAGTTTTCATTTCAACCCATATGAAAATAATTATTAAATTAACGAAAGTTCTACCAATGAAACTTTAACTATTTAATTAAATTTTTCATTTACTAACTAGGCTGCTTTTTAATTTTAAATAAATAAACAACAAAAAATATTTATAAAAAAAACTAGCTCATTATTGATGATCTGCCAGATTTAAATGAATTTTGCATGTATATTTAACACACTTGAATTAATGAACACTTTAATGTGGCTTTATTTTGTGAAAAAATTATTAACGATTAATTACACATAATTGCAATAAAAAAAAGAGTAATATATTCGTTTAATCTTTAAATTTCATTTAATTTATTTGCATACCACTAGCACATTATAATAAGTGCCTGAAAAACAATGATTTGTTTTAAATTGTCAATCTGGAAGCAAACAGTAATAAATACACAATTAAAATACAAATAAAAATACAAAAGGGTGAGCCACACAAATGTTATAATTATTTTTAAATAAATAAAAAAAAAATAATTAAATTAAGTAGCAGCTAAGTTAAAGCAAAAAAAAAAAACAATAAAATATTAGTAATTTACCCCCTTATCCAAAAAAATTAAAGGAGACTTTAAAGTCAACGTTATCGAAATTTTTCATAAATTTTACTTTAAAGTCTACGTCAACTTTTTTTGAATAAAAGCATTAAGCTTTATACAGCTGTTTGTACAACAACAAAAAAATTATTGAAAATAAATTTATTTTCAATACACATTTTTTTCTTGTTATAAATTGCTTTTCTCTCTTTTTCAAGCTGAGTTCTTATTAATAAGCGGCACCTTAATTGAAAACTAAATGCGTAAAACTACTGATTTTTCTATTTAAATTGGTTTAAATACTTAAAATTGCTTTAAGCTTCAATTATTGTTATGGAAATGCTATCAATGTTATTTTAAATGAAAAACAAAAAAATACTTTATGAGCGTTTCCCTAAAACAATTAATTTCCATCATGTGCACTTTAAAGACCTATTTAAGACAAGTTTAAAAATCGTCACATTGAAAAATTTTTAAACTTCTTTATTTGATACTGTAATCTAATGTCTTTTAAGAAAACAATTCGAAATATATTTCTTTTTCGTCATCCCTTAAAATTCTAAAAGGATTTCCGCTAACATCTAAAAAATTGGAAATTTTTAAGTATTTATAAAAGTTATATCCGAAAAGAAATCTGGTAACTTATACCTAATTTGAATTGTCCTTTTCATCCATTTAATTCTGCATACTTAAAAATTTTATTTATTTTGATTAAAATTCTGTTGTACGGTCAAACATTTTCATGGTAATTTCACGTACCATTAAGCAGAAACATATAGCAAGTTTGTAAACTTTTAGAAAAATGCAAAACGATGCCGTAATGATAAAACGATTTATTCATTTAGTAGACAATACTACAATGGCACCTAGAGATAAATTGAAAAAAGTAAGTAAGTACTTTCTCACAATCTCTCTATTGATGATACCTCATGTTGGAAGACATTCATGCAAGATTTTTATAAAGGAAAACCAATTCGTTTTGGATTCAAAGCATGATGTCTGACTTTGTCACATGGATATCTATACGATATAAAATTTTATGGTGAATCATCATCAAATAAGGCTGTTGGTTTGACAGCTGACACTGTTCTCAGGTTGTTAAAAGTTGTGGAAAATTCGTTTTCCTATTTTATATATGTACTCGTATGTCCTATCACTTAATGTGTTTATTAAGTAGTCAGGTAATTTGTTACTCTAAGCAAATGTTTAAAATAAAAAAATATTTAAATCACTCTTTTTGAAAATACAAAGGAAGTGCTTGTTATACGCTGGAGGGATAATGTGCTTGTCACTGTTCTCACAAATCATGGTGCAATGGATCAAAAAACAAATGCAAAAGTTACGATTGCTCTAAGAGTGCATAAATTAATCCTGCTGCTATAGCGCAGTACAATAAACATATGAGAGGAGTTGACCTACAGTACAATGCTTTATTTCTGTGAAATGAAAGAAATAGTGGTGGTCATTGTTTATAAGTTTGCTCGGCAATATGATAGTTAATGCATGGAAATTACATATTTATATTGGTATCAATACATGAAACAACTAAACCCTTGTCCTAGCTAATTTCGTGCATTATAAATGAACTTCTGTTCTATCCGGAAATAAACAAATCCAAATGCCAACATTGTTATTAGTAGAGCACCCACTGCAATTACCAAACCTCAAAAAATTAGTTCATTGCATAGTAAGACAATCTGGAAATCTAACACAATGTGCCGTTTCTCATAGTCATTTCCCATATTAAATGTCAAGTTTGCAATAAACGTCTTCATCAAAAATGTTTTTCATCATTTTTACTTGAATTTCTTTGTCTTAATATATAAAATTGAAATGTACATGTGTTTGACATTGTACTCCTCCTAAACGGCTAGACCGATTTAAATAAATTTCTGTGTATGACTTTGCAGTCGGTATCTGGCTTATTTGTCCACTACCTGTTTTTACCCCTTGCAGGGTCCTATACTCTATAAGTACGATTTCTTAGAGTAATAAGATCTAATATACAAAAATTTTAAGACAAAACAACGTTTGCCGGGTCAGCTAGTTTTTTATAATAAAAGATTTTATTTTTTATTTTAATATCTTGTGTTTTTCATAGAAGATTGTACATAAAAATTTATTTTTTAATATTTTAAAGAAACGCTATATTTATAAGCCCATTGATAAGTAGACTTACCATATCTTATTTATACTGTAAAAATTATATGTAAAAAGTTTTGACCTTTTTCTTTTAAATAATATGACTATTTTATATATATAAATTTATTTATAATTATATCCTGAAGAAACTACGCAAATTGGATCGAAATATCTATATAAAAACAAATTTTTTAAAAATAAGACCTCAAGCTTAATAAAATAGTCATATTAATTCTATTTAATAATTTATGTCGCTCATATTAAATATTAATTTTAAATTATTTTTTTATTTAAAACCGAGTTTTCATTGGAAACTGGTTTTTTACTTAAAACCGAGTTTTCATTAAAAACCGGTTTTTTTACTTAAAACCGAGTTTTCATTAAAAACCGGTTTTTTACTTAAAACCGAGTTTCCATTGAAAACCGGTTTTTTATTTACAACCGGATTTTTATATTAAAACCGGTTTTAGAGGTTGTAAATTAGCTTTTTTCTTACATCTTAAAAATAAAATCATTTCTTTTTTCAATTTTCAAACATTAAAATTATGCGATAACCGGTTTTTGGAATGTGACGATTAACCTGCATAGTTTATTCATACACAAAATAGTTTTCATTTAATTACGGTATATAGTAACCCACTCGTATATTTTTTGTGTGTTTTATTTATACAAAATGTATTCGTAAGTTGGAGGGCATGCAGAATTGGGGATTAATCTTGCTACATACACACATATTTTTTTTTCATAATTTGATTTCGCTACTGTTTATTTAAAAGCATGAGTAAAAATAATATATTCTTTGCAACGATTTCTAAAAACGTTTTTAGATTTATAATTCGTGTACATGTGTGTATGTATGTGCACTAACATGAGTATACACGTACACTTTTATACAAATGTTTGCAAAAGATGAAATTTTATATTAATGGAAAAAAATATTATACAACTAAACGTACAAGGATGTGCGGGGGGCGGTGGGGGGGTGGCATAAAAATACAAATGTTATGATAACTGTTTATATATCCGAATGTGTGTGTAAGAATTAAAGAGCAAATTTATGTTTGAATATAAGTGTATGTGTTTATGTGCGTGTTGTTATCATTTAATAAATCAAAATAACTTTTCATTTCATGTCAGCTTTAATAGGCGTTACTCGTGACAGTTTTGTTCTTTTTATTTTCATTTATTTTGTTTCAATCTGTATTACTAAATGATCTCAATGTTGTCATTTTCTACTGTTATTGTATCTTCTTTGGCTTCTTTTATATTCATAAGTACATATAATTTAAGCAAGCAACACTGTGTGAACTTTACATTCATTTCTCTTTATGACATTTAATGTCGGTTTCCGTTTGTTATCCATATTTTCTTTGTATCCTAAAAAAGAAAAAAAAAAGAAAAAGAAGAGTAATTGGTTATGAATTATGTGTGAGTGTATGTGGTGCAAGGTTGGGTGTGTGTGAGTATTTATTTAGTGTACATGTGTGTTTATACGTTATTCACTACAGGTAAAAGAGATGTCTTCTTAGAATTCAAGCTTATTTTAAATAACTGACTAGTTTTCATTTAAAATGCAATTTTAAAAAAAAATCTGAATATCTTTTTTTTGAAGAACTAAATATTAAAAACTGGTTTTAAGCATTTTCTAATTTACTTTAAAAAATTTAGTTCAATTCTAAACATTTTTGGAAGACCCTTAAATTTTAAATTTCTGATCTTATATTACTGGCATTTCGATCATCTTTATTTCTTAAAATAAAATAAATAATTTGTTCTGTATGGCGCAGGGTATACAAGATTCCAAAGTGCCGAATAAAGCACTCTCACTTTTTTCATGTTTATCTTTGATGTTTCTAATACATTTTCTGTTTGTTTTTAATAAAGAAATTTTTTCTAGTTTTTTTTTCTTTTTATTACTTGAGTTTAGGAATGGTTAATCGTTTATTGATTTATTTGTATTGAAAACAGATTTTTTTTAATGACAAAAAAGAAAAGATTCCTTTAATTCGGTTTGGGTTAAATTCAAACAATTGTTTAATTTTTTTTTATGATTTATAAAAAGAAAAACAAAAAAGAGAAAGACTATTCGGTTTATATGTATGTACGAGTATATCATAAATTTGCATTACTGCAGAAACATTTGCCTCAAACTCTGAATAAGATTTTTTTTTATTTAGGACCAGCACTCAGCCCCTACTCATGCAATGCATTGTGATGGAACTCTCTACTAAAGATTTACTTTTTTAATTGAATTCACGCAGTCAGTTGATATAAGATTTTTACTCAACTAGGGGAAGAAATGCAAATGACTGGAATTTAATTATTTGCTGTTTGCCAAGTCATTTAATCTACTTACCACAAAATTATTAAAAAATTCTGAGGTAAAGAATGTTAATTGGTTTTTTATACAATAAAATATTTCACAGTTTTATTATAAATTGTTGAATATACTCACAGCTAATTGGTTGGTTTTTTGGCTTACGTGGCAGCCAAAGGCTAGCATTTGCAATTGCAAGACACATACTTACCAAGATAACGGCGAGAAAAATAAATAATAGCTAACAGTTATCATAAATTTATTTAAAAAACAAAATTAAGGCAAGTTGTGTAACGTCTTTGCTGTTATTTTTGAGAGTGGTATAAGTATACTTAATAAAAATTGATTTAACACTAAATTTAGTAAGATTTAGATATCTTATTACTAAAATTACTCATTTTTTTAATGGACTTAAGCATTAAACAGATTCGACACAGCAGACTACCGACTGCAATATGTCAAAAATAGAATACATGTATTTATATGTAAATGATTATTTTTACGACAAGACAACAACACGACGACACAACGGCAATTGCTGTTGTCGTCCATTTAAATCTATTTCTATTTTTTAGTGCGGCAATAAATGTCATTAAATATAAAATAAAATAAAAATTTTAAATAAATTAGTGCTTAAACGTATTTTATTCTCAAGACATAAATTTTATTCTGAAGAAAGAAAAGAAAAAACAAAATTCAATTAACTTTAGTGTTAGTATTATTTTTATGTATTTTAGAAATGTCGCTGCCGCGTTCAAAAAAAATAATTATATTGCTGCATTGCGACAATTGTTGCATACCGCACTCTCTTTCGTGTCGTCGTGTAGTCTGCTGTGTCGAATGTGTTTATTGCTTTATAACGCTTTAAAAAATGACAGCTTATTTAAGGAGAGTGTAAGCCATTTTTTTTTTGCTAAAACGTGCTCTATGTGATTACTGTCGTAGTCCTTTTGCTGTTAAATTATACCGTGTGACAAAAAATACCTGGGATCAGGACCACACACAGCAATTTTAGTTGCGCAATTCTTGATTTTGTAGGAGAGAAAGGAAAGAAGAATGGAAAGGTGTACAAATTTTCTCATACTCGGCAATTCCCTTTTGTTCTCTTTTCGTATCTTTTATAAAGATGTAAAAAAAGAAGACAGGTAGCTTAAAGGCTGAATGAATGACTAAATAAGAATGCTAAAATTGCCGAAACGAAAAATTTGTGTGTGGACAAAACGACAATTTTTAAAAGAGAATTGAGAAAGAATTGCAAAACTTAACTTGCCGTGAGTAGACCTAGTCTGGGAAATGATATTATTTTTCTGGTAGCTGCTATCGAGTACAACAAGAATGTGTTTTGAAATTTGCCAAACACCTGCTAAATCTTGAGTTACGGGTAAAAACTTGGTACCTTCATGCACTTTTAAATCAGTAACTTAGTTGAATATCAATCGATTTTAAATTTCTTAGTGGACTTAGAAAAAACATCGAGGCCTTTATTTAAATAAACTTGAGCAAACAAAAAAAATTTTTTTTAAAAAGGAAGTTATCACAAAGAAATTTTTAATTTTCAAACAATAACTTCAAATAGAAATAGACAATAATTCACTATCTTTTTAAGCAAACATATAGCCTCATAAGTTTCAAACAAAACTAGTTATATTTCATTGAAATCGATACACTTTTGATGATTTTTACTATTTAGTAATTCTATCACCCAAAAAAAGATGCCATGTTTTTAAAAACAAATGGGTTGGCTAGTGTTTCTTGATAAAATTGCTGGCAAGTGTAATATTACACGCATAATGAAATTTTCTTCATCATTTAATTAGAAATAAAACAAAAAGCTCTGCATCGTTTTTCATAATTTAAAGCTTCCTTCCTTTAAAACTTACGAATTTTAATTTGATTTATTTTAAATATTTTTTAGAAAATTAAAAATTTTTTTTTAAATTATATAAAATATTTATTTTCTTCACGACTTTTACGATATCTTTGAATTTAATTAGGTCCGTCCAACCAAGACTGATAGAGAATACAAGATTACGACATGTACATGATTTCTAATTAGTAATTTTGTATTTCTATCATTCTTATGTGCAACTTAAAAGCAATTTTTAACGCATAATTTACAATTAATTATTAAACATGTCATGTCATCTCTTAAATTTAAGAAATATATTTGGATAATTAGAAATAATTAAATAAAAGATTTGAAATCAGCGTTTTCAGTTGTTCTAGATTACGTATGCAATCCTTTAACCCATTTGATAAAAATATTTTGGGACAACACACGTTTTACTGATTAATTCATGATTAACTAACGGTAATAACTTATTTATAATTTGCATCACTACTTTCTATACTTTTCTTTTGCTTGTATTCAAAGAAAATTATAGTAGATTTGAATCAATATTGTGACATGTTTGTATGATAAATTTGTCATACTTTCTACTTGAAGTCGTTATTAATCATTTTGAAGACCAGCCTTTGGTGCTAAATATTAATTTATTTAAAATACTTGTACTCGTATGACTTATGTGCTGTTTTTATAACACAGGCGATTAAATCGTCTGAAAGTTTTATATGAAACGTGTGTGTTTTTCATAAAAATTTTTTAGACGGGTTGATAGCAACGCACAACAACTGACGTTAAACTTTTTTCGCCCAAAGCTTTAAGGCTTTCCAAATATCTAAACAACTTATATACGGCACACGTCGTCCTCTTATCTTCCATTTTGATGTATTTATAACTATGCTCTGATCTAGTACTTAACAACTTCTGATGATCACTTTAAAATATATGGCTGGAAAAGTTTAGTATCCTTTCAGAAGGTTTCACATAGCATTTACAATCTTAAATTTTTTACTAGCATTTTTAAATTAAAAAATAGTGGGCCAGTTTTGCAATCATAAAACTCATTTTCTCTCGCTTTCGTTGAAGTTTGTACGTGAGCTTGTGAACTTGCAAACAAATTAAAAAAAAAATTAAAATTTAATGTGAAATAAATCAATTGAAAAAATGTATGGTTATTACTAGTGCTTTAAAAAAGAGTTTAATAACATTCTTAAAGCAAACAATAAAAAAATTAATTTACTTTGTGTCTGGCTGTGTGGGGTATGCATGTATGTCTTTTCAATTAATCAGTAATAATTTATTCCGACCACGTTAATATATTTTTTCTCTTTTTCGAGCAAAAAAAAATCAGTTAATTATCTTGCACATAAAATTATTAAAAGTCAGTTTTAAAAATATGAAAATGTAATAAAACATTATGCTGGAATTAATATTACGAATACATTCTCATATTCTACACAAGCACAAGTATGCAGAATTATTTTCTTTTTTATCAATTTTATTTAAATTTTAAATTTTGTTTTTAATTCTCCTAAAGCAATACCTAAATAAAAATTACTTTCATAAAATCGATTTGCGTTAGGGTAGAAAAAATCAAACATTTACTATCTGTTTTATTTTGGTCTTTTTTTTTTTGTCTATTTCTTGTAACTGTTTATTTAAACATTTAAATAAACACACAGATGTTTTCTCTTTTTACCCCTCAAATGTCTGAATGAAAGTTGTTTTTGTAAATTTACTTTTATTTTTAATTTTTTTTTTTGTTGCAAATAGAATTTATAAAGCAAGTAAATTTGATATGTATGTGTTATATGAATGTACATACACATTCTTTACAAACAAAATAATACAAATATTTTGAAACAAATAGAGAAAGGAATGAATATAACTAGAATTCCATTACAATAGAGTAGATATTCCCCAGACATTTTCATTATTAGGGTAATCACCAGCAAATGAATTCAAAAATGCTTTATTAAAATGTAAAAATTTTTAATGTTTTACTTCAATTGCAATAAAATGTTTTTGCACAAATCTAAACCAACAACAAATTCAAGTACTAGCACAATAACTATATCCCCCAGTAGTGCTACTAAGTTGTCTATATCTGGCTGGTGGAAGCATAGAATCAGATTCATCCAGATCTTAGGGCCTCTACCGACTACATGGTTTTTCATATGGATTTTTATAGGTTTTTCAAGGTGGTATTTCCCTTCAGACGGAAGTGGAAACAAGGAATACTAGGTATATATCGTGATCTAAGATAATGTTCGATGCAAGTTCTGAAATTTATTGTAGGCATTGTAATTCCGACTTCCAGTTAGTTCTAGTGGCTTTCAAGGAGGTCTTTGTACGATACTAGGATCAGGTGAGCTATAGTCATCTTTGTAGATAGCCAAGAGGCTCTCCTTTCACTTAAATCGAATGTTACATCCTCTACTCTAAGGCTGTGTTATCTAATTTGGAACGTCAGGCTGACGTATTTGTGGTATGGATTACTGCATACAGCAGCTTTATTTTTAATGAGTAGGCGGATGAATTGGCTAAGGCTGGCTTTAACATGGAGGGTTCTATGTCAGTGACAGTCGCTGTATTGTTTAGTAGTATCAGGACCGGTAATCTTGATCACTACCATTGAAAGGCGGATACCAGATGGTGGAGTCTAGAAACGTGTAAAGTTACGCGTCAATTATGGCCCCGCTATGATGGCAAACGCTCTGCTCAGCTGGTGAGGAGTAACAGAAAGGAAATTTCCAGACTACTGGCTGTGATAACTGGTCACTGGGCGATCGGCAACAAGCTGGGAGTGTCCTTTAACGAAAACTGTCCCAGCTGCGGTCACCCGAGAGTAAGGAGATGGTTATTTGCGATGATTATTTATGAGCTGTTAACTTCCGTAAACTCCATTATTTATATGAACTTCGCAAATAACGATTTTTATTATACCGAATATTTTTGTAAGAAAGTTACTGCTGAATACCGAATTCGATAAAATACCGTTATACTTTTTTTCGATACGAATGTTCGTAATAAAAGTTACTGAATCGCACTACTGATGACCGGCCTACCTGAGACATCGGGCATAAGGTTAGGGGACCTACTTAGAGGTTACTTTGCAACTGTATATTCTTGGCGAATAGGTGATACAAAACGAAATCTTGCAATTCTAATTGAAGGCCTTTGGGCCGCCATGCTAACTAACTAAAACAATTAACAGATAGAGTTTAAGTTGCTAGATTGTTTTTGAGTTTTATTATGTGTCTTATACACAAAATTTCAATATAAAGTACGGCGACAATCCAAGTAAATTGATCAATATTTTATTTTAAAGCTGCAGCACAAGTACAAATTTTAAAAAAATATATATTTACAGCGAGGCCCATCATTTTGAAATCTTTCATTCAGAGATAGCAGAATAACATAACACCTACAACAGCTCAAAATGAACACTCCTAATTAATACTAAAAAAGAAAACCAGTAAAACATGACGCGTAACACAATTTTAAAGCTATTTTGAAAGATTTAAATCTTTTCACATCTTTTCCTCCACAAGCTATTTTGCAACTGATTTTATTTCAGTTAATCCTTTTTCATTAAAAAAAATTAATGCTTCACAAAATTTCCCAAACTATAAAAAATCTAAATTAAATTCTTAAATTTCAACTAAAAATTGCTTTTATTTTATTACAATTTCAATTTGCATTTGATACTTTTAAAGCAATTTTTTTTTATTTTTTGCGTTTGCTTGTAAATAAAAATAAATTGAAAACATTACAGATTTAGTGTCAATAGTTTTTTATTAAAATTGAAAATTTCAAATGAACACAATGGAAGGAGCAAAATAAAGTTAATCCAAGAAGAAAATTTAAAAAAAAGCTTGATACCAATTTTCTTCTCTCTAACTGGAAATGAAAAGAAAAATTAGACAAAACCGAAAATGAAAAAAATGAGATTAAAAAAATACTGAAAACTACAAGGCAAATGTTTCAATAAAAAAAGTGAGCTTAATTTGTATTTGCAACTTTCGTGATTGATAACTTATAGCAGATGAATATCTTGTTTGATTAAAGTGTTTTAATTTAGACTTGACACCAGTAATTGCAAAATTTAGCACAATTTGTAATTATAGATCAAAATTTTGCTGTACAACTTTTAGTTTTGTTTCTTACAAAATAGTGTCTGTTACTGTGTCATAGATTGACTTAATTGTGAAAGAAATAAAATCGATTATTAAAATAGATAAATAACTTTCTCACTTCTTAAATAAATGCCCTTGGAAAAAACAATGAGCAAAAATAACGAAAACTACAAGAGCTATGACGAAACTTTACATAAAAAGAGTTAAAAAGAAACTCATAAAAGCTGTCCAGGGGGCTAAAAAATTTTAATATTGAAATGCAAAATTAGTTCAGAAGCACACTATCATCTGGAAGCGTTTATAAACTACTAAAAATTAATTATAGTACGATAGGCATATCGTACTATATCGTAAGAACTTGTTCGATGATATGTCTAGTTTGACCAGGACGATACCCAGCAATTTTAGTTAGGCAATTCTTGATTTTGCAAAAGGGAGAGGAAAGAAGAATGCAAAGGGGAATAAACTTACTTGTACTCGGCAAATTCCCTTTTGTTCTCTCTTCGTATCATTTATAAAAATGGTAAAAAAGAAGACAGATAGCTTGAAGGCCGAATGAATGACTAAATAAGAATGCTAAAATTGAAGAAACAAAAAATTTGTGTGTGGAAAAAATGCCAATTTTAGAAAAGAACAGAGAAAGAATTCCTTAACTAAACTTGCCGTGTGTGGTCCTGGTCTTTATAGTTTTTATAATCCGCAGAACTTTAATAGAGCAGGCTTAGTTTAATGAGAATTTTTTAGCTCTACGCAGGTTCGCTAAATTCTTAAATAATTTTATATAAAAGATTTTAAATAGTCTGTTAAAGTGTTTGCTTAAATCATTGACCAGGTCTAATTCCACATATTTACTTACAACTTAACTAACAAGCAACCAAAAAAAAAAAAAAAAAGAATGTAACCTGTTTTGAAAAGAATACGTTTAACAATGAAGGTGGTTGCCAAATATTTTAAAATTAAAAATGACATTTTGTTAAAAACCTTTTTAAGCGACACTTCAGGTACATAAAAAACATTGAAAAAAAAAGTTTTTTTTAAAATTTTTAGTTTCTAAAAGACTTAATGCGGCAACTCGCTTCCCACTCTAAATGAATTAACAACTTCAGTTTCCCGTTTCTACATAAAATGGTTAGTGTAAGCTTTTGTTAGTTAACAAATATAGTTTTCTATAGAAATTGGTTTAATTCAACCAGTAAAAAGCTTTGAAAGTTTTTTTTACACTTTTTTGTGCTCGAAAATTAAATTTTGTAGTTTTTCTTTTATGCAGCTCTACGTGATAACAAGTCAATGTTTTGCATACAACATTGCAAAGAAGAATAAATTGCTGTTTCTATTTTTCTTTTTCGTTTCATTTACAAACTTTAAACAGAAATTTAAATAAATTTAAGTTATAATTTAGCAGCGAAGGAAAAATAGGATTTCAGGTTTTACTTTTCGCTATCGTTTTCGGCAAGTTAAAGTCAATATCATTTAACAACATAATTTAATTTGAATTTATTATCATTATATTTAAATTAATTCCACCTGCATTAAGCAGAAAAGAACAAACATAACGATGTTTCATGTCTAAGATTATGTGTCTTTATTTGGTACATGTGAAGATTTATTTTATTCTTTCATTTGCTCTTTTTGCTGTACTTTTATCTTTCTTTAAATAGCATAAAGAAAGACCACAAAATTTGCCTTAGAAATATACTCATATACCTTCATTCTACTTCATTCTACTTTTATTTTGTTAGCATACCACAAGTGCAACGCAGCAAAGTCAAGTGAAATGTTGAGACGAAAGAGCACAGACAGAGATACAAACATTTTAAAAAGACTACTTTTATGCCCTTAAGCCAGTGTGTGTGCCTTTGGTATAATGCAAAATTATGTATTTATGTATGTGTGAGTATGTGTTACTTTTCAACCTGAATAAATTTACACCAGTTCTTAGTGCCGGCAGTAGAAAAAAAAATAGTGTTAGAAGAAGCTAATAAGATTTTCCTTGTAGAAAAGTTATGATACAGCAAGAGACTAAAATTTTACAAATCTAAACAATAAACAAAGTAAATGAAAAAAAATTAAGCATTGCAGTGGATAAAAAGTTTGCTTCGGTTATTTTGTAGCATAAAAAGCTTTCACGTTAGCTGCTACCAGCAACTTAAATTAATCACACCAATTTCCGCAATCAATTACAGAAAAAAAAATATTTTCTGTTATTAAGCTTTTTCGAAAAATGTGTCTGGAAAAAATAATACTTCGATATGAAATAAAGTGAATTTATTTAAAAAGTTAGAAGTCAAATACTATTCTTTACTCTTAAAATTACCTGTCATTCAAGCAATTTATCAATTTATATATCAAAGTTTTATTTAGTTAATTTGGTTAAAATTTGACCCAATAAAATTTTTTTATACAAACAATGCGACTTTTTCTGCTAAAATTTAAAGTAGTAGCAACTCAATGAATTATTATGGACAAAATATAAATTTAATCCAATTCAAGTTCGAAGTTTACAGAACAAAGTCTTTTGGGTTCAGAGATTTTCTTCAGTCTGAGGTTGTTTATTTATGATTTTGAAAAGCAAAAAAGAGACTAGGAAAAAAATCTTAAATTTCTAGGCTAAATCTTTCCTCAAAAAGGCTAAATAGTATCAATCATTATCAGTATCAATTAAACAATAAAAAATTAGAAAAATAGAAAATTGTTGATTTTGAATTTTTATCATTTAAGTAATAATTATAAAATTGAAGTCTTTATGAAAAAATTCATTATTTTTATGAAAAAGTTCATTAAAAAAATGAATATAAATTTAATTATCAAAACTTTTCACTAAATATAAAAAAAAAATTCATTGATGTCATGAAAAGTATTTACTGTGCACTTAATTGTTACGAATATTTAAATATTTTTGGTTAGTTTTTTTTTCAACTTATTTTTAAAAATTGAATATTTTTAATGATAACCTTGACGTGTCTGCTCAGAACTACAATAAAAAATTTGCTATTATATACAGACGTATTTAAAGTTCTCAAAAGCATGAATTTTTCCACATTTTAAAGAAACCAAAATGCTTATGTAAAGGACTTTTTTATTTATCTTTAAATTAAATAAAACTAATTTTAATAATTAATCTCAAATTAAAAATAAAATGGTTTTCCCTAGTGAAGTTAACTATTCAACTCTTCTTCTATTCGAGTTTGTTGCTTTTTGATTTCAACATAAAAGCACTTTTTTTATAACAGGATTTTCATGCAACCAAGTGTATTTATAAAAATGTCAATGTATTTGTATTTTTATTTATTTACACACTTGCTCGGTATCTGGTTTTTATTTACTTCACTTCAATGTTACTCTGAATTTGCTAAAAAAATTTTAGCTGTTGTTGACAATTTACGTTTTTACGTGTGTGAGATTTTTTTAATTTTTTTTTTTTTTTTGCACTTAATGCTTATATTTTAGTTACTTTTTTACTACGTAAAATAAACAATCTGCTTGGGGCTTTAAGCCAACTGAACTGCAGTTAACAAACACTGAACTCTTTTACGGTTTCTACTTAAATCATTTTTTTTTTTTTTTAATTTTAGTAAATACTGTAAAACTTAAGTTTAAATTTTTTTCTTTAAGCAATAAGACACAGTTTTATGTTACATCAAACAAAATATTCCAACCAAAGATCAGCATTACAAAGGATAATTGAGCTGATGACACTTTACAAGTATTTAATTTAATTGAAGAGTCTAAGAAGAGTACGAAATCTATTGATTTACACACTTTTTGTGTAGAAGTTAGGAGCGTATGATTACATTTGAAATACTGTGGAACCAGCATGTTTTTTAAGTCACATCAATCTTTCTATGGACAACTACTCTTCAAGACATTTAATGTTTAAGTTTTTTCAGCTTTAATTTAAAGAATTAAAAAGTTTAAGTATAAATATTTTATATTACGTTTGGTTTACATTTGTACCCGTATTTATGCAGATTTTAATAGCACAATCTACTCTGAGGCTGACGGAAACTTGAAATAAAATCATTTAGTTCTGGTTTAATTAAATTAGCAATGAATTAGTTCAAATGCTGATTATTGCTTTTGGATTAATTTCAGCTCAAAAATACCGGGACATGTGGTCAATGAAACGGTGGACTATCTGGCTAAAGAGGGCGCAGATACCCCTCTCAAAGGTCCAACGCTCATTTGTTTAAGTTCACTTATGCCTTATTTGGAAAAAAAGAGAAACGAAGCTTACAAGACTGCTGGCGGGCCGAAGTATGCAAGCAGCACTTAAAGAGACTCATTAACTCTGAGGGCATTAGGGCATAAATGACATTAAACTTTGCGTTGAGCTACTGACAAGTCATTTTAAGCTATACTACCACATGAGTAACATCGTTGTATTACAGCACGACTCTTGTCATTTTTGTCAAGAAGCACCGGAAACGGCGGAACATATTCTGCAGTGCCGATACGCAGTATGAGCTGCTTAGGTTATCAGACATTAACCGCAGGAGACCTGGGCATGATTAATCTCTTTATTGTAATTAGGAACTGTGATGCACAGTAGATCGTAAAGGTCGCTGTACGATTAGATTACTGAGAAAAAAAGTATTTTTTTAATTTTCTTAATATTTTCATACACTTTATTTTTTTAATTTAATAAAATTAAATTTAATTATTTGTTAGTTTTATTTGCCCTTTTTCGTTTAAATAATATGACTATTTTATTAAGCTTGAGGTCTTTTTTTTTTAATTTATATTTATAATTATATTCTGAAGAAGCTACACAAATTGGAGCGAAATATCGATATAAAAAAAAATATTTTAAGACCTTAAGCTTAATAAAATAGTCATATTAATTATATTTAATAATTTATGCCGCTAATACTAAATATTAATTTTAAAATATTTATAAAAATGATTGCGATTTTCTGCAATTAATCAATTAACAAACACAAATACATACATTACACAGACGCGACAGAGATTTTGCACTAAAATTGCACTGAACTTTAATGTATATGAATCGAAAATGGGACGGATCGTGTTGATCTTTGCATTTCATAATAGATGTAGACTAGTATTTATGTTATTCACTTTTACTAACCACGGCAGATGGTTTTCAGGAACTAGAGTTCAGTAACAGACGGAATTTTGGGTTTTTTCTTTGAATTATTAATTTTTTCCATAATTAATTCGAGTGGCTTCTTCAGTTAATACAGAAAGTATGAAACCTTTTTGCTAAGCCAATATTTAGTGTTAGGCACTGGTATATTTGACTCAAATGGCATATTATTACAGGAATTAATTCACAAACTTAAATAAGAAGTTCTTTTTGTTAAATTATAAAATAAATCAATTATAAATTCATTGGTAAACTAAGAAAATTATAAAATTAGCACCTTAAACGTTTGCCTACCTAGAATTAAAATCATTAAATAAAAGGAAATTCATGTAAAAAAATTATAACCAAAAGTTTCCGTTATACAAATGCAGCAAGACAATGAATATAAACGTGAGCAGCAGTAGAAATATTCACATGTACAGAATATACTTATGAGAACATAATACAACAAGCCAGGAAAGGCACTCCCAAACTGCCACTTAATGTTTTTCATCATTCCCAAAAACAAAGAATCAAATGCTCTTAATTAAAAAAAAAAAGTAATTGCATTTTTAAAAATTTATACAAGAAATTTAGTTTTCTTAATACTTTCATTTATGCAATTAAAAAAAATTAATTTAATTGGCAGTACTGGCTAACACTAAATAAAAATTAAAACAGCAAAAAAAAATATAAAAATTTAAAAAAGAAGCAACATAAATGAAAGAAAAATAATACATTACCGATGCTGTAAAAAGCATTTAGTACAAAACTTGCCAAAATAACAACAATAACAACAAATATTATAATATACAAATACGACAACGAATATTTTAGAAGAACGCCAACAATTTAATGGCATGTGGATGGGTGATACCAATGCAGCACATGCCGGATATAACAAAAGGACAACGGATACACATACAGTCACTAAAGTATCTGTGTATGTTCGGTATGCATGTCACGCCATGCATGCATATGCAACTAAACACAACTAAAAGAAAGGCCGGCGCACTCGTAATGTATGAGTATTTGAAAATCTGGCCATGAGTTTGGACATTAAATGTATAAAAAGATAATAAGTAGTCTAAGTCTAACAAAAGACAAAACCCAAAAAATGCGAAAAAAACGAGCAATAAAAACAAAAACAACAAAAAGTACGAGTACAGTAATAATATGGAATACTAACAAATTGTGCCCGTGGTTGTCGGGGTTTCAAAGACCTTTAAAAAAAATATTTAGAAACTAATAGACAATCATGCAAACTTTAGTGAATTAAAAATCATGTGACAAATAACATTTAAAACTTTTATAAAAACTATAAAAAAGTGGCAGTAACCTATGAAAATATAAGGAGATCTCAAGATTAATAGAAAACAATATTAGGCCTTCAGTAAGTTAGATCTAAATGTGGTCGTTAGTTCTATTATTCTTGGGTCGACCTTGACTGGCTTAAAAAAAAAGAACATGAGTAAAGAGTGTAATCGAAATTCGTTAGAGTAGAAAAACATTTTACAAAAACTTTTGCGTAAAATTCAGCAAAGCCAGTGAATATAGTGAGCCCACTTGCCACATAAGAAAAAGAAAAAGAAAAAAGTGTTTCAGCAGAAATGAAAAATTCGAGTCTTAAAAAAAATTCAAGTTTTTATACAAAAAATGAGCGTTAAAGTGGGCGTGGCCCTTACAAAAATTCAAATAAATTTTTTTGAAAAAAAATTTACGAAAAGTAGGCGTAACATATAAAAGCATATGTGGAAGCCCTTCTTTTGGTATAACGATCGTTTATAAAGAATTTTAGAGAAATCTAAGACAAAATAAAAATCTGTTTTATCAGCAAACAAACAAACAGCAAAAGAAGTTTTTAAAAAGAAATGACTACTAGAATATACATTTGTGTGTATGGACAGCAATCAAAGGGACATGCACAAAATACATTCAAACATTAACAATTTGGCATCATACACATATAATAATTCTACATTTTTTTTTTACTCTTCTCTGTACTGGTTCTTTATTTTTATTTTTTTTTTTTTTTTGTTCTTTACGTGCAGAGCTGCTGGATGATAAGATTATTTTATTTGAAATGACATTAGTTTTAGAATATAATCCATGCATACACACAACTGCACTTTCATATGGGTACTACATACACGACTGTTAAAAGGCATTCCTATTATTATGGGTATGTGTCGTTATTGCATTTCATAGATATTTCTAACAAAAAAAATTTTTAAAAGAAATCAAAAAAGAACAATTAAAGTTGTGTATGAAAATAATTTAAGAAAACCCAAATGAATAATTGTGTGAAAATATTTTTGTCGCAGTACAACACGCTCTATTTCGTACACTTTAACAATTTTAACGGAGATGGTAGTTGTGGAAAAATAGTTTTAAAATTATATTTTAGTTTAATTAAAAAAAAACTAAAATTCATTTCTTTTGAAACTAAATGATAGGTTTGGACAAATATGAAGATTTTCATTTCAATTTTATTATTTAAGAAACAAAAGCTGGCAAATTTATATAAAAATATATTTTATTTTTATAAACAGTTTTGGAAAAATAATTTGTAATTAAACTTGCTTATTAACTAACTAACTCTTTCAGTTCGTTACGAATATTTAACTTAAAAACAAAAACAGTTTTTCCTAATTTTGTTTTTGTTTTCAAAATAATAAATAAGCTTAAAAAGTTATTGTATGTACAGGGTGGGCCAAAAGAAACCAAGGGGTGTAAAAGTTTAATAACTTTTTTGTTTATTAATTTTTTTTTATTTTTTCTTTCAGATTATATAGACAACACTTGGAGAATTTATAATGGAGAGGTTCACAACTGAACAGAGAACCAGAACAATATAATTTTATTATTTAAACCAGAGATCAATTATTTTAACGTAATTGAAAATTTGATTATGAGTGATGAAGCTCATTTTCATTTGAATGGCTTTGTTAACAAGCAGAACTGTAGGTTCTGCGGTTCTCAAAATCCAAGAGTCATTCATCAACGCCAATTGCACCCCATCAGGTGTACAGTATGGTGTGGGATCACATCTGAAAATGTCATTGGGCCCTACTTCTTCGAGAATGAAGATGGAAGTGCTGTAACCGTAAATGGAGAGCGGTATCGTTTTATGATAGAAAATTTTTTACGTCCTGCTCTTGAAAACAGACCTGGTATGTGGTTTCAGCAGGACGGAGCCACTGCCCATACTGCCCGAGACACAATGGCACTTTTAAGTCAAATTTTTGGAGAGCGAATAATTTCTCGAAATTCGGAAATTATTTGGCCAGCGCGATCGCCAGATTTGACAGCACCCGACTATTTTCTTTGGGGTTTTTTGAAGGAGCGAGTGTATGTGAACAAGCCAGAGACAATCCTTGAACTCAAGGCAAACATTGTTGCAGAAATTCGAACGCTACAGCCACAAGTTTTGAAAGATGTTATGGAAAATGCTCTAAAAAGAGCCCATCAGTGCGAAGCTGAAAACGGTGGTCATTTAAGAGACATCATTTTTCATACTTAGTGTAAAATAATTTCCATTTTGTATATTATATAATCTGAAAGAAAATTTAAAAAAAAAGTTAATAAACAAAAAAGTTATTAAACTTTTACACCCCTTGGTTTCTTTTGGCCCACCCTGTAGTGCACAGAAGCAAACAGTAAGTCTTAATGGAAAAAATTATTATTTTATTTTAGAAATCATATATATTTCAATAATTTTTGTATGCTAATATTTTGCTTCTTGCAGAAGATTGTACAAAAAAATTACTTCTTAACAAAAACCAGTTAAATTTTGCATAAACATGAAAAAATTAAAAAATTAAAAACTATTTTCTTACTTTCAAATAGTGTTGTTATCCTTTATTTGCATAAATTAGTTATTTGCAAAATAAGAAATTAACTTATCGTTTATAAGACGCAATTTTCTTGAATTGAAACATTGAAACAGTTTCGTATACAAAATTAATAAAAAATATTAAAAAAAAAATCCAGCCACAAATTCTATTTTTCCTTTAATTTATGTTGTTTTTTTTTTTTTTTTTTTTTTTTCTAAAAAAATTTCATAAAACTAATTTTCAGTTTATGCTTATATTCCCTCCAAGCAATATTGCAATCCGCCACTAAATTAACACATTTAACTGCCACATATATTATTTTGCAAATTTTATTTTTTATTCACATTTCAGTGGGTAAAACCTAAAAACATTATTTTTCTTTCATTAAAAGAAAAATCTGTAGAATACATTTTAAAAATGTTGATTTCATTTTTAGTTTTTATAGTAACCAAGAAGAGTTCTTCAAAACTCTTTTAGACGACTATAAAAAAATTTAATACTTGTAAAATAGAATACCAAAATACATCCTATTTATAAAGGTATTCTTAAAACAAGTAGCAACAACAACAACTTTTCCCATGACATTCTTTTTTGTGGCAAAAACTAGAGGCTGCTACTAGAAAAAACAATAACAACCAGACCAATAAATAACGAAAGACCTTTAGGTTTATACTGGAACACGTGGCAAAAACAAAAACAAAACAAAAATATGAATAATATTCAATACTTTATAGATTTCTAGTGTCTGCCTGAGCAATTGTTTTTATCAATGACTTTCTTTTTTTATACCCTTCAGTAAAATAGGAAAAACGATTATATAAGCTTGTCATTCCGTGTGTATATCTACGCTGTACATTGGCCACCCTATAAAGTATATATCTTAGATCGTTATAAATAGCAAAGTCGAATAAGCGCCATCAGTCTGTCTGTCGTTGAAATCTACTTTTTAAAGTCTCTAGGCAACGTGCAGAAAAGTTGCTTCTGTCTTCCAATCGCTATTGATTCAGCCAGTTCTAGCCATAAGTAACTGAGCTATGAGCTCAGAAGTGCAACAACCTCTATTTTTTAAAATTTTCTCAGTGGGTTTTTGCGTAAAACTTTATACTCAGTTTTGTCAGCAATGCCAGTCATATATAAAGTACATATATTCTGAATCCTTATGAATAGCGGAGTCGAATAAGTAATGTCCGTCTGTCTGTCTGTTCATGCAGTCGTTGAAATCAACCTTCTGAAGTCCCTAGAAAGCCTACTGAAGAGTTTACCATACTTTTAAAACTCAGCCAGATTGGTCAATAAATAACGGAACTTTTAGTTGAAAACCTCAACTATCTCTATTTTGACCATTTTCTGAAGGGATTTTTTGCGTATTTTATCTAAACTAAATATTTACAAAACGGGCAAAAACAACCTGTTATGCTGTCTTGTCACAAATGACAGTCTTTATGTGCTAAAAATGAAAACAATCGGTCCACAAATGGCCAAGAAATATCAAAATTACAACCGCTTTTTTTTATGGAAATTTTTGAGCTGTACATGTATGTAATGTTTGTGCACGCAAGCATGAAACCAGCTATTAACGTAATGGGCTATAATTGTACTGCGATCTTTAAAATCTTTTGTGCACCTCAGTTCCCAACTATAAGACCGAGACTTCTTACGAATCTTGTAATTGTTGTAGGACTAATCATTCTTAGATCCTTGCACAGAACATGCTCCGATGTGTTTCCTGTCCCTCCCGACAGAAACGAAAGAAGCTGTTTTGTAATACACCGATTTTACTCATGTGCTAGTTAAATCTACAATGGACCATAAGTAGCTCAACGCAGAGCTTAATATTATTTCTGCTGAGGTTTATAGCAACTTCTGCACTAATGCTCTCAGGATTAATGAGTATTTTTGACTGGCACTTCGGCCCTCCATTAGTCTTTTAGACCTTGTTTCTCTTTTTTGCGTAGTAGCTCTAGACCTATGAAAGCTTTATCCGCGACAGATAGTCCGCCTGTATCTGTATTTGTCTGTGTGTAAAAGAACTACAAATCCAAAAATCTTACAGCAAGAAAGATATTAGAGAGGATTTTTTGCATGTTTTAATTTCTTTATTTAAAATTAAATATTCATTTAAATTTTTTAAATTAAATTAAATTAAATTTATAATATTTTGTATTTTTATCGGAAATATTTCTTAAAATTTCTGGTTTTATAATTAAAAATTTATTGCTTGAAAAAATAATGATCCCAGAAGTGAGTTTTTTCTCTTCGATCTGCTTAATTTGAATTTATGTGACTGAAATTAATTATTTATTTTAAGTTTAACAAAAAAAAAATAGGTATTTAAAGAAATTTATTTTAATTTATATCATTAATACTAAAAATGTTTTTATAGAAATTTTTTAACTTTTTGGAATGGGCCAAATTAAAAATATGAATATTTGACTGCAACAGTGAAGGGTAAATAAGACTCTGTATAGCCGAATTAAACTTGTTTATTTTTTACATTTTTTATAAAACCTGAATAAATGAAAGCATTTAAATGGAAAACATTGATTGCTTGCCACCGTAAACTTTCATGAGTGTTCGAAGAAGGTGACAAAAAAAAAGTATTAAAAATAAAACAGATAAAAAAATAATAAATGAGTTTAAGGTCACAGGTAAATTATGGCACTACGAATAGATAAGAAACAGCAAAAGGACTTAAAATATATACAAACATACAAAAAAATCATTAATATGGAAATAAAAAAATATCTTCATTAAGCAACATTTTTTATAGACTAAAAATATTTATGTGTGTATGAGAGTTCATTATATGATATTGAAGAAGCTGAAAGCAATAAAAAAAACTTGATTAACAAAATTTGTAAAAAAAAAATAAGAAACGATAAGAACTTTTGTATTTAATGGGTGGAAATAAGGATCAAAGAAAAGACATGAATTTGTTACTTTATACGAAATATTTAAAATTTTAAACAAATTATTTTATAAATGCTTCAATAGTTTTTTGTGACTTTTGTAAACGTGAAAAGTTCTTTGGATTCAATATGTGACCATACTCAAAACCAAATGACTACTAGGGCTTCAGGTTTTGTAGCACAAAACTCTTTCAAAATATTTTTTCAGCGTATTCTGCGTAACAAAAATAATCTAATTAACCTACAAACAGAGTGGCTCGTCGTGCTTTATTAAGACCAGAACGTTACTTTGGCATAACTCAGAGAGAAAACTCTAGTTCCTGGTTCAAATCAAAATTCTCAAAATTTTGGTAATTGCTGGCTGGACTCAGACAAGCTAAGCGCTTTATCACACTATTTCAAAGTACATCCCAGAAGGTACTGTCACTCAACAAGAGTGATTATACCACCACCAGTGTAAAATATCAAATAAGGCAATGCAGATTTTGCGCTTACATGACAAAACCTCACAACATGTGACTTGTGTTCTCGTAAGGCAAGACTTCTGAGAGACTACTTGTTGACTCCCAGAAGGGTAGGAAAGCTGTGACTGATCAAGGTAATTGGTTTCATTCAAGACCTAAATCTAACGCGTGGGCTGCACAAAACCTACTTTTGACCATAGTAAAATACTTAACCCTTGTTTTTATAAAACGTAAATAGCCGCACACGAAATTTTAATTTCAATACAATCATGTTTAAAACTCTATTTTTATAAATTATTAAAATAAAATATTTTGTTGTTTCGTAATCAAGAATAGTATTTCAATGTACGAGTACATGTTTTGCTTTTAAAAACCAAATACAGGGTGGGCCAAAAGAAACCAAGGGGTGTAAAAGTTTAATAACTTTTTTGTTTATTAACTTTTTTTTATTTTTTCTTTCAGATTATATAATATACAAAATGGAAATTTTTTTACACTAAGTATGAAAAATGATGTCTCTTAAATGACCACCGTTTTCAGCTTCGCACTGATGGGCTCTTTTTAGAGCATTTTCCATAACATCTTTCAAAACTTGTGGCTGTAGCGTTCGAATTTCTGCAACAATGTTTGCCTTGAGTTCAAGGATTGTCTCTGGCTTGTTCACATACACTCGCTCCTTCAAAAAACCCCAAAGAAAATAGTCGGGTGCTGTCAAATCTGGCGATCGCGCTGGCCAAATAATTTCCGAATTTCGAGAAATTATTCGCTCTCCAAAAATTTGACTTAAAAGTGCCATTGTGTCTCGGGCAGTATGGGCAGTGGCTCCGTCCTGCTGAAACCACATACCAGGTCTGTTTTCAAGAGCAGGACGTAAAAAATGTTCTATCATAAAACGATACCGCTCTCCATTTACGGTTACAGCACTTCCATCTTCATTCTCGAAGAAATAGGGCCCAATGACATTTTCAGATGTGATCCCACACCATACTGTACACCTGATGGGGTGCAATTGGCGTTGATGAATGACTCTTGGATTTTGAGAACCCCAGAACCTACAGTTCTGCTTGTTAACAAAGCCATTCAAATGAAAATGAGCTTTATCACTCATAATCAAATTTTCAATAAAGTTGATTTCATTTCTGGCCAACTCTTGAAATTTAACTGCAAAATTTAGACGTTGCCGATGATCTGCGGGTTTTAATTCTTGGACCAATTGCACCTTATATGGGTATAACTGTAAATCTTATTTTAAAATGCGCCGTAGTGACGTACGAGACATTTCTAGCTGAGCAGAACGCCTTCTGCCAGATGTTTCTGGTGCTTCGTTAACACTTTGCTGTACTCGTTCAATATTTTCCGCAGTGCGAATTAAACGTGGTCTACCGGTTCGAGGCAAATCTCTTACGCTGCCATGTTGGTGATGACGATTAACTAAGCAACGAATCATCGCTTCAGAGGGCAAAAATCTGACGTTAAAATGTCGACGATATGCTCTTTGCGTTAAAATAATTGATCTCTGGTTTAAATAATAAAATTCTATTGTTCTGGTTCTCTGTTCAGTTGTGAACCTCTCCATTATAAATTCTCCAAGTGTTGTCTATATAATCTGAAAGAAAAAATAAAAAAAAATTAATAAACAAAAAAGTTATTAAACTTTTACACCCCTTGGTTTCTTTTGGCCCACCCTGTACAAAACTCTCACTAAAATACAAAAATTTCACTACAAAAACGTGAACTGCTTTTTAGTAAAGAACACAGTCTTCATTTTATAAAACCAGACCGTAATTTGCTTTTATCAGTGTCTTAGGAAGGAATAAAAATTCATTTTTAAATCCTTCCATTCCTTTGAAAAAACAAAAATCTTGATCACGAAATAAGCTGAAATTAAAAGTATTATATTCTTATGAAATTGGGCCATACGATATAATCCAACTTAGCACTACATTGGAATAGTCCCAAAACTAGTCATTTGGCCACTCCATTGCCCAGCCCTAGGAGATTATGGATGGCAACAGAGTTGACAGTAGGAAAGTTTTATCAGCACCATATGGCCCGTGTATATTTCCCGGAGTTTCTTATAAATATTAGTTATTTGTAGAATCAAAACCACCCACTTCCTGAGTTTAAAGAAACACAATTAAGAACAACTTGAATTCGGCTGTGACGGACGGCTGTTATACACTGAAAAATTATTGATTAATTCAATAAAATAAAAAATTTTTAATGAAATATTTCAATGAATGGAAAATAATAAATTATTATTTTAAAATACATGACATGTCAGAACCGACCTTTTTTAAATTTTTCCATAGGCCATTTCTGTCAAAACTGTGTAGCACATTTGTTTTTCGTTTTATATTTAAAAGTAAAATCACAAAGAAGCTTATAAAAAATGACAAACAAATTGAGTTTTGCCATTTATAGACTATAGAACTGAATGTAACAAGCTAACTGTAGCAACAACTGACAAAATGATGTAATAAAAAAGCTATTTTCAATGACTAAACAGCCCAATGAACAGATAGACATACAAAAAATTAAAACTATTTAATATTTCATACAATCAAAATACAACTTTACCCAAGAAATCCACAAATTTTGCCATCTCTCACAAGATTTTATATAATAGTTGAGTGGTTCGTTGATTTACGTATCGACCTGACAGCTTTCTAAAGATATCTAAATAAATTTAAAAGGCACTCTTACTTAAATTTTTACAAAAAAATTTTGATGCGAAAATCAAAAAATTTAAAATCAATTTTTTTATTTTGTTCAATACTCTGTCTTTAAAACGTTGCTAAAGTTCAAAGAAGTTTATAAAACAAGAAAAGAATAAAACCAAACATGAAAAGTAATTCTTTGAAAAAATTGCTGGATTAAATTTATTATTTTGTATAAAATTATGAGTGATATTAAAAAGAATTCCTAAGAAAACATACACATTTCTGTTTTTATATTTTCATATTTTTGCTTTGTTGCTTCTTGCTAATATAACCAATTGAAAATATCATCTCACATTATTTAGGAACCTCTTTAAAATGGCAATTTTCAATCAATATGCAAACGCACGTTCTATTTTTCATGTCAGTGCAGTGATGCGTATGCGAATCGTTTCATGTAAATTTTTTTTCGCAATTTTCTTGGTATTGTTGTTATTACTATCTGATTTTGCTGTTGTTGTTTTCTCACAACTTTGTCAACATCAGAAACTGTGTTTATATACGATTTCAAATAGCCCTGCTAGTTCGTATAACCAATCAGCGGATGACTGGGAGATACTTCTTTTTGTTAAGAAAAAAAATATTTTATTAAGAAAACTCACTTGAAAATAGTTTATAAATCATCCACCGCTTTAAAGAACTTACTAGCATTTTTGTGCTCTTTGCGATTTACATGGATTTACTGTAAAACGCATACTTAAATGTTTTGTTTCCAGCTAATACCCTAAAGGCGTTTCACTTAAAAAGGGTGATGCAGTTGTGGGCTACCATACCAAGCAAACGTAAAATTTTTAAAAACACGATTTATTAAAATTTTCTTTTTATAAAGCAGCCGACATTGCAATTGTACTAACTTTCTATTCACTTTAGTTTTAAGATACTCGTGGGTGTTCTAACTAAAACGCACTGTGTGAATTTTAAATAAAACGAAAAGTTCTTGGAGAATTATTTTAATATTTTTTGTTGCAATAGAAGAATCTATTAAAATTATGTGTGAAACAAAATATTGGCCTAATGCTCCTCACGGCTTCGATGGCATACCTCTATCCGATGGTTCATAATTTTCAATGACACAGTTGAGGTTCAATATCGTTAATGTGCCAAATTATCTCGTTCTTTAATTCTTTAATTGTTCTTGGCTTATTAACACACACCTTTTCTTTTAAATATTCGCAAGGAAAGAAGATGCATGGTCTTGAATCACATGATGATGGAGGCCAATTAACATCACAACGACGTGAGTTAACACGGCCATTGAGTCTCAAGCAAAAGATCCATTGTTTATTTCTCATAGATAGAGAGCTCTTATATGGAATGAATAATAAGTTCATCCGTGCCCTACTATTGAAGCAAGGAGAAAAAACCAAATATACAAGACCGCTGGAAAGTTCAAGTTAAGACCTAACGCATTAGGGCGGAAATTGTCTTAAATATTATTAGAAACTCTACGTTGATTTCCTGCAGACTATAATATGAATACAATCGGAATGATCGGGATATTGTCCCCAGAAGTGCCAAGTATGATGAATCCTACCACAATCAAGAGATTTGTAACGAGTTGGGAACTGGCCTGCAAAATAAATCTTTAACATCGCGGCGCGATTACAACCCATGCTAATAAGAATTTTATATCAATGCAAAGTTGTAACAGCTGTTTTACCTTGTTCTGTTTCTAGTCTTGGATATTAATAAATAGTTTTAAATGAAAGCTTCTACAAAAAATAAAATTGAATTTCTACATGATACCTAAAACATGTCCTCAGTATTTTAAAATCACGCTTATATTTGTTTAGCTTAAAAAAATTCAACTGTACCATTTTGCTCTATTAAGTACTTGAAAATTTTTCGTTTAAGAAAGTTTATAATTTTAAAAACTGCAGCGAAAAGACCGTCTCTATCTCATAGCTGATGTTCCTTAGCCACTGATTATATTCAGCTAACTACATTCAGTTGACAACATACTTTCAAGTAGCTATATTCAGTGTTGACTTAGCCACATTCAGCTAGTTACATTCAGCTGGCTACTTTGGCTAACTATATGCAGTAAAACGCTTTCATTTAGCTATATTCAGCTAGATATATTCACTTAGCTATAGCTCCGCTAAATACATTTATATTCAAGTAATTTTAGCTAACATTCCTTCTGTTCCGATTCTTTCTTCTTTAAATAATTCATGTAGAAATCTCTACTTGAATTACCCTATCAGAATGAAAAACATAGCGATATTGATTTAAATAAAGCATTTTAATGGACGTTGAAAATTGTACTGTAAAGAAATACTTAAATACTTTATGGAAAATCAAATTACTCTTTGCAGCAAAGTTTTTATTAAGCCTTGTATTTTGCTTTTAAATTGATTTCGAATTTAAATCTACTCGTAAGTTTAAAGTAGTTGCCTGTAGGAAAGCAGACATTTTGAATTAGTTCATGAACACACATGGCAATTGTATGTGGCCATGGAAGGGGGGGTAGTGTAATACGATATAAGTTCGATTTCTGAGGACAATCAAAACAAATTCTCAAATCTGTTTTGCAAAAAAAAAAAGGGGGAGCCACTCTTGAGCTTTTTAAGACGGGAAAGAAAAAAAGAATGGAAAGGAGTATAGACTTGCTCATAATCGGGCATTCTAATTTATTTCTATGTGTACCTTTTAAAAGAAGAAGAAGAAAACTTTTCAGTAGAACGTGTAAAGTAATTCCAAAATATAAAAAAAAACAAAATGTTTATGTGTTCATACAATGGGCATTTTGAAGTAGAATTAAAAAAAATTTATCAACTATTTACAATTACCCTGTGTGTCCCTAGACTTAGTATATTAACTTTAATTTTTTTTTTTTTCTTTTCAGTTATTTAAATATAATTCAAATTTTCTGTTTTGTTTTCAAATTTATGATTATAATAAAACATTTTCTGTCAATTTCTGAATGGTTATGTTTGTAATTATATTTTTATACGCTTGATTTTCAGATATTTAACTTTCAATTTATTTAATTTTATTGATGTCGTTTATACACTTGACTTGTATGCATGCATGTGTCATATAATGTCTCTTATAATTTGGTTTCATAAGTATTTTTTTTTCTTTTCCTTTTCTAATATTTCTTTTGTTGTTTAGAACAAAAAATTTCTTATTTAAAAAAAGTTTACTAAAAAAAAAAGGTTACATTCATAAGATATTTTTTTTTTTCGTAGAACGAGCAACAACTTTAAGAAAGTCTCTTTGAGGGTTCAATTGAAATGGTTATCGCTATTAGAGATTTTTTTTAGATTTTAAATTTTTTAGGAAGCCATTTATAGAAAAGTTTTTTTAGAAAATTCTGCTGAAAACTTCATGTCAAAGAGTTTTAAATTTTTTTTCAAAATGTGCCATAAAGAAGTTACAGAAAGCTTAAGAGATATAACATAAATATATCATGTATAAAAATGTCCGAGTGTCTTTGAGCAATTTAAATTTTTCTGTACTTTAAAAAATAGTGAATTTGAGTACTTATTTCAAAAAATATTGGGCCATAATCATAGTCACAACAAGACTTTTTTAATAAGAATTTCATAAATCGATTTAAAAAAATCTAATTTCGTATAAGTTTAAAGTTTCATAAAATATAAAGTTTAAGTTTTAATTAATATGATAAAATTACCACGTGTACGTGGACATGAAGATAATTTTTCATCTGATGCATTGGCCTGCACACGATTTGAAGGCAAGCCGCTATTTTCCATGATAAAAGAAAAACTTTTCGCTATGTAGCACAGCTAGAGTCTTAAGAAAAAATATGGCTCTAGTGTTTAACTTGCTATATATAATTATTTAAAAAATATATGATTTTAATTTTAATTATTATAAAAAAAATGAATTTTTATAATTGATGATTTTAAGGTCTCAAGATGTTCAAAGATTCAAATAAGCTTGTTTTTACCACACGATCATTCCAATTAGAAAGAAAGATAAGCTAGACTCTTCCTTATAAGTACTTTTTGAAAGAGTAGGTGGCCTCTTTATTGCCATCATTCTCATAAGTACCTTTTGAAAGAGAAACTGGTAGTTGATAATCATATTTGATTGACCTTCAACAAGGAATTGTTATGGGCTTCTTGTATGACGATAAAAAGTCTTCGTAAGCATTTTCAGTTCAATTAGTAAGAATTGTTTTTGCAAAAAAATTTTAAAGAACTATTAAGGCTAGAAAGTCACAAACTTAGTAAGATAAAGGCAGATTGCTTAGAAATTTTGTCTGAACATCTTATCAATCAAAAATTCAGCAATGATACTTAATTTTTATAGTTGCACCAATAGAAATTCGTTAACCCACTTCAAAATATTAAAGAAAAAAAGAAAATTTTTAACGTATTCGTATTGACGAATTTCTGTTATTGAAAAGAAAAAAAATCTCACAACGGAAATTGTATTGTACTCGTATATGTATAGAATAATCATTCTATTTTCCTACAGTACAGACGAGTTTATTACTTTACAAGCTTGTCCACATGGCCAAGTATCCAGAAAACTACCAGCCATTTGACTTTGAAACGATTGGCATTTGCGATTCAATCTGAATGTCGTACAGATAGCAGCTTTTCGAATAACACTTATATACACTGAAAAAAATATTCCTTAAAGCTGATGATTTCTTTTGAAAAATTTAATTTTTTTCTATAGTCTAAAAAATTAACAATTTGGTACAGTTCCAAAATTTATAATTTTTATTCGATTTAGGAACGGGTTTTTGATACTTGATCAGTAAGTTTGTCCTTTTTATAATGCGGTAATGCATTTCTCAACATTAAATAGACGAATTTTTTAAGTTTTTGCTTCGTTTTTTTTTAGCAAAATGAAACGTTTATAAATTCACCAAACAGTCAAGTTAGTAACACTAAAAAATATTTTTTTAATTAAATAACGCTCTTGTTAAATAGACTAACTGACATATTTGTAATTCTTGCCAAAACTATGACGTTTAAAATGTAAAATGAAATCATAAAATAAGTACTCGTATGCATAAAAATAAAAGGTTAAATGGTAAACATTAAATGAAAATACTCGTATTTTCAAATTCTTATAAAGATATTAATGGCTCGTATTTTTTTTTTTTTTTTTTTTTTTGCAACAACTCTCTCTCACTCAAATAGCCTCAGCAACTTACTTACATGTATTTAGCACGTCTGCGTTTATGGGAACATGAACTCATACACGGTGATAAACTATCACACATCTTTAGAGAATTAAAATAGAATTAACAGTGACATTTGGTATAAGTGATGATGCTGATGATAATGATGATGATGATGATGACAATAACGATGACGATAGCGTTGGTGGTGATTGTAATCCCCAGACTATATTGCTGCATGTGCCACATGTATAACTAAATACTCGTACACTAGGACTATGTTCAAAATGTGCTTGTGTGTATGCTAGTGCTGGTGCTGATGTTGATACTGATGATGCCAATATATCTTCCTAGAAAGAATTAAAAGATATGCGGCTTAAATGAAAAACACACTGTTTTATTGTTCTCTTAAAAAAAAAAAAGAAAATAAAAAGTCGCAAAAAACAGGCGCACCATTTCACCAGTAAAAAGAAACAAAACAAAATTACAAAGCAACATGATGAACAGAAAGAAACGTGAGCTTACGAGTATGTTTGAAGCAAAGAAAAACGCATATTATGGCTGTCACATCAATAAGAAATAATTTTGATTTATGAAACAATTTTTTCCTTCATTCTAAGGGTGTGGTTATAATTTTTTATAAATTTCTGTACTTTTTAATAAATTTATTATGAAGACAACAAACAGCAACGAATTAAATTCTATGACAAAATATACTTGTACAATTTAATATTCCCAAGCCCCTCAGGATGTTTGTTATATATTTTAGTGAGCGTAAATATGTTTTTTTTTATAATTTCATTTATTTCAGTACAAGCAAAAGGTCAAGTTCATGTGGGTATGTTTAATTTTAGCTTGGATTTAGTAATTAAGCTACGTCCATCTGTCTGTCCATATAGTCGTTAAAATCAACTTTCTAAAGTCCCTAGTCAACGTACAGAAGAGTTAAGTATACCGCAGTGTGTGGTCAAATCAAACTTACCTGGGAGTTTTCCATCTGTCCTTGCACTACATTTGGCAATTTAGAAACAGCAGAGACATGACCCAACTGCTACTTCAAAGTCAAAACAATGACTCTAGTTAGCCTAACGTCTAACCAGGAATTCTAAATGGTTTCAGTCTCTGCTAGTTCTTAGTATAGACCTTGAGTATGATTGCTGCCATGTTTCATATCACGTCAAGGTGACACCCGTCGGAGAGGAACCTGCAGTTAGTAATGTTTATTATTATTTTCCAACAATTAAAAAAAAAATTTATTTATATTAGAATTTTTTCGTCTTTCGATTAGTTTTACTTTTAACTTTTTTTATTGTTTATTCTTCGGGTTAATCCTTCAACTGGCAATAAATATAGCAAATATAAGCTTGTTATTGAGTTTGTGTAATAAATAAAGGCAAGCAATGACAATCTTTTACAAATACTATGATCCATAATCATAAAGTCGATATTTTTTTAAAAACGCTTTTAAATCAATAAATTTTTATGAACAAAATTAAGCTCTTGAAAAAAGCTTACTGTTTTATTCCTACTTGTATAATTAATAATATTTTTTTAAAGAAATTGTTTACTTTTAAGCCAATTTCTCTGCTCGTATTACTGTTGGTCATCAGAAAATTGTATTTTATTTTTATTTAAAGAAAAACCTAAATATTTATTTCAAGTTCCTTAAATATTTTCAGTAGCCGTGTATCACCTCATATTTGCTACTTTAATAACGGTCTTATAATATTCGATATAAATCCAAGTTAACAAAGTCATCTTGTTAAAGATTGTCCTTTATTTATTTCTAAACGTTTTCCTGCTCCCTGTTACAGGGTTTATGACATTGAAAAAAAAGTAATAAAGTAAAAGAAGGAAGGAAATAATAAATCTTTTTATGTGTCATAATCAGGGATCGCAAACAATTCATAATTAAAGAGAAATTTTAAAAACTTTTTAGAACTTTCAGTGATTTTTATATAAAATTAACTTTCAAAATGGTTTTTTGTGCTTTAATTTTTAATCACAAAATTATCATTAATTTTATTTTTATAGTTTTTATTTAACAAATATAAATTGAAATGTGATGTTTAATTAGCAAACTAAAATCTAACAATTTTAGAGTCCCTGCTTAAGTATGTACGTACTCTTATTTATGTATGTTCTAAACTGATATAATCCCCTTCAAATTTTGTTGTATATTTTCTTGTTTTAATAATTTACGCTTCTCATAAGAATTTTTCTTGTTAAAAATTGTTTTTCTTTACTTTTTTCCTATCCATACACATAATATAACATATAAATAGTATTGTTTTCATTCTTCTTCTTTTTTTTTTAAAGGTAGTTGTTATTTTTGTACTTTTATTCTGGTGACACGTTATTAGAACTACTTGTCTTTCACAACAGTTGAAAACACCTACATTTGCAACAATTTTTTCACTAAACTTTTTTATCTAAAATAGAATCGTTGATTACGTGACTCTTTGTTCAATGAAAAATAAAATCCAACCAACTTTGAACCAACATATCAAAAAAAAATTTTATAATGCAATACTGGCAAACCTTTCATATTTCTATGCGTGTGAACATAAATACGTATTTAAATATCAAATTGTAGCAAAGAAAAAACCTTACAAATTAACATAGCTAAATTTGCAATTTACAGAGCTCTGTAAAACATTTAACAGAGAGTAGTGAGATATTCAGGAGGAGAAAACAAGGATCTGGGGGCAAGGCTTAACAAAAAAAATATGCAAAAAGGTCTTCCAAGAGATTTATAATGTATCTATGTATTTCAGATAGCCGCAGAGTAGGAAAATTAGATTTTTTAAACATGTTCTTTGGGTACATTACTGGTAATATTGGACAAAAATGGAATTGAACACGTATCCCACTATATAAGTATAGTAGTCCAAGGGGTCCATTACAAGTCATGCTTAGTCACATTTCTGAAATAATTTTGGGATTCCAGAAAATTGACTTTGAAAAAAATCATTTTTTTTTTGAAAATTGCTCGAAAGGACCACTGGCCATTTTGAACAAAAATGAAATTGCACACGTATCCCATACCGTACATAGGTATGAATAAGTTAGAGATGAGAGAAAAGTTAGAGATCTGTAAAAAAATTAGAGATGAGTGAAAAGTTAGAGATCTGTAAAAAAATTAGAGATGAGTGAAAAGTTAGAAATGGGAGAAAAGTTATAGATGGGAGAACTATTCTCCCATCTCTAACTTTTCTCTCATCTCTAACTATTCTCCCATTTCTAATTTTTCTCCCATCTCTAACTGTTCTTCCATCAATAACTTTCCTCCCATTTCTAACTGTTCTTCCATCTCTAACTTTTCTCTCATCTCTAATTTTTCTCAGATCTCTAACTTTTCTTCCATCTCTAACTTTTCTTGCATCTCTAACTTTTCTCCCATCTCTAAATTATTCCTAACTTATTCATAACTATGTACGGTATGGGATACGTGTGCAATTCCATTTTTGTTCAAAATGGCCAGTGGTCCTTTCGAGCAATTTTCAAAAAAAAATGATTTTTTTCAAAGTCAATTTTCTGGAATCCCAAAATTATTTCAGAAATGTGACTGAGCGTGACTTGTAGTGGATCCCCTGGACTACTATACCTATATAGTGGGATACGTGTACAATTCCATTTCCTCTTCGGCAATTTCTTCTTAGTCCTGCCTAAATTTCCGATATTTCCATTTATTTTCTTTTACGGATCTATTTGTACTTGGATTTTGTAATTTCTAAGAACAATCATGTGACATGCGGCAATTAAATATTTCTGTGTTATTCCATTAGTAGGTATTTTTCATAGCAACAAAGAACTATTTTTTTTTTACAAAATGTTGGTTCACACATAACGTAAACTAACACACATATTTTTATGTTTAGTATGCATTTAGATGAACAGACTTAAATCCTTTCTTCTTTGTAGTTTTTGTTGTTGAGGCTGATTCTTTTTGTTTGAAAAGTTTTATTCGTTAATTTTTTATGAATCAATTTGTATGAGTTGTACTTCTCTCTGTTAAAGTTTGTAAGCTAAAAACAGCTAAAAATAATAGAATGTTTGTTTGCCGTCATCACAACTAAAACAAGAAATATGAATTTACAATCAAAACAGTTTGCTCTTTAACCAACATAAAATCAGAAAAAGGAAAAAGTTGAAACATAAATAAAATACACAAAAAAATTCTAAATGAAAGCAATGAGAAAGCTAAACAAGCTGTAAAGCTCTTTTATTTTTTCTATTAACAGTAGAAAATTTTTACATTTTTAACACTATATTTATACAGATATAATATAAGAATTGTTGAAAATATTCAACAAGACTTAAATAGCAAAACATAGCCTGTCACATAACACAACATAGAGCTTAATAAAACTATTTATTCATGATGAAATAATCGCATAATTTTGTAAAATGTATAACATTAGGAATACAAATATGTAACCATTGCAATTCTTATTTAGTTTAAGACTTCATTTATACAAAGCATCACCGCTTGTCCATGATAAAGAGAGCATGACTCGGTGCCATTGATTTTTACCGAAGTAAAAACATTTGTATGAAAATCCTTGCCCTAATCATGCTAACAAAGCCGACTAAAAGGCATGTTCGAAAAATAATTTTTTCTTACACGAAAACGTTTAAAGTCTCGCGATTTTCAACTGCTTTAAAAAATCAAAACAACTTGGAATTTTATAAACATTTTGCTTTGAGTTCGTTAACAAAATGATTTCATACAAAATTCAAAATTTTAATTTATTAAACCAAATGTTATTTTGCTTGCAAACTCTGTTAATATAAAAAACCTAAGAATATATTAAAAAATAAAAAAACTTTAATTTGTTTTAAGTCCCCAAGACAACAGAAAATATCTTCTTTAATTTATTGTGGTTAACCAAAATAAAAAGAACAAAATATGAAAATTATATACTTTTATTTATAACTGTCATGAGCCTGTAAGCCAATTTACAGACTGGTACAAAAAAAAAAATAAAGCAAAATTACTTTTGTCTTATAGCAAATTAAATTCAAATGTCTTCTTGCCTTTCTTACAACCGAATGATTAAGGAATTCAAGATAAAATGTTTTCACAAGACTTTAAGAACAACAAAACAACTTCATTATTTAAAAAAAATTTTTATTTAAAATTACATTTTTTTTATAAAAATTTAGCTTTAAAAAACACACGTAAATAACTTTTAAATATATACGCATGTATTTACACATAGAGGTACATGTGTGTGTACGTATACTTACATTAAACTAATGAGAAAAAATAAATTCAAGTAGAATGTAACTTAATTAATATAAAGTCTATCTATGGACTTAAACAATAACATTTAACTGAAATATTATTTATAAAATTTTATTTTTTTTTAACAAGAAACCACCTTTTGTTAAGAGCTCTGCTGCTACTTATGTTTTTGTCAAACAATTATTTTTTTCTTTTTGCCTCTATATTCTGTATTCTTTGAAAAAATATAATTCCAATTATAATTTTAGTATAATAAAACGGTCTCGTGCATTTTTAGCAATATTTTTCATGAAGTTCTCAGACGTGATTTTTTTATTTTTTTTCATTAAGCTTTTGTTACAACCGTAAAGCAATTGCTGCCAATTATACAGAAATCTTTAAAAAAATATTGTTTTGCTTTAAAAAAAAAAAAATTAAAATCCTTGCAAATTAGCAAAAGTATTTTAAATTAAACTCTTTAAATACTCAACAGAATACAATAGAAATTTTATTTTTATTTTTGAGTAAAGCACGTTTTACAAAAGATGGGCAAGGAATTATTTTATAACTAAAGCTAGAAATGCTCTTTTGCATACAAATTAAATGTCTATGAACAAATTTTATTACACTATTTTTATTGCCTCTTAGAATAAACAGTACAAACTAATAAACAATACGAAGTCCCCATTACTTTTTATGTTAGTGTATAAAAGAATCAGCCTTCGCACGATGGCACCAAATGAAAAAAGTACTAATATTTCTATATAGAACTGCACACATTTAGATGAAACCAATTGTGGTTCGAAATATTAAACTTTTAGATCAATATATATTGAAGCTTCATGTGCCCACCAGAGGTTGCTTTAAAATATCGTCAAAGTATGCAACCTAAAGTTTTTAAAACCTCTCACGGCCTCTGCAATACTATTCTATGTAATGAGAATTTTTTAATTTCGCAAGTTAAGTTGGCAGTACTGCTTTATTTGACAATCAATTTTCCAAGTGCTTTTTGTTTAGTTTGGTTTGACATTGCATTATGGATAAGCTAGTTGACCCGGCAAACGTTATCTTAACTTAAAATTTTTATATATTCGATCTTGTGTGTAAGACTAAGAAATCGTACTCATAGAGCAAAGAACCGTGCGAGACTGGATAAAAACATTGCATTGACGTACACCAGAGCAATGGTTGTTAACAAATTTTATCAAGACTTCCATTACAAATTTTGTTCTCCAATGAAGAAGATTTTTATTTGAATGGGGTACGTAAATAACCAGTATTGTTCTATTTGGAATAGGGACACTCTACAAAGTTTTATCGAAATATCATTATATAGCAGAAATTACTGTTTGATGTACTTTATGGGCTGGCGAAGTCATTGCGCTATATGGCTGCAAAAACGATGATAGTCAGAATATTACCGTGAATGGTGAACGCTATTAGGACATGATTAGAAATTTTTCAATATCCGAATTAGCTGGCATTATGATGTGAAAAGTTTGTGACGACTACATGGCCAGAATCAGAAATATTTAAACATTAATTTTCTATATAATAAAGCTTGTATCATTGATATTAAAAATATACTTCTTTGTTTTATTACTTGTAATTGTATTTGAGTTATTTGGCTTAAATTTATTTTTCTTTTCCTTTGTTTTTTTTTTTTTAATTAGTTTGAGAAAGCCTACTAAATATAAAAATGAAACTGTTTGAAATTGAAGAATTTCAAAAAAAATAATTTTTATATGAAGTGCATTATAAAAGTCATTAATTGTTCTGATGGCAGATTTTTAATAAAAATCTGGATAATTTAGTAATATAGATAATTAATAATTAGATAGAGTATACTGATCATAAATGTCGAAATAAGAGAGAATTATGACAGTTTATTTGACAGCTTTTACAAGCTCAAGCAATAAAAAGAATATTATTAATCAAAATTTAAGTTAAAAATGTTTTCTTTAGATTAAATAAAAAATTATTTTACACGCTTATTGGACTCAAATTCATTTTTTGTTGTCTTTAGTTTTATTAATTTAAATTTTTTTAAATACAGAAAAATTAAAATTCTTTTTATTCACACTTTTCACTAAGCTTCAGACAAATTTGTAGTGTAAGTAAAATACGATTAAAAAAAACCATCAATTTTTTATTCAATTAATATTTTACTAGAATTTTTATATGTTGGCTGAGTGCTAGAAATTTGTATCAATTTTAAATAAACAAAACAAAGCGTTTCAATAAAATGAATATGTAAGAATCCATCTGGTTTTGTTATTAAAACAAAATCGAAATACTCGTATACAAATACCACAAAAAAAAATTAAAACAATTATTGTTGCATTTACATCACTTGCAAAACTTAAGAGGAGGAAAATATTTGTTTTTCGAAAGAGAGAAAATAATAATTTCCAATTTCCTTGCATAGCAAAAAGCACGCATCACATTTTTGTATCATACAAAAAAAAAAAAAGACTTATTACACTTGCAAAATATATTCTGAGTAGTTTCATATATTCGCTTTTATACCAACTTATAAGTGGGTACAGACTATTGTAAAGGCCTGCGAACATATTGTAATTGGCTAACAATCTATACACCAACAACAGTAATGGCAACTACGAACCCTAGAAGAGCTAGTTACTCCACATGCACATATATGGCTACAATTAGTTGTAGTGGTGTTGGGAGCACAGCAATATACTGTACACTTATAAACATATACATGTACTCGTATACAAATAGCAGCAACATCATCAGTTAGAGCAATTAACATTGAAAGCAAAAACTATATAGAGAAATGCAATGAATAGATGATTGAAATGACTTTTTGCCCGTCGTAATTAAAATCAATACAGTTGAGCATATTGACTAAACAAATGCATACTCATGTACATAAATACTAGAATACGAGTACATATCTACATATGAATGTGTGCAGCTTCCTAATACAACAATGCAAAATTGTATGATATGAACAAGTTCACACTACCAACCTCTAGTATAAAGAAAATTGTTTGCTTTAAATTTAAAAGGATAAATTTATAAAAAACGTTAACAGCTGTATTCACAATAAAGTTAAATTTCAATATTAAATTATGCATTTGTGTGCTTATCAAGAAAAATCAAACAAAATTTGATTTTTTTCAAAGACATTTAGTACAACTAAAATTGAATTACAAAAATAAACTTATCGTATGTGTCAAATAAAAAATAGAAAATTCTAGTAGATTCCGTCATACAATCACACACACTCTATGTATTTTGAGCACAAAAACAATGACGCGCACAGAATGTAAACAAATTTTGACAGCTATGCAGACTCTATTTGCTTTACTGTGTTAATTATGCCATGCATGTGACTTCCATTTAAAAAAGCCCCACACAAATGCATGATTGATGTTGAAATTTGATGTGTGTATTCCTCGTTTTAGCCACACATTCTGACAAGCTTCTGGCTAGAATGCCAATTTGAGGTAACCACTTAGTGACAGAATTTATTCAGAACACGTTTTTAAAATATTTTATCTTGTAGAATTATTATATATACTATTCTGAAATTAAATGATGTAAAGTCTCATTATTAAATAACTTCCCTAACATAGATAATTCTCTAATTTAATTTTTTAAATTTATTTATTTATTCAATATTTTTTATGACTTATGTCTCTATTATAGTTCACAACTCAAATCAGTTAAGTTGTCATTGAGACAAATGCTCTTGATGAGTTGTCATTTTTCTTTGTTTTTGTTGACTGCACAAGCACAGAGTTGTAATCAGTAATAACACAAATAGGTTTTAATATCAAAATTGCAACTAAAATAGAGTTGAGCTGCGAACGATAATAAAGGCATTAGCTTTTCTTAAATTGATACCACTGCTTGACAGCTAGCTAGCAGGTCCTGAAAGAGTGCTAGCAGCTAGCTTGCAAGATCTTAGAATGTACATTATGAATTTCTTAACAAGCAACCATTTAGCTATTAAAAATATTCAGAGAGCAAATCTTAGTATTCCATATAAAACAAAATAATAGCCCTGTCTTGAAAAATAAAAGTTCTTATTTAAATATTTTACAGTGTAGCTGGCATAAATATTGATATGCTAGATATTTAAGTGAACCTTAGCTTAGTTTATCAATATGTTACATCATTTCATAGGTTTCTTTTATATAAATAGGTCTTGGTATGTGCCTATGTGTGTGTATTAAATACAAGTGAGATAGATAGAGAGAACAAGAAAGAGTATTTTAATTTAAGAAATCTTATACTTAAATTTTCTTTTTAGTATAAAAATTAACAAAAAGAACTTTCCTGTTCAACAACTAAAATTACTAAATTAACATTCTTGAACTTTTAAAACTGTTGTCAAGGGTGTTTAAAGCTTAAAACAAAATTTCTTTGAAATTAACAATGCATTGATTTAAGATTGAGAAAAAAATTAAAATTATTTTACAGTAGACAACAAAAGCTGTTTTTCAAAACCTTAATTTTGAATTAAAAAAAAAACCTGCAGCTAGACAGGAGCTAAAATACGACTTTCGATATTGATCAAAATTTTAATTTATATTACACTAACTGTTTTTACCCGGTCTCTCCTGGTCTAGCTCAGAATCTTGAGTTACGGGTAAAAAATCGGTTTTTATTAAATTCGATCACTTATAAACCAGTAACTTAGTTGAATATGAACCGATTTTTAATTTCTCAAAATTAAAAAAATTAAAAAAAAAATTAATTCAAAATAGAATTTTAATCGTTAAATCATTGAATAATAGATGTAAACGTAGTCAAAGCGTTAAACAGGGTGCCCGCTGGGAAGGTATACTACTTTGTTTTGCCGACATTTTGGTAAACATTAGTATTGACAGTTCATATTTGGCAGTCGTGAAGTAGACACGTGGCAAATTTATTATGGAAAAATATTCGATAAACCAACGTGTTTTAATCATTAAAATATTTTACCAAAATCAATCATCGATTACTGTGACTATAAGAAAGTTACGTGAAATTTTTGGGAGAAACAACGTGCCAACGAAATGCACTATTTATCGTGTAGTGAATAATTTCGAAGAAAGAGGGTCCGTAGGTGATAGGCCCAAGCATGGACTGCAAGATCGGCTGAAAACACTACTGCTGTTCAAGAAAGTATTCAAAACAATCCATCAACCTCAATTCGACGCCGTGCTCAGGAGTTTGGTCTTCAAAGAACAACTTTGGCCACAATTTCGCATAAGGATTTGCATTTGTTTCCATATAAGAATCAATTGACACAAGAGCTTCTTCCACAATACCATTTACGTTATTAACAAACAAAGTAGTATACCTTCCCGGCGGACACCCTGTATTATATAGCCTATGTTACTCGCTGATAATACCATCTTATATGGGTGAAAGAATTTTTAAAATCTATTCAATAGTTTTAGAGTTTATTCATTACAAACATAAAAACAAAAATAACTTATTTTTGCTCTTCATAACATTAGTATAGATAAACCTTTCATTGACATTTCTTAGAGGAGAAAATTTTCAATATGCAATGATCCAATTGCAGCTAAAATTTCAGAAGAGAGTATTTTAAGGCCAGAATTTCCCTCAATATTTTGGATAGTTTTCAAAAGACATCTGGACAACCACAGATATGTTGTCTAATCAGAAAAATAGCTAAAGAAACGGGACTTTTTGTATTCTTAAGCCTATTAAAAATAATTATCATATCATACCATAACATCTTAATAACTTTGGGTTCGAACGTATGGATGAAAAAATGAAGCTGAAAGCAGCACAAGACACCTGACTTTAGGCCATTATTACAAGGTAACGATAGTTAAAATAAAGATTTTATAAGTCAAATATCTAAATTTTGGTTGAACATGAAATTAAAAATATGGATAAGTTCAATTTTGGATAGTATATCCTTAACTATCCACCCAAATTTGGTTACAAGCTTTTAGTCGAAAGTTGCAAAAACGGGCTTTACTAATTGAAATGCTTTACTTTAAGACGATTTTAAACTTGAATTTATTTACGAGGCACAATTTCAAACTCAAATTCAGAAACACTAAAGAAAAACCCCAAAATAATATATATATTACAAATTTAGCGGTTCTCTGATCCTTCTGTTATTAAAGCGCTAGTTTTTCTAATTATATTTTTTTATTTTATTGGTGATGCCCACGAAGACAAAAATCATCAATAAAGCCAGAGTCACAATTAAATCAGTAAAAGTTTGATTGGTAAGAACTGGGAGCTAAGTACTAAAATGTCACTGCGATTACCAGGCCGCTGATTGTGCTGTGCGATACCGGTCTGGTTGAGAAGGATCAATAGATTTCAAAAACTAGCCTATGTCTATGAAGCTTCGCTAAATCTTCTACCAAATCATCTATTTTTCAAAAAAAGAATTGTTTCAGGATAACTCCTGAAAGATATTAAGGGCTCTTCTTTTTATATTCAACTTTCTTTCTAGACAAATTTCGAAAACAAGTGCGAAGTTTATATACCCTAAGCGATCACTATCGGGAAACACTTGTTTTAGCTCTTCGAACTGTATTTTCTCCAAATAAAACTTAAGTATTTTAGTATAAAAGTAGAAGAGTTAAGATAATGAATTTTCCACTCTTTTTATCAAATATTTTGATACAAAATAATACAATAAAATAATTTAAGTGGCAGTACAGTTGAACTTTGTTATTTCTAAGATGAGTTGAATTAATAACTACAGAGAAACACATTTCCAAAGGAATTTCTTTAATTTATATAAACTATTTGTGTATTTATATAAATTTAATTTCTTCTCCACTTTAAAGCTTTAATTTAAATTTAAAAAAGCCTTTTGATAATCATTCATCCTTCACCCGTATTTAGCTTTAAAGCATTTTTTTATTAATGCATTCGTTGTCTATTTAAATGTATAAATCGATAAGAAATTTAAAACAAAAGCCATGTGTGAAATTGTACTAAAACGTTTTGGTATAACATTTTGAGGTTTGTTTTAAAATGTCGAACAATGTTCAATTCTGATGATATTTATTTCTGATGGTAATCGATTCAACATACCATTTTACTTTATGCGAGTATATGTGTTTGTAAATGTATGTGTGAATTTATCTATGAATGTTCTTGTGTATAACAAAATTACTATCAATATGCGTGTGTATATTGCCAACATACTAACTGCATGCATACACAGATACACTCTAATATTGTTGCAATGCTTAGGATCGTTGTCGAACATGTATTATTAGCAATTGTTTTAGTATCGAGACATTAAGTGAGTAAGTTAGAATGTACAAGTACACATATACACACAATTAGGCACACATACATGAGCAATATATTATAAGTATGTAAATTCAAATGTGTAGAGTATATTTGGTTTAGGACCAGTGTAATTGTAGAGCAGCTTGTTTATATGCATGTATTTGCATACACACAAACATACAATAAATATACTACTCGTAACTTGGTCCATTGTGATGTCAAACTGTCAAAATTGTGGCTTATTTACATTTTATTTGCATGTAAATGTGGATGTGTATGCATAAAGCTAAATGCTATGAATGTATGGTCGAGTGTAACAGTATTAGTATGTGTGTGAATTTTGTAACTTTATGTTTATACATGGGCTTTATTCATTTAAAGTGTACTCGTACACATTAATCTAACACAATAAATTACAGCTTTTTACAAATAAGTAGTTACAAGCATACAAGTGTGTATGCCCTGGTAAAGAGGATTCATTTTTGTTTTCTCAATTCAACTGTTCACAAAAATCGATATATGTAATCATGATTAAATGGCATTACAATAAAAAAAAAAAATAAATAAATTTTAGAAAAACTCCAAAATGTTTGAACATTTTCCACTGAAAACACTCACACTTAAGTATATAAACCTACATTACATGCCATACACACTTACATTTTTATTTCTTTTGAATATCAAAACCATGAAGAAAAAAAAGAATATAATAAGAAAAATGTTAAAAGAACAAAATTTTTAACTGTCAGTAGGTTTAAGCGTGAAACATGTAGCAAGTAAAAGAAATGTAATAAATAAGTGTACTGTACGCTGTTCATAAATCATTATAAAACTTGAAACCTTTCGCGTGCACAACACTTAAAAAGCGCAAAAGCGATTTGTCACCTGTTTTACTGAAACATTGAGTTTAAGCAAGAAAAACACAAGAAATTTTTTAAATCACTATAACATGCCAACCAACTAACAACAACCAAAAAAAAAAAAGAGAAGCTGATGAATCAAATACAGTAAAGCACAAGTATGAAATGATTTAAACGCAGCATTTAAAATAAAAAAACAAGATTTTAATAAAGCAGGCCTGTTTTGCCTATAGAAAACTTTATTTGCAATCTATTTCTATATGAATAAATCTTTATTAGAGATTTGGTCACGGCATCAGGCGTGAATGGCTGAATCAAATTTTCTAATTTTTGTTTTGTTGTGTGTGTTATTGTCAGAAGAAACACCTTGTTTCTTATGAAAAAAAACATCTCTTTTACTTTTAATATGGGAGTGTATGAATGTCAAATGTACAGTGCCCTCTGTATTCCAAACGAACTTATGCCCTTCAAGAAAGTGATTGCTGCCGTTGCTATAGCTGATTGTTACGTTATGGCAACGCTTCACATATTGTCATTTAAGAAGTCAAAACAAACGCCTGTTTATCCTAGCGTTATACATATATAGGGTCCGCCATCGAACTTTTTTTTTTCAACTAGTTCTTATTTCGTGAATGGTAACACTTAGCTCATGTCTGATTTGACAGATAATTCGTTTTATCCTTCCGCTAAAAGAATATGATTGTGTTTTCGCTTCGCTAAGTGGGCCTGCGATCGACATACAGAAGATGCCGATTTTGCCAAAAAAAATCATCTTTTCAGATGAAGCTCATTTTGATCTTGGCGGGTATGTAAACAAGCAAAATTGTCGCATTTGGGGCACAGAAAACCCGCACGCATACATTGAAAAGCCGACGCACCCAAAACGAGTCACTGTTTGGTGCGGATTTTGGTCCAGAGGCATAATTGGGCCATTTTTCTTCGAAAATGAGCAAGGAATGGCCGTTAGTCAATGGCGATCGTTATCGAGCCATGTTGAACAAATTTTTGTTCACAAAAATTGAAGAGGAGGATATTGGCAACATTTGGTTTCAACAGGACGGCGCTACGTGCCACACAGCCGAAGCTACACTCGATATTTTTAATACATTTTCAAAACAATAAAAGTTATTTGGCGGACCCTGTACAAAAACTACAAAAAATTTATCAAAAGAGATGTAAGTATTTAATAAAAATAAATTTAGGCTATTTTCAGAATTAAAATGTTTAAAGGACAAAAAAGCAAACAATTCTTTTCAAATTTTTATAATCATCAAAAAAATATATAAAAATAATAGAGTGATAAATAAACAATTATCAAAATCATGGACTATATCCATTAAAATATCTCTAATATTACAATTCACGATTATCTGATATATTTTATATTTTATTTTAGTGCTGAGATATAGGATGGCTACCATAAACACGTAAAGCTGAATTTCAATAATTTAAAAAAAATGGGTATGGGGGTCCAAAGTATAGGGAACCTTCCGAGAAGTATAGATACTTCAGTTACAAAAGACTTTCTTGTAAAATATTGGGTTTTGGGTAAGGTTTTTTACAAAAGTCCTTTATTCATATAATGACTTTATTAAATATCTGCAAGATGGGTTTTGCCCAGATATTTGTTATTCTAAAAAAAAATTTTAAATGGTTATATTAGTTACACAAGCTTAAGCCATAAGAAAACCAAAGAGTATATTTTAAAAATCACTGAAATAGGCTTTATAGTAAAGAAAATTTGATGACATTATTGTTTACATATGATTGCGGCCAGTCTGGAACACTTGCACAAGATAAATTTCGAAAGTTTTTAAGGCAAAATCTTTGCGTCAAATCTATCATAAAGTTGCTGAGAACCGCAACGAAATTATATATTTACATCTTTTTCAATACTTCCCTGTAAAGATTGTTTAGTGCGCACTGTTCGGCATCTCAAGTGAGGCGCATTATCAGTAAGAGCTAATGTAGTCTGAAAACGATTCATTTTTATTCGAATTAGCCGCTCTGAAGAACGATTATGTACGCCATAAGCTTGACAACCAGCACCATTCATATGATAAAAAATTTCAACAATTTTCAAGCGCTGCTTGCACGTAAAACCAAACTAAACAGTAATTTTAAAGAGAATTAAGAAAATTGCGCAACTTAAATTGCCCTGTCTGTTGCTACTATACACCTACATCCCTGACTGCATCTTCTCTATTATTAGGTTAGGTTAAGTTAGGTTAAGTTACACAGGTCGCCCAAATAAGAAAAACAGAACCTGGGCTCACTTGAGTTATCTGATGTGGTCCCTTTGTGATACCTGTATAGAAGGAAGTGAAGAAAGATAACACTAGAGATAGAAGAGTGAAAAAAAGGAAATAAATAAGAAGACTGATAGAGAATGTGAGTCCATCACTTAAAGCAATTGCTACTTCTAACGAAGCCATATAGCATCTTGACCCTTATATTCGACAGCGCAGTGAGACCCTGCAGGCGGCGCTCTCCAAAGTGAAGCATGCGCCGCTCCTTCAAGGTACAACACCGGCAGAGAAAGTGTTCTACAGTATTATCAGCGACTAAATGGGTTGCCAATTAAAGCAGAGCTTGCTAACTTAAAATTGTCAACCTCTTAATCTCGCAGTATTAATACCGTAAACAGAATCATAAAACACAAATTAATTTTCCTTTAAATAACTATTTATTTAAATAGTTTCTTTATACTGTCTCACTACTTACTAATTAATACTAAAAAAATATTAATTAGGTAATTAAAATCTCATAATTAAATAGGTAAACATTTCATTATATTGAATAAACTCAATGGTTCCACAGTGTTTTATTAATGTCATGCCGCAACGTATTTAAAATAAAAATCACTAGCACCCAAAGTTCCAAAAACATTTATGTACATTGAAACTTGAATAAAACAAAAACCACCACATAGAGGTGATAAAAATGAAAACATTCACAGCGGCGGTTTGTGATAAACTACTGTTTATCTCTTAGTATATGCATCACAGTACATTTTAAAACTTGAAGCGAATGAAAGTAAGTATATCATCAGTGGCAGTGTTGTCATGTTATATACTCATCAGCATACCCATCATATATTTTTTTTTTATTTTTTTTTTTACTCTCTCAACGCAAGTAAAACATAACTTCATTATTATTCTATTTTATATAGAAAACAAAACAACAACAAAAAACTTACTAAATACCAGATTATAGTAATTCTCAACATTTTACATGGTATATTCAACGGGTGAAACATCATCATTATCATCATCGTTGTTGTTATTATCAACAGCAGCATGATGGCTGCCGCCGTGGTTTTTTTTTTTTTTTGTCATTTAGTTTTACAAACCAACCAACATTAGAAATACATCAACTGTGACATTTTTATTTAAAGCATTAAGGTTAGCATTTACAGCAATAACAACATGGCTGAAAAATGAAATTTCCATTATGAAAATGTTAGAACAACAACAGCAATCAACAACACAAAGAAACAGCAGCAACATCCATGATAAAATAATTTCTATTAGTAAATATTTATTTATAGTACAATCTCTAAAAATGTTTTTAGTTTTCTTGACGAAATTACCTGTTTGAAGATTTTGATAAAAGTTGCTCGATATGGACTTAGTGTCAAGGATGTGTAAGGTTTGAGCAAAATAATTTAGTCTCGAGCAAGTTTGTGCGTTATTTCGATTACAAAAAATTAGCAAACCGGATCTTATTAATTCTACAAGTTTATTGGGTTAAATGCGACAGCAAATTTAATTTTTACTTAAGTCGACTTAAGCGATTTTTATACTCTTCATAAAAAGTGAAAAGGATATATGAGCTTTTATATTTGAAAGTGCTATAAGTCCACTTTTTTTTAAATGAGTCAGCATTAATTCTAGTTAGATGGATTCCTTATCTTACTTAAATCACACCATACATGTGCCACCCTATAAAGTATATATATTTTAAGTCTTTATAAATAGCGTAGACAATTCAGCTATGTCCGCCTATCCCCTTGTCTGTTCGTGTGGATGTTGAAATAAATGTTCAGAAGTCCCTAGAAAACCTACATAACAGTTTAGTATAGCAGTTTGTTGGGAATTTCTACGCGCAGGTTTCTACTAAAATTCAGCCCAAAAGGCTTATAAATGGTTGATCTATGAGCTATGAATTGAAAATACTTCTATTTTTTAACCATTTTTCTGACGGCGTTTTTTAATATTTAATTCTGTACAAATTTTATTAAAATTATCTTGCATTCTTGCTGGATATCTTTCTTAGAATTTCATTTTTTATTTTAAAAAATTGACTACCTACAGATATTTTGTTGCTTTCAAAAATAATGATCGTAGAATGGATTTTTTCTTAGATCTCGTTAATTTGAATTTCTTGAACAGAAACTAATTATTTATTTTAGGATTAACAAAAAAACGGGTATTGAAACAAAATTATTTATTTTAAGCAATATTGGTCTATTATATTTTTTTATATTATATGAAAAATATGAATATTTGGCCACTACTGTGAAGCGTATAGCAGATTCTGCACAGCCGAATTTAGCTTGTTCCATATTAGCAACGACTTTTTGCCTCCTTCATCTTTGAATCATTGACAACTTAATGATATAAAGCAAATAACACGTGCAAACTAAAATCAGCTCGTTTGTGCTCTGTAATGCCTATTCATGATTTAAAACTTGATTGTTGCTACTATTGCCAATATTTGTTACGCATGAATGTAAAGTATATTTTAGCATAAAAAGCGATTAGTTTTCAAAAATATTTTCTTTTTTCATTTGTTACATGGCATTTTCAATGTTTAAGGAAAAATAAACAAAATTTATTTAATATGCAGGATGTGAAAAGGAGCTATAACTAAATTTCCTATACCCTCTTAAAATGGTAAAGCAAGAAATTTTGAGTTAATAAAAGTAAATTTAATACTTGATTGTTTGAGTTGTCAGCAAAAAATCAAAATAAAACCGACAAAACAAATGAAACTTTGGGTCTCGCACCGAAAGTCGTTCAAAAATGTCAGCACTTTTCTCTTCATGGCATATCATCAGCTCAAAAACAATTTTTAACATCTAAATTTTAATTAAAAAAAAAAATTTAATACAATTTCATTGATGTGTATCTACTGGTATGTAATCATGTATTCATACACCATGTATGTCGCAAGATAAAGATTTTTCTGAATAATTGTCAATGATATAATTTGGAGTGTAATTTAGATCTTTTTAAAAATGCTACACATAATTGTGAATAAAGCGAAAAATATAAGAGAAGAGCTTGGTCGGTTTACATGGCGGCCTACCGGCCATCAAGTACCAAGATTCACTTTTGATCCACTTACTCGCCAAGGCAGCGTTATGATGAAATGACCTAGACCCACCCTAAAGCATTTAAGATTTCTGAAAAAATCCTCTAACCCTGTTCCTGATATGTAATAAAATATCCACCGAGAAATATGGGTATTGAAGGCACAAGAGATAGGCACTCACAGAAAAGAAAAAGATCTGTCTCTTTACTCTCAAGTGCCCGGCAGCTGCGATAGTTTATGTCGAAGAGCAGTCCCATACTATCAGAGTACATACCGATCGCTCAGTAACCAGCTATCACAGCAAATATCCTACCTGTTCTTGTTCAGTAGCTCAACAGAGCATTTAACATCATAGTGACACCATATTTGCTGCAGAGCAGAGCTATTTTCGAAAGTTTTCATAGGAATTCAAACTAGAATGAGTATTGTATTGGACATATGCATAATAGTTTTCTAATAGCTTTTTCCTGTAAGTATATTTTATTAAATTCCTTTTGCGGCCACATTTTGTGTGAATAATGTTTTAAATAAATCCAATTTATTTCAATTACATTTATTTCTATAATCATAGTCACAGTAAAGACGTTATTTTTTTAAATCGATTTTGACTTCATGATATTCTTAATAACAAAACTCAATTTTTAATAAAAGCGTACTTTTTTTGTGACCATGATTATGGCCCATTATGAAAATATTTACTTGTATTTTAAAAAACAGATTTAGAAGTAAAATATAAATTATATAGTAGGCAATATTGAAAGACTAAAATTTTAAATTTAAATAAAAAAAAGCTTTTGCTTAATATAAATAAAATTTCATTAATTTAAAAAGCAAACTCATACACATAAAACCAGTTTTTAGCTTTACAAATAATAATATTTTTTATTTTTATTTTGTTTTCGTAAGCAACTTTTTAAAAATCACATAAATATGATGCCAGTATGTCAGTAACATTTAATATTTAAAACAACACACGTTTTATGTTAAGTACGAGTGCACACACCAGCGTTGCCGAAAAAAAATTCAAAAAATTCAAAATTTTTCTTAATTCTTTATTACATTGGAAATTTTAATTATAATTTTTATTAATAAAAATATGAAATATCAAAAACTTAAGAAAATAATGTCGTTTTCTACATGGCTGGAAAATTACCAAAATCAAAAAGGAATTTAATCTGTAGGTTTTAACATTTTCGAATAATTTCGTAGTTGTTATTTTATGGAGCAAAACGGAAACTGCCAAAATTATTGAGAAATTTCAAAAAAAATTTGAAAATAGTCCAAAGTAACTTCTGAGTATTTGGGCAGTAGATTACAAATCTAGATGACCTCCCATTTAGAATGATTGTGTCCCATCCCGTAATGTTCTATAGTTCGTACAGTACTAGAGTATACGCAAATATAAAAAAATTTCAAAATAATCCATAAAAACCATAGAAGATTAAGAGATAATACAATCACCATTTTAAAGGGAAGGCTATATAGTTTTGTAATCTATTGCTCAAATACTCAAAATTTACTTTGGACTATTTTTTAAAAAATTTTTAAATATCCATATACCCCAGTGCTGTTGCTTTGAGGGATTTTTAACATTCCCCACTTTGCCGAGGCGCTATTCCCGATTTTGCACATAAAAATTACCAAATAAAAAAGGATTTTAAGCTTTCTGGAAGTGCTTTAACATTTTCGGAAATGTTTGTAGCTTTTATTTTATGGCCCAAAGCAGAAACTGCCAAAATTCTTGAGAACAACAGTACTGAGGTATATGGAAATTTCAAAAAAAAAAAATTTAAAAATAGTCCAAAGTATCTTCTGAGTATTTGGACAGTAGATTACAAAACTTTAAATGGGCAGGGAGTACTTGGGCAGTAGATTATAAATTTAAACAACCTTAGCTTTAAAATTTATTTAAATACTTTTGAGCGAATTCAATTATTTTTTAACTTCAATATTAAAAAATAATATTTAAAATTCCTTCAAGTAATAATTAATTTTTTGATTTTTAATGCTATTTCTATTCTGATATTTTGCTTGCCTAGGACTCACTATCCTACTTAGTCGTACGATCTGTCTAAAAAAGCATGTGTGCTAAAAAATTATGATAGTGTGTATTGAAAAAGCATGTGTGTGACAGACTTTTTGACAGGTCTGTCCGATTTTTTAATGTTATGAAAATTTTCATAAAATAAATTTTATCCGTGTGATCAGAGTTGCATTTTCTATGTTCAAGGCAGAAAAATAACAACAATACCAAGCTTGTGTTTTGTTTATACAAACTTTTAGGCTATTTTTCATTGTACTACATATTTGTAAAAAATATATTTTGCGGCAAAGAAGAAAATGAATACTTTTAAAAGTATTAATGTGAGTAAACATATGTTTTTGCAATCTTTTTTTGTATAATAGTGTGGCATAAAGTTCGCCATTTTAAAGCGATTTCTCAAGTAGGACAGATTTCTGTCACACATTATTTTGACATAATCATACGATCGTGTAGGATAGTCAGTCAGTACTTTAAGCGGTAGTACTAGATAACTAAATAGTAAATGGAACAATTAATTAATCAATTAGGAATAAAGTTTATTTTTATTTTACAAGTTAGAAGCCAAATACTTTTCCTTTACTTATGAAATTACCGTCTTTCGAACAATTTATTAATTTACATATCAAAGTTTTATCGAAAATTTTAATTTAGTTAAATTGGTGTCATTTTCCGAAGAACCAAAAAGGCTAAGAAAAAAGCTAGAGGCTAAATCATAAATTTTGAGGCTAAATGCAAGAAAAAAAGGATAAATCTAGCTTTAAAAAAGCTAAAATGGCAACGCTGGCACACACATAAAGTAAACTTCAGAGAAAGACACTTTCATTAAACTAAAATGTCATAACATATTTGCCATTGAAAATAGATTTTATTTAAAATCATAAAAAAATACGAGTATAAACATTTCACACAGAATAAAAAAAATGTTATTTATGTATCCATGAAGAACATAAAAAATAAAGAAAACATGCCATAAATATAGAAACAATATTTTATTTTATTTAATTTTTTTTCTTTTTTTGAATATTTACTTGTAATAAACATTAAATCAAACGCGTAAAAGTGTAAATAACAAATGAAAATATAAATAATATGACTAATGTAAACATGCTCATCATATAGCAGCAGACTTCTGATATATTACACACATTCCTTAGTAATCCAGCAAAACATGAGGGTTAGTGCTTAGAAGAAAAAGAGAAATAAAACAATCACTTACTTAGTAAGCAAACAATCAATTGAAAATAATTAACTAGTAGAACTTGATTAGTAATTGGCAGTGAATGTCAAATGCATGACGTGTATCTCTCATTGTGAATATCGAGAGTGGTAAAAAATTCAGATGCGATAATGGAATTTTTGAGTTGTGACAATAGATATTAGATTAGATAGAGTGAAAAATATTCTCCTTTATTACGAGTGTCTTTGTCAGGTATAAAACATATGGCCAGTGCTGGAATTGCAGGACTAAATTTCCATAAAGCAGCTACAATTAGAAAAATACTTTTTACTAAGTTCACTGGCAAAGCTATTTATTATGTTTAAAAATTGGTTTGTTATTGCTATAAGCATCTCGATGCCTTGGCAGACATGTTACTAAGTTATTCATACCGCGACATGAAGGCCATGTGAGACTTCTTCTGCATGCACTTTTCATGCTTTACTATGCAAACAAGAGAAACTACATTTAAAAAACTGGTGGACAGCCGAAGTGGGCATCTGACAGTCAAGGAGACTCATTAACACCTACATTTTAGGGCAGAAGTTGTTTTGAGCCTCATTAGAAATGGCATCAAACTCTACTTTGAGTTGCTAATAGGCCTTTGTAGAGATTCAATTACGAGTGCCACATGAGTAAAATCGGTGTGCTAAATACTAAAAATAACTTTTCTCACTTCTGTCAAAGAGGACGGAAAACATTAGAATATATTCTGTGTGAGTGCACAGTGGTTGTAAAACGTAGGAAGAGGTGGCTAGAAAATACGACACTGGACGCAGAGGACATTGATATAATGAGTCCTACAACAATCACCAGATTCGTAAGCAGCGTCATATTGTAGCTGGAAACTGGGCTGTAAAATAGATCTAAAAGATCGTGGTATAATTAAATACATAGTAAATTGTAAGAATTTAATTCTGTAGATGAAATGAATAAATCAATAAATAAAAGATTGTATTCTGTACCTTATACGTGATTGTACAGCTCTGTTCGCTACCTACAGACAGGCCCTACAGTTGTAGCTCCTTATATGTTGCTGTTATACAATCACATGTATATATTTGAAATTCTTAACTTTTTGTTTGTTGGGTATACATATTATTACTAGACCCAGTACACTGAGACCCAAGCATACCGGTTATATACCCTTACACACATAAATGTACGCATAGTTAGTTAATAATAAAAAATGAATATAAGAATTATGAATGAGTTATAAATTTTATTCTTATTATACAATTTTCTAGATTGAAATGAGTTTATTATGAATACTATTTTCCAGCAGGCTTAGCAAACTACAGATGAAAGAAAACATCTAATCTACTCATACACACGCCAGAACAGAGACAATAATAAAAATACAATGACATAATAGAGGCAATGAAGCGCATCCTGTAAAATCACTTTAAGCATGTAGTAAACTTTAAGTATATTTCTGCTCTTTGGCTTCTCATTATAATAGTAACAACAAATTTTATTATTACCTGCGCCATCATAATAAGAGTTGAATAAGAACACTAGCAATATTTTTTTTATTTACGCCTAAAAACCTTTTCATATACTGGAATGGCAAACATGTAGTTTATTGCTCACGTTTCAAAATTTTATTTACAGATTTAAATCTTTATAATGAAACTGAGCACTTACGAAAGTATAATAGAAATAAAAGAAAAAGCAAATGAAATTTTATATTAAAAAAAAAAAAAAAACAAAACAAATTTAAAATATGAAGAAGATTAATGAACACATAAAAGTATACTCGAGTGTATATGAATTCGAGTAAAATGATGTGTGATGAAATAAAGGCTTAAATAAAGTAGCCAAAAACAACGTAAAGTTCTTGCTTATAAATTGATTTCTGAAGTCATGTCATATTCAAACTATTTTGGCCGCAATGACATGATGACTTGTTACCGTACACTAATACTAACTCTAAATCAAGTTAAGTGTGCTGCTCATATTGTTTAATAAATAGCTCAATTATATGTAAGGAAAGGAATCTATTACACCCAAAACACGTCCACGTGGCAATGCTTGAGGTTTTAATTAAAATCTTTTGTAAGTAATGAATTAGTAAACAAAGGATTGTCTTAAGCGGCCCATACACGACAGCAGCTTACATTTTCAATCAAGTAAAGTAATAAGTTCGAAGTTCGAAGCCGGTTCAAAATTAATTTCATTAAAGAAAAAGTCCTTAAAGGGTCTTTATGAATAAATTTTGTGCAACACAATTATACATGGTTTTAGACCAGAGCAACTTAAAACTGTTCATAAAGTATTTTAAAGCTCTGATATCAAATTTTGAATTTTATTTTGATTACCTCGAATTACCTCGCTAATATCAATAAGTACAACACCAAGACTAGGACCACACACGGCAAGTTTAGTTGGGCAATTCTTTCTCAATTCTTTTTTAAAATTTTCGTTTTGTCCACTCACAAATTTTTTATTTCGGCAATTTTAGCATTCTTATTCATCCATTCCAGCTACCTGTCTTCTTTTTTTTACATCTTTATAAAAGATACGAAGAGAGAACAAAAGGAAATTGCCGAGTACGAGCAAGTTTGTACTCCTTTCCATTTCTCTTTCCTCTCTCTCCTACAAAATCAAGAATTGCCCAACTAAAATTTGCTGTGTGTGGTCCTGATCCAAGAAACTGATACCATCAGCATAATATAATTTAATCTAATTTATTGTCATAGACCATAAAAGAAAGGCGACCTGACCTATAAAAAAAACCAAGACTTCCCAAAAATCTTGCAATCATTGTGGGATATATTTTCGCTACATCTTCTGTGAGGCTGGCTGGTATCTCTAATGACACTAAATTAACCGTATGTGACTTCAAAAATGGTTTTCAAAAAATAGTTTTCTTTAATTTTAAACTAATGAAACATGATCTGCTATAATTTGTTTATCATCAGCTAAAAATTTAAATAGAGTTTAATTTAATTAATTCAATTAACTCAAAAAGTAGGTGTGTTCTAGTTTGTTTTCATAAAGCTTAGTTTTGATTGTGTGTCAAGTGAAAAGTAAATTTATTATTTCCCCATTTCTTAAATTTCATCTGCCATTACAAACAATATTTATACATGACTTTAAGGAAACGTGCCTTCGAATTGCCATTCAAGCATAACCAAAACAAAAACTTGTTATTTGTTACCAAACGAGCGGCATAAGAAACTTTTCAACTTTTCAAAAGATGCAGTGAACAATTGTCGAATTGAAAATACAAGCCCCCATATCAAAACAAAAAATAAGTTTGTAAATATTCACAAATATTACAAGCACACAAAATCAAAACTTTCACACATTGTTAACATGAAAAAGTTTAAGTTTATATGAGTGCCTTTATGCCATGCCGTTCACGTAAATACTTAAAATTATAGCATTTAGACAAAAGTAAAGGAAAAAGTAGCAGTTAAACCGACTAGTGCTTACACTTTTTTAGATAAAAAATATATTAAAGGGAACTTCTTTAAGTTTAACAATAGAAATAATTAGAAATAATTATTAATGAGGTACTAAGATTTACACAATCTTCTAGTTTAATAAATGAATTATTTAAAATACTATTTGTAAAATAAAACAGAGTTAAGTGTAATATTATAAAAGTAACAAACAAAATGATAACTTTGAATATTTTTTTAAACAAAAAAAATATGCCAAGTTAGCCAAATTTGTTAGCAGAAAAAAAAACAAAATCATACATTTTCTTTGGGCTAAATAGGATAATAATACAGCCCCAGCAAAATGGGACAACTAAAGTTTATTCAAGCATTTTGATTTTGTAAAATGGCTTAGAAAAACACGAATCACTTCATCATCAAAAATTTTTTTTCTTTTTCAACTTTTTTTATTACTTTTTTACACATAATCGACTTTATACTTTAATATTTTCAAATCATTCTTATCTGATGCTAAAGAGGTTGTTTTTCTTATTGGCTTTTTTGTAGACAATAAACTAGTAGAAGTGAGTGTATGCGATATTCGCTGTTCCAAAATTTTCATTATCAACATGGAATACAACTCTCTTTGCTCTTATTTACTTATGTAAAATTTTAACATTTTGACACGTTTTGAAATAGAAAGATACATAAATAAATGACACATCAAGGGCACATCAAATATTATTTATTTGAAAACATAGCAATGGCAACTACTATAAAGAAGAGCCAAAAGCTTAACAAGTATTATAAATAACTAACAGTTTTCTGTTACAAGCCAAAAGCTTAATATAAAAACAAATACACTGAGAGAATTTTGTTTATATATTTATCATCTGAATTAATCAAATGAAAAATTCACAATATTTTTTCATCAATTACACTTTTCATTAATTAATACAATGAAATATTGCATTTGTTTAAAGAAATAAATTCTTTAATTCACATGAATTGTTAAATATTTATTTCATTGAATTAATTTAAAAATGTTAATGAAATCGTTTCATTGAATTTGTGAAATATTTTCGTTTCAGTATAGCATTTGCTTAATGGGTACAAAAATAACAAAATCTTAAACTTGTTAAGAAGAAAATGACGTGAAAAAGATTTTTTTTATTTTTCGTTCGATTAATTTTTACGGTTTTAAAAATTGTAAACTGACTTATGAAATAATCCGTTCATGTTGGTAATTATTTTCAGGTAAACTCAATTATTTTTTAATTATGTGTTGATAATTGATTTTAGGTATCAATATTACTGATTTGAAAGAATACTCATCTTTAACAAAGAATTGAATTCACACAATGTTTATCGCATTATAACTCATTTTAATTAATGCGGATTTTTGGGCGGTAGCCTTATTGGCTCTTTGTTTTTTAAGACCAAAGACTAAAGATACAACTTTAATAACAGCTTTAATTTAGACCAAATTGAACACTGAGAATGGTGCTAAGTACCTCACAATGGGCATAACACATGGTTTCAGGATATGGTCATCTTTTGCAGAACAAATATGAATTAGTTATCAAGCACATGCGATTTAACGCTACTCAAATTATTCGTAAAAGATATAGCTTGTATTCAAAGAAAATTAAAGTACACTTGAAATCGATATTATGACAATTTGTATGAAAAATTTGTCATAATTTATACTTAAAGTCGTTATTAGTCTCTTTGAATACCAGCCTTAGTCTTTACAAAGAAAATTTCTCCTTCCAAATTCTATTTTCATTGATTTCCTTTTCCAAAGGCTCAGCTTTAATCCAGAGCTTAATAAATCGCTATGAGCTAAAAACATTTGAGGACTGGGTCATGTCTTGCATCAAGACATGATCTAGTGATCAAGATCATGTGGTTTGCGCACTTTAGCGGGCGTATTTGGATATATATGGTTATTGAGGAGGTGAAGAAAAAATTCCCCCTTCAAAATTACTATTTTTAAAATAATTCAAATGCTTAACTCTTATCTGGTCTTAGTAAAACCACAGGTGGAGACTTGAATGAAGAAAATGGTAGGTTCAGTCTTGTGACTTCTAATATAGCATTTCAAATGTTTGCCCGTTCTTACACCCAGAGAAAAAATGACACCATCCGCTGTCAAAATGACAACAAACGGTGTCAATAGTGTATAAACCACGTTTGTGCTCACTTTGACAACACATGGTGTCATTTTAACAACGCATTATTACAACATAGCGTTATAGAATTGACAGCGAATGGTGTCAAATTGACAGAGTACTGGTGTCGAAATGATCCCATACGGTTGTGGAAATGACAACATGCATTGTCATTTCCACAACATTCGTTAACAAATAGACAACGTGCGCTGTCGAAAAAAGTAAAATCGTAGCTTTTTTTTCTAAGGTGACAACCAACCGTTGTAATTTTGTGCATACTTGTTAAAAAATTAAAACGCTCGTTGTTAATAAAATAGATCATATACGTTGTTGATATTGCAACGCGATTTTTCTCTCAGTGTAGTGAAAAAAGGCTTTTTTTTTAATTATTCATTTTTAAAACCAATGATATTTCTTGAAATGTCTCTAGGTAAAAATAATATTTAATAAAACAACAGAACGTATTTAAATAGGTATTCATGTGAACTCACCTTCAAAAGTGAAGTCACAAAACAGAAACAAACATAAACACTGGCTGCTTCACATTTCAATTAAAGCGAAATAGATGAAAAGAAAAAAAAAACAAAAAAACTAAATCCTGTGTGTAACAGATTACAATACAGAAAGAAGAATCGATAAATGAAACAAATAAAATTGGCCCAAAACCAACTGGAAATTAATATGCACAACTGCACACGCAACAATCTAAAAATCTTAAATTTTTAAATTGTTCTTTGGGTGCCATATACATGTGTGTGTATGCGCTTGTGCATTTATTACTATGTGGGTTACCTTTTCAAAGCACAACAACATACATAAAACGTTCGACCTAAAAGCCAGTAAAAATCAAAAATATTCAATTAATATGTGTGCACGAGCATGTACGAGTATGTACAAACACATTTTACGCAACCTATGTACAACAAACAAAACAAGCCAACAACAAAAATGAGGTAAAAGATTTTGATTTTGCATGCTCATACAACCAGTTCCTGTTTACATTAGATAATGCAACCAAACAATACGTTGATCATACCACGAACAAAAAGTTGCTGCATCCTGACTAGAGAGCTTTAGACATGCAAATGTAAATTTTATTTTTTTTCGCTTCCCTTTCATGTGTGTATGCGTGAGTTTTGCTTTTTTTTTTGTTTTGGTAATCGATTCAGTTTTACATACATATTTAAGCAACAACAAAATGTTGGCTATTGTACACATGCCAGATACGTGATTTTCAAAGTCATTCTTTAACACAAATTCGCATTAATGAATGTCCTTCGATTTTGGCAGGGTTGCAAAACAAAAATAATACAAAAACAATAGAATTTTTAAAGCAAATAAAATAGAAAAACTGTAAGCAATTTTTTTTATATTTAATGGGTGTTTAACTGTGTTTAAAAAGAGACGACAAACAAAATGTAAAGATTTAAATTTCGAGTTTATTTATAAGAAAGTTTTTAAATATGCGAGGCAACAAGGCAACAAGGCAATACCGGCCATGTGTTTTATAAAGAGTTTTTTTTTTTTTGAGTTGGCATTGTTGCGATTCTCTTTCCACTTCCTAAAAATTAACTTAACAGAGCTCCAAGATAGCTTACAGAATGGTTGTTCTGGGCCAATAAATCTATTAGCCGCCCCTTTTCTTGCGAGTTCGTCTGCCTTCTGATTGCCTAAATATTCACTATGACTTAGCAGCCATACCAAGTAAACCTTGTTATTAGATGCTAGTCTTTTTAGAAGTTTTAGGCAATGCCAGACCAGTTTTGATCTTATCTCAAAGGCACTAAGTGAATATAGATGTGACTGTTATTTGTGTCTCTTTCTAGTTCCTCTCTTAGGCAAAGCTCTACGGCATGTAAATATTTCGGCCTGAAAAACTGAGTTCTCTTGACCCATACTGGCAGATAAGCTTCTTTTGTAGTTTAGACCAAATACCCCTGTTTCAATACCTTCAACCGTTTTCGAGCCATCTGTGTACCATACATGTCATCCAACACCGGTCTTGGGTCTGTTCTGTTCCCAATTAACCTTATTTAGGAATGTGACCCTGAAATTACGAGTCTGATAGTGATTGCTTAGAGTTACAAATTTCACACCTATTTCAGCAATTTCTGTAAAAAGAGAGTTGAGTGCGCGATAAGAGTCCTCCGCATCTCTCAAGATGATAATTAATGGAATGGAGGAAGGTTTAGCAAGACCTCAAAGGCAGCGGTCGGAGTAAACCTCATTGCCCCTGTTGTATAGACGCTGGCTAATCTTTGAATTCTACTGATCCTTGCCTGCGCTGAGAGGCATAGACTATCAGCAGTGGCTCTACAATGCGATTACTCACGGAAAGTGAATGGAAAGATCAAAAATGTAGGAAAAAATACAAAATTTCGCAAAAGTAAAATGTGTTTTAGCTTTTATTTTTCGAAAATAATTTCGTTTTATTTATTGAAAATTTATTTTGGTTTTAAAAAATTAAATTTTTTCTCATCACCAACAGCTGAAAAATTAATACATATCATTCACAATAGGCAATTTCTAAATTCACAATTAAATAATATTTCATTCCGCTAAATGTTCCTTTCCGTGTGGAATCAATAATACGACCCAATATGTACTTGTTTTTTGTAAAAATTTTAATAAAATATTTTATTTTTAATGAGAGTATTTATGTACTGTACTGCACTTAAGCACTATAAAGGTCTGATCAATGTTGGTAACAATTTTGATTACAGATTTTGCTAAAGTAAATTTTTTAGTTTTCCCATAATAATGAAAATTGTACTGTTTTATTACTCTACATAAAATTTAAGCTGTGTATAATGCCTTATGTAGGTTGTGTCAATTTGTACATGTACAAACAGCATCTCTTATGCGTTTGTGTTTAACTAAAACTTTAAAAGTCAATATTTTTAAACTTATACTTCGAAACACTCATATACTGGCATCAAAAGGTCAATCTGACTTTGCTTTGCTCTTTCCTCGCTTCACTCATCAATGCATTCATTTAATGGCAAATCTCCATATACACATGTAGCATGTAAATGCATTTAAAATTTTCCTAGAATAACATGCTTGAATATTTTAAGGCAAGAACTATACAAATGTTCTTTAATATCTTTAATATGGTCAATTCGTATTCACATGCATGTCTATGAAATACCTAAAAACAAGCAAAATCGAACTAACGTTTTGCAAATTGATGTTTAGATGTACATAAACTCCTTCACCTTAAGCCTTGTTAGCCAACAAACCAATTATTTGTCACTTAGCTGGTCATGCAAGACACTTTTTTTAGAATTTTATTTAGAATTTTGTCTTGCTGCAATTTTATTTTCATGTTTTTTTAACTTTTTCAAAGTTGAAAAAAAGTAATGTTTTTGTAAAACAACAAAAAAAAAAGGATTAAACAAACAAAGAATTATAAAATTTGTTTTACATGGAATTAAAATTGATGTCAAAACGCATGTTTTGGTTTAGTAAACCAAAATTGTTATATTTAATTGAAAATGTTTTACAGAAATATTATTTCGAGTTCCAATTCAAATTTATTACATTTTAAATACTTTTACACATGCATTTGTAAAAGTTAAGAACAATTTAAATCGAATTATTGCTCATCCCTCTGAAATATGAATAATTAAAATGTTTTCTTTAAAACTTTTCTTTAACAATTAAATTCGAATTAAATATTTGACTTTTGTATTCAAACATAAATAGTATTTTAATATAATTAAGTTTGCTCACATAGACAAGTGCTTACAGAAATACGTTTGTGAGTTTGATGGTATTAGTATAAAAAATTTAACATTCAATAGGCCATTAATAATAAGGCCTTCGGCAGTATCTCTAAAGATGTGCTCATGAGTCACGTGTGATGATGAATAAATTAAATACTAACTGGGGCCAAATTAATGCATTTGATGTCGATCTAAATTTTAATTTCAAATGTACTAAAATGTAGAATTAGAATGAGGAGCAAAAACAAGTCACCTCTCAAGTTAAAATCCTCCCTGAGTATTCATTAAGAATTCAAAGACTTTCTTGCATGATTTGTCGCAAAATTTGGCCACTGAAAACTAAAAATAGTTTCTGCATGAAACGGCTAGTTTATTAAGCTTGATTTACATTTTATATCGATATTTCGCTCCTTAAGAGGCTACGCAAGTTGGAAATGAAATATCGCTATAAAATATAAATTTATATAAAACAACCTCAAGCTTAATAAACTAGCCGTTTTAATTAAAAAGATAAAGGTCAAATAAACTAACAAATAAATAATGTCTGCATTGTTAGAACTACATAAACTTAAGTCTTTTTTAAGCAACAAGAGTATATTTACAAGTAAATAAAAAAAAATTCGTGACTGACTACATTTACTGGAAAACTTAAAAATTTATGTTTTTAACAGCAAGAATATAGTAATAACTTTGAAATTACATACATTCCTTTAACGGATACAAATCTTCTTTGCCAACTTATCACAGGCTAATTCAATATCTTCCAAAAGCTCGATGAACCGATTGAAAATACCTAATAAAAGAGAACAAATAACACAACATGCTCACATAGTGAAATCAGATATTGCATTGAAGTATAGTAATGTGGTTTACCATCAGATTGTGTTGATTAGGGTGTCTCAAGGAAGAAGATAAAAAGAGGTAACATAAGCCCTCTGGTGTGGCCATTTTATGACAGCTGTGAGGCAATTGCACAACAGAAAAGAATAAGAAAATATCAAGAGTGATTGCATGACGTGAAAAGGAGAAGGTAACTAAATAAGAAATTGACAAGCAAGAAGAGAAGTGTTTAGAAGAAAAAGAAGAGTTATACACAACTTAAACTAATTGCTGCTTTCCACTAAGTTATATACACCGCCTACTCTTACAGTTTACAGCCCAAAAAGGCCTGGCAAATAACACTTACCAGAATAAAGTTCACGTTGTATTTCTAGCGTTCGACAGTTTAGTGTTCGACTGTCTCCTCTTTGTCTTCATTCTGGCAACTTGTACAGTAGTCATTTGATGGCAAGCTCATCCTCTTCGCATGATTGCCAAAGTGACCGAGACCATATTACTCAATTGAGTTGTAATATATCACTAATATTGCGATTATAATCCACTTTAGACCAGATCATCTCTATGCTTATGTTTTATACAGAAAGATATTTTCGATCTCTTGTTTACAGGCCGGGAGAAGGCTACCGCAGCATATATGAATGTCGTGCTCTGGCAGCCTAGACCTTTTACAATTAAATTTGCTGTTATTTTTGAAAGTGCTACAAGACCACTTTTTTTCAATGAGTTAGATCTTACTAAAACTTCCACTAAATCATTTTTTTTTAAAGTGGACGTATACCACTTTCAAAAATAACAGCACTGTTCAACGCTGATACAATTTTCAAGAATATTTGTATTCGCTTTCGACTAATTAAAATGTTCTGATTATGGAAATGACACTCGTTGTTTTTCTAGGAGCTATAATTTTTGAGATTTTGAAAACTATTCGTATTTGGGGTGGCGGTGTATATAATTTGCAATCACTCGAGAACTAGCTCTCAGAGGATCTTTTTCTACCTCAAGACAGAAGGGGCCTTACACAGCTGTAACGAATTACACTTAACCTACACTTAATATGAGTACCAAGTGTGAAGACAATTACAAAGCAGTCCAATTACAAAATTTTATTTTTTTTTTATTACTTCATTTATCACTGTTAACAAGATATAAAATACTTCACTGAAAAAAGGGAACTCTGTTATAACATGATGCATAAGGCGATTTTCCTTCTCTATATATTTTTTTTTTTTTGTCTTACATGACAATATTCAAAGAAAATTATTTTTAAAATAACAAGAGCCTAAATTTTGTCTTTACCTAATTGAATTTCGTGAATTCGAATTTTTTTTCTATTATGACTTTTTTAGAGCTAAAGAGCTGCTGCTACAGCTCTATCAATTGAAAATTTAAAACTTTAAAATAAATTGAAAAAACCTTATTTGGGCTTCACTCCCTCTAAACTAAAGGAGGCTAACAAAATGAAAGTTAATTAAATTTTAATGGACCTTAGGTTATTTTCTTATTTATTATTGTTTAATTTAATTTTAATTTGTTCAATGAATATTTATTTTTTTTAAAAAAAAGTGCAATGCAAAATGTCAAGAGTATGTATGTACTCGTATGCTCATGTTTATGTACATAATTTGTCACCTATTGAAATCATAATTAAGAAAAGATGGTTGGGGGCACACACAGTTAACCTTTGTAACCCACATTAAGGCCAAAACATTTTTCTTTAATTAAGTTTTTGGCTCTCATACTTATGAAATAAAAATCTTTTTGAAGACCATCAACTCTTAGGAAATAAATTTAAATAAAACAATAAAATAATAATAACGAACTTAAAAGCTAAAATGTAAAAGCCTAAAGCAATATAATAAATTAAATTATTTAAACTAAAACCCATTAAAATTTTTCCTAAACCAAAGTTGTACATTTTACTACAAAAAAACAAAGCAAATTATTAGAAGTTGTCAATATAATTTTGTAGGCCACAATATCGAATGACAACCATCGAAGATGAGAAACAGACTTGAAGTTTAAATTAAAATTATTTTTGTTCAGTTTTTTTTTAATTAAAATTGTGTAACAAAAAATAGAGCTTGAAAATCTAAACACAAAAATCATATTGTTTTTATTAAAAAGGTCGTATAAGTAAATTTTTTTTTCGTTAATCCTTTTAATTTGTCAAAAATATTTTACGTTCGTTACGTGGTTATAATTTAAATCACCTGAACACAGACTTACAAATGCTCACTCATACACCCACATTTCTCTAATTAATACCATCATCACTTCTGTGACATGTGCAGCAATTACTGCTTCAAGCAAGTACGCTAGTAATTGTATCAAATGCATTTTTTTTCAATGATTTCAACTACAATTTATTTAATTATTGATGAGATTTTTCATCAGCTTTGCTAACTACACTTGACAGAAAGCTGTAAAGTTGTTTAAAGCGCACGGTTTCCTAGTCATTATACTTTTTTTACATCAAACGACCACAAATATTCGATAACTTATTCACTTGAATTGAACACACAAAAAAAAGGGTCACAACAGAGTAGAAAAATAAAATGTTAATGCACATTCGTGTTTAAAAATTTTAATAGCAAAACCAACAAAACACACATACACAAGTACTGACAGGAAATGAACGAGTAATTGCGTATACGGGTTATACCCTGCAAGCAATTTGAAATTTTTTTTTCCAAATATTTCTGATTTAATAAGTTTTACACAAAAATAGCAACAAGTAAAAGAGAGGTAAACAATATATGATAATTTCAGCAGCAACCTCTTCAACGATTTGCAAAAATTATTTACTTCTGCATAAACTTTTGAGTTGCTGTGTACGAGCTATAAGACTAATTTTTTACAAATCTGACATTATCAACATCTGAGAATATTGGAGACAACTTATTAGACAGAAAGAAACTATGCGGCATTAAAAAATTTTAGTTTAAAATATTAGGCTTCATTACGAGTGTCGTTGTCGTGACGAAAACAGTGATAAAGAGTGTTTTTTATAGACGTATAGAACTTTAAGTTAGCATTACTGTTCAAGATGGCAACCGACTTAACAGCTGTCAAGTGATTTTTTCTCAGTTTGGTTTGGCAATTCATCATGAATAGACTCACGCCTGAACAACGCTTGCAAATAGTGCAATTTTGTTTCGAAAATAATGGTTCATAATTTTGATTTTCATAAGCGAATTTTGTTTAGGGATGAAGCGCATTTTTGGTTGAATGGCTACGTCAACAAACAAAAATGCCGCATTTGGAGTGAAGCTAATCCTCAAGTGTATGTCGAAGCACCGTTACATCCAGACTGACTGTTTGGTGCGCTTTATGGACTGGTGGAATCATTGGTCCGTACTTCTTCAAAAACGATGATGGCCAGAACGTTACAGTCAATGGTGATCGGTATAGAGCCATGATTACTAACTTTTTCATTCCTGAATTGAACAACCATGATGTCCAGGAGCTGTGGTTCCAACAAGAGGGCGCAACATGTCACACAGCTCGTGCCACAATCGATTTATTGAAAGACACGTTTGGTGACCGCCTAATTTCACGTTTTGGACCTGTGAATTGGCCTCTAAGATCTTGTGATTTAACACCGCTAGACTACTTTCTGTGGGGCTATGTAAAGTCATTGGTCTATGCGGATAAGCCACAAACGCTTAACCATTTGGAAGACAACATTCGCTGTGTTATTGCCAATATACGGCCACAAATGTTGGAAAAAGTCATCGAAAATTGGACGTCCAGATTGGACTACATCCGAGCCAGCCATGGCGGTCATATGCCAGAAATCATATTTAAAATGTAATGCCACAAGATTACCTTTCGGATAAATAAAATTCATGTCAATCGAATAATCCATCGTTGTTTTATTGCAATTTAAAGTTATATACGTCTATAAAAAACACCCTTTATGTGGCAACACCGGTCATATAACTTACTACTACGACAGCGACACTCGTAATTAGTCCTATTATATTCCTTAAATTTTTAATTAAGTCAATTAAGTTTTTAGTTGAATCCATTAAATTTTTAATTGAATCAATCAAAACCATAATTTTTTTACTTAAAAAATTGTCATATTGGTTTAATATGGCGGATAGACGAAATACCTGCAGATATGTAGGTAAGCTGCGAATAACCAATAAGCAGTCCCCTGATCATGAGTGGCTGAAAAGGTCTTTATTGCGATCAGACACCGTCTTCAACTATGTGTCACTAATATGGTCAGCCTGGTGGCCTGCTGGCAGTCCCAGTTCCAAGATCTTAAAATTAAATGATTACCAAAACCTAAGTTTTCAAAGGTTTTGTCGTGAATTTATGTAACTTCTGGGTAAATTTTTCCATGATTTAAATTTGTATGTTCACTGATAGCAAATTCGTTAATTTAGGCAACGTCAGGTTTTCATTATTTTAATAAAAAATTTCATTAGTAAAATGAAAAACTATCGTTTAATATGTAAAATGTCTTCCTTTACATCCCGAATACGGAGTTTTTTTCACTTTGTTTTTTTTTTTTATTATGAATTACAAATCTCTCACTTTCTTATGAAAACATATATTGTGATTTCTTTGTGTTATAAACACCTCTTTAGCAGGTATCATTCAGACTAGCCTTAAATGTGCTATTCTTGATAGCAATCACATACGGAATGCTTAAAGGGTCATGTTAACCAATACATTTGAGTTTAAATCCAAAATATGTGTACATGTAATGTATGTAAGTATTAATGATATAACATGCTTTTAAACATCTTCTTTATATAATTTTTTTAAAACGGGTGAGGCAAAAGTTCCGCTACCATTTTGTTGCCTATAACTTTCCTCAAATGTTTTCATAAAAAGTTTGTTTGGTCTTTACATTTTTTTTTTTTCGTTATGATTGGAAAATGATTAAATTGTTAAATGGTGACCGCGATTCGCTATGCAACTGTCGGCTCTTTTTAAGGCATTTTTCATGACATCCTGCAACAACTCAAGATGAGTTTCTTCAATTTTATTTACATAAACTTTTATTTTTAAAAAACCTCATAAGAAAAAGTCAGGTACTGGAGATCTGGCTGGCCATGCTAAAGCATGGAAAAACGTCATTCAATAATTGAATTTTTGAACTAGCTGTGTGTGCTGTGGCCTTATCTTGCTGAAACCACATGTCCTCTAGTCCTTGCTCTTCCATTTGAGGCACAAGAAAATTTCGAATCATGTCTTGCTACCGTTCAGCAGTAACAATAACTTCAACACCTTGGTCATTTTCAAAAAATGAGAACCAATAATGTTTCCAGCACACAATTGTATTTAGTGGATGCAATGATGTTTCATAAATTAATTGATGATTCTATATTCAACAAAACCGAATGTTTTGCTAATTGGCGTGGCCACTGAGAAGGAAATGGACTTCATCGCTTATTATCAATTTAGACGAAAAATCTTTAATTTCACCGACAGCCTTAGGATTGAATTACTGTACTCAACTCGTTGATCAGGATCTCTATTTCTGCTCGTTCTTGTGGCATATATTTTTTCCATAATAGTGGTTAAAGCGAAACTGAGCTAAACATCACATAACTAAAATGGCGCGCATTTTCCCCACCTTGTATGTTCAAACTTGCATGCATGCCGGCATAAACATATCTACCTACATGCATGCATGAATTGTTTTTCTTGCAACTTTGACATTCCTATAGAGTTTATATACTATACGTAACTGAACCAATTGATTTATATACCCATAGTTTGCGTGTAGCTTTTATAGATTCATGAAACTTTTTGGTTCAACAATATTTTACATTCACTAAAATCATTACTGACAACCAATGCGCATTACCGCTGCCTTAAAAGTGGCTGACCACTACAACCAAATATGTTTTAGGTTCTTTTTTTTAACACACTCATACACACACAAGCACAAATTATAATGATCCTGTGTGCTCATACGTACGAGTAGCATGTGTTTTTAAATCTATTTGAGAGTCAGTGAATAAAAATGCATTAATTGTAATTTTGTTTAAAAGAATTAAATAAAATGTTACATTCACGTTTCTAAATAAAAATAATTTTTTTTCTATTGAAAAAAAAAATTATGAATTAAAAAAATATATTTAATTTAAATGTTATATTTTGCCATATATTATGTTATGGACAAAATGGAAATAAATTTAATGTAGCATGACCAAACAAAAAAAGTTGAAATCTAACAAATATAGTGCGAAATTTAGTCCTTTATTACGTGAGTCTGTTAACAAATAAAATTTTAATTGTTAAAAAACCCATGCAAATAAATACAACCAGTGTTTATTAAAGTAATTCATGTTTTTGCTAGCTTGTGAATCAACCACGCTCATGTTTACGCAAACTTTTCAATGATTAATTGTCACTCACAACTGTTCAGAAAAATGTGTGTCCTTAATTAATTTAGGCCTGAAATTATGCCTTGAATTTTTTGATTTAACTCTGCTAATAATGATAGCAAAGGCATGAGCGACTTTGTAAAGTATTGAAAGGCTGTGTCTATTTGGATGAGTTTTTAACGATTAAAATTCTATTTGTAAACTGATTTCTTTAAAATTTAGGGCACACGCTCACATAATAAAGGTCCGGACCGGGCGAGACCGGTTACATTTTCATGTCAGCTATTTTCACCTGGTCTTTTACTAGATCCTTTACTCGGTTCTTTACTCTTTGAGTGGTAATTCTTAAGAATTCTTACGTTGTACTTCGCCTTTTGCAACTGACCACTACTTGTTGAAATACATGTTTTCTTATGAACTTTGTCCCATACAGTTTGTCTCCATCAACGCAAAACAATAAATTTGAGCAACTTATAGCTTTTACCACACTCGTACGTTCCGTGAAGTTGTCCAAGTCGATTTTAAATGGAAAATAATGCATTTAGCAAACCAACATAAGAGAAACCTATTGAAAACTATTACGTTAATCTTAAAAAAAATCTATTTCAATTATTCTTGTGTGTGTTGGAGAAACTTTAAATAGAAAAACAATCTGAATACTCAGCTTTCCGGCAGGAAAAGGTTTAATTAACAAATTTAAAATTTTTTTTATATGTTCAAGATATTTTATTTTACGTTACTACTGCTAAAGTCATGCATAACATTCCAATTATTGTCCTTGCGACTGTATTCCACCAGCGAATTCTATTTAAGTGAGAAAATCAATTTATAAAATGTATTAAATTATTGCAAATAATTCATGATGATGATGCGTGCATGTATTTACATATTTAATGATAATTATTTACAGCAAATAAATTTATATATAAAAATAACTGAATAGAATAATATCACTGGTATTTATATATGCTCGTATGAATATTAAAAATAAAAATATATGCAAGTAAATAAGGTATTATTGATGAATTTCTATAAATTGTAATAAATTCTGTTATCGAACCACAAACACCAAACAAAATAAAAATAAAACACTGATGCTCACATGCATGATTGCATGCAATTATGCACAGCAAACACAGTATTTGTGAGTCACATTTGCTTTAATACAAGTTAGTGGATGCATGTGTGTTTGTTTGTGCAGATCATTTCCGGTGGAAAATTTAAAAAAGTTTTAATTTTAAAATATTTAATCACTTCAACGAAAATGGAGAAAAATAAATAATGAGTGTGTAGGAGTGAGTACTCGTAAGTACATGCATATACTGTATGAGATTGCATTAGAGAGAGAGAGAGAGAGAGAGAGAAGAGAGAGTATGTACTTTTATATAAAGTAAATTAATAAAGACCTGGGCCGGTAATAGGCTACAGCTTTCATTAATGCATATTAAGTATAAAAAAAACTGTAAATACATAACAAAATTGTTGAAAAGATGCTGCATGTTACGGTATGCACTCGCACACATACAATCAAATTTTTGACAAAATCTCAATTTCAACACGGCACACAATACTGCAAAAAGTTACTATTTAAAGCTAACAAAAGTAAAGCATCCCCAGTTGATGATACAAATGCTGCCGCAAAGGATTTTCCGAAAGCGTCGCTTTCTGGGAGTAATATAAATTTTTCTATATTTTAAATAAAATCGAATATACATACATACGAGTATGACTATCGAAAGTCCCATATAAACTATCAAACACATTACAAAAGGAAGCTATAGCCCTTTCCGTCCCGGGCTACACAAACATGTAGGTAAATTTAACGTATTTGGAAGAGAGAAGTTTATGTATAAAAATGTCTTATTTTTATATATTTATATTTTGTACAAGTGAAATCCCAAAAGCACACACATGTGTATGTCCTGTTTCTAAGGACATGAGCTTTGTATGGACATAAAAAATACATTTTTACGTTATTTTAAAACGAATTAACTTATACCGAAAATTTAATTGAATTTCTTGGAACTAAAAGGGATAGATATTTATAATAGCCCATAATCAAAAAATTTAGGGACTTAGATCGTTTTTAAAAAGATGCCGAATTTTTAGGGAATATGATTGAAAAGATGACAGAGCGTTTGAATAATTTAACGTGCATTAATGGTCTTACAGATCAGTTTAGTACATAAGTTTGAGGAAGGGGGAAGGAAAAGTTTCTTCTTGTTGCTTGCTTTTAAAATATAGGCACCAAGGAACAGCAGCAACATTAACAACAAACATCATAAAAATACACAAACATAAATCATTTGTAATGCCAAAAAAAAATTACACAAAAGCATAGAACGTTTCACAGGATCGCAAATTGCAGTAATGAAACAGCATAGATGTTTTACCTCAAAATAACGGTGGCAAATTAAAAATAGTAACAATGTAGTCTCTACAATGACAGATTTATTTGTGAATGCTTTGAAATCTCTTTTTAGTGCCGATGATAACAGAAGAATTTAATTGAAAGTGTATGAGCAGCCACTGAAAGAAAGTGAAAATGTGAGCGGTTCAAAAGGTTGGCAGCTTTGCAAGTCGTCATATGCTTGACGTCTGACCTGAACAGGGGATATGTTCATTAAATATATGACTAGAAGATTTCATCACAAATGTAGTCCGGCATGCTCACCACGGCATTCACCCATCCGAGTATGTATCAATGGCAATGATAATGGCTACAAACATCGTGATAAAAGCGAGTGTAAAACTGGACATCGCCACAGCAGTGAATGTTTCTGTAAGTCTTGAACAAAAAAATATATAAATTCCCTAAGTTCCATTAAATATTTCCCCTTAATGAAAATTTCTACAAATATACTTAAGCCGCATTAAAACATATCTAAGGCAAAAGGTTCATAGGGCAATAAAATCCAAACAGTAGCTAAACTAGCGAAACCTTAATAGGATTTTCTTAGTTTCGATAAGTAATTCGAGAAATTCCACACAAGAACTAGTTTGCGCTCGATTGCTTCAAAAATGTTTCATGTTGTAATTGTTAGCCAATTTCGATTAAGAAAAGAACAAGGTATGAAAACTCATGCAGAAGCTTTACAAATTGTGCTGTAATAATTACATTTTTTATAATTGTCTATAGTCACCATGATATATGCATGTAAGTAAGGCCAACCTTAATTTAGAGTGTTTTCTTGCTGACAAAAACCCTTATGTTCTTAAAAAATATAAGTATCGAATCCAAATAGCGCGGCGTCAACTCCCTAAAAATTCGATTACAATTATAAAAAAAAAAATAATTTTTCGATTATCACAACTGAAGATTTCAATGATAACAAATTCAATTCGTAGATGAGTGAGTAGAATATTGTCTTATAAATGTATATATCGTAGATTTGATTGCAGAGTAACGAAAAAGCCAAAAATCTCACAACCACAGTGTGTAAACAAAATATTTTTCTTCTACAATCTCCATAAAAATTTCTGTTGCCTTTAAAGCCATTTTAATATAATTCAGTTTTTATTTTATTTCCTCTGAAAAATCAAAATCCATGTGTACGGAAATTTTTTTTTTTTTTTATACTTTTCATTTGTGTTTGCATGTCTAAAACATCGGCATCTCACTTTAGCATTATATAATCATAAATTACAAATTTATATTAAAACGAACATTTTAAATGGTCATTTCAACTGTACCAAAAAATTACTAAACTGCCAAGAGAATCAAAAAACAAAAAGCAAATCGATTACAACAAGAGAAAAAAGAAATGCTAAAAATGGGAGGAAACATTTTCTTAAACTATTTAGTTTGGCGTAAAATGCGTCTAAATTGCATTTTATCCTGATAATTCCCTAAAAAATGTTTTCCTGATTGCCATGACCATATCTAAAAGAAAGTATACACATACAATCAAACAGACACACAAAAGGACAGAGCAATAGATAAAAGCAGATAAATTATACACAAACACACATTTATGCAATAAGTAATTCTCTTACAAACTAATCTAATAGGGATAGACAACGGATTTTACTGGAAAATGTAGTTGCTACAGAAAGAAAAATTTTAAAACAAAAAAAATTAAATCAACAGACAACAGCAAAAAATACTTAGTTCGTATCATACAAATCCACAGGGCATATGTTGGAATTTGTATGTAATACTACCCAAACAGCATGTAAATGCGTATGTAGCCTTAAAGAAAAATTTTTAATTAATTTAATTAAACGATTTCATTGCTTTAATGGAAATATACCAAAAATAAGGAGAATTAATGAAATAATATCATTTTTTTAATGAAATTATTTCATTAAATTCTAGAATATTCAATTGAACTAATGAAATTGTCCATTAATCTAATGATTAATTGAAAAATAATGCATTTTTGACAGTAAAAAATTCTCTTGGTGTACCAAGTGTACCAATTTTAGCCAGGAACCTAATGCTATCAGCCTTAATCGAAATTGTTTCGCTCGCTTTCGAATGCTTTTATTAGAAATTTCGCTACTCAAATGGTGAAAAATTACAACGCTCGAGTAAGACTTTCACTCGTACACGCAAAGAAAAAAGATGGTTTCATATGGTCACCTCAAACATAGTGTGTTCTCCACAAAAATATTATTATTAATTTTAAGGATCTAAACATTATTCTGATTACGATAAACATGTTTCTAGTTATTTTTAACCATATTATGTTTAGTGTCTTAGATCAACCATATAATTATCATATTATGTTTAAAAAATTTTACTTGAAATCATAAATATGTTCACAGCAAACATAATAATGATAAAGATATGGTTGAATGTTAATTGCTTTCTATTTTGTCTCTTCCGCAACCATATAAATAAATTGAGTATAAAACAAAAACCTAAGCGTTCAAACTCAACTGAGCTTTGTGGGTGAAGTGGTTGAGTGGCGAGTTAATGCTTCTTAACTAAGCGTTCGCAAGTTCCAGCCCTGGTAGAGTCAACTAAAATTTAAAAAAATAAATTTAAACCCAATGTATTAGTAATAAATAAATACAAATTGATAGAAAAGAAAAATCAATGGAATAAAAAAACTTTACTTATACAAAAAAATTTAAATAAATTTTTTTTCTAAATCATATTAAAATATGTATGTATTAAAAAAAATTATAAAAAATTTCTTGCCTTGACCGGGGGTTGAACCGCAACATCTGCAGTTGAAAACTATTTTTAATATCTTTGATTTAAAAATATATATGGTTGGGTGAAATCATAAATCTAACCATATTATGTTTCCACCAGAATATGGTTGCCTCAACCATATTTTTTCTTTGCGTGTATATGACGGACAGTATTAACCCCCAGTATAAGTATATTTCTACACGATTTTCATCATCAAAAGGAAATTTTAAAATCTATTGCAAAAGCATTTATTGACTCTTATTTTGAAACTTTTGACTTTTATTCGTCATACGTGAACTATTTCAGAATTTTATGTTGTAAAGGTTTATTTGTTAGTTCTTTTTCATTTTATTCTTTCTAACGATTTCAGTGCAACTCACAGCGAATTTATTAAGGGCTATTTTTCAAGATTTCCTCAGGCAACCCAGAGAATTTTGTTTGTCACCGTAACGAATTCTTAAAATAAAATGATCATTTGGAGTGTATAACAGCGCACACGCATTGTGTTTATGTACATGCACACATTTTTGCTTGTAAATGGGGTCTTAGTAAGTATGCACTTTTTGCACAACAAAGTTTTTGAGAGAGTTAAGAGAGTTTTATTGGATTGTAAAGAAGATGATCTGATTCGTTGATGAGTAATGGAATAAAGTGAAGTCACTGTCAATTTTTCGAAAAAGCCATCTTTTTCAATGAAGTGCATTTCCACAAAATTGTCAAATTTGCAGTTCAGAAAATGCTCATGCACTCCCTGAACGGATTGGGTCAGGCCTTACTTTTTTGAAAATGAGGCCAAGATTGCGGTGACTGTGAACGTCACAGCCTTTATAAGCATTGAATTGCACAAAAAACAAAAGGTGTTATATGGTTGTATGATTGAAATAAATATTTAAAAAAATTTGTTTAACAAATCTGCCTCCTCGGTCGAAAAAAAAAAATTCATTTTTATATGTGTTTATGAATTCTTCACAAAATATTTTCGTTTTTTAATTTTACGCCTTGAAAACTAATTTTGACTTCAATTTAAATTTTCTTGAGACTGTTATTGGTATTTATAGACCAGAGTAAAATAATTGGCAGCTCATATTAGCGACAGTTAACATTTAATTTTTTTTTTTTAATTTTTTATGCCTTAAGCTTGGCCTAAAAACTAAACTGAACGATTTGAATTTTTATTTCAAAAACACGACAAACACATTTACATTATCAATTCAAATTATAGCACATAAATCAGATAAGCCGACGAGCAAGATGCCATCTCTATGTAAACAAATAAATTAAAAAAGGAATCAATGAACTGTTTTATTTCTCCTTTTTAATATCAGAAAATATTTTCTCGAAATTTTTTCCGTTAAAAAATTCACTGCGAGCTTTCATGATTTTAGTTAATTTTTAGTACATTTTCTTTTAACATTAAATAAAATTATGGACCGCAGATTAGGTTGAACATGTCGTCATAGTAAGAAAAACAGAAGGGGGCACTTGAGTATTCTGATTGATTTTAAGGCGTAGAGCAGAAAAATTAAAATTACTAATGAAAATGCTACTGATAAAAAATAACAATTTTTTTATTTGTTCAATTTATTGCATGTTTTTCATGAGATTTTCAAAATTACCAGTTTTACATTATAAAGAGGCGACTGTATTAAATATGCCAATTAACCACAGATACTTAAATATGACACTTTTGGTATAACTATTATATGATGTTTTGTGTTAGATAGTAGCGCCAAATAAATGTTGCACTTAACAAAGACATTAACCATAATAGAGTTAACAACTAACAATAGTTTTTCATATTAAAACTCTTAGTTTAGACATAAACCCGAAACAACTACCTTTAATCAGGGACCGTAACCATAAATTTTCTTCTTAGCATCAATTTCTTGCGATTTTTATGTTTACTCAGAAATTAGATAAAAAAATAATTTTTTCGTATTTAGTAAAAAAACTAATTAAACAAACGTGTTTTTTTTTTCAATTTCGCCTACTTTTTTTTTTAATTAAGTTTATTTTTTACCAGAAGTACGATATCCCATCAAATAATTTTAGTTGAATTCATATTAGCATATGAAAACCTTTAGAACAATTGTTTTTCTTATTGCAGCATAAGCCAACTCCACATTTTTCTTAGGATTTTTGATTATATCCCTTGCAACCGTAAATTTACATGTCATCTTTTTATCCGTCCAAGTCGGCCAGTGCCGATTGAATGAGATAAATAAGCAAGCATTGCCATTTAGCTGCTGAGCTGTTAGACCACTTTGTTACCAATCTATAACAACGAGCGAAATCAAAATATAAGCATTTGCTAAATTTTTACATTTATTTTAAGGAATGTTTCAGATATTCAACACAGTGCTATTTTCATTTCATAACTGTAATCTGTGAGATAAAATATGATGTATTCATTAAGCTTTTAGGTAGGTGGCGAATATCCTTATTTAATTTCCAAAAGCTTGCTTGCAAACATCATAATCCTGGTAGCAATGACAAAGCCCTTAAAAATATTCTTTATGTGTGTTTTTTCTGCTATTTTTTAATACTTAACAAGAATAAAACTTGTTACTTTACACAATGTATGAATTTTCAACAGCAAATAAACATTTTTCAAAATCATCAAATTTGTCCGCACACAAATTCTTACAAAATGTTTAAAAATGTACAACATAATTTGTGTTTAATTTTTAACTCAATTACAAAAAAAAAATAATCAATTATTGAATTTCTAAAAACAACAAAGCCAATGATTTTCACTATTTGAAGACAATTGAATGAAAATTATGTGTTAATAAAAATGGAAGGGGAGCTCGTGGTAGTGTTAAGTAATTGAAAATCCCCCAAAACCAAACATGCTTGGCAATGACTGGTAGACAAAACTTGAATGTTGTTTTTTAACTTTAATAACAATAAAAATTAAATTATTGTTGACAGTAACCACACACTACAATTGAACAAAGAAAAAAAAACAACCACTAGATAATTAACCAAACTGGACATTGAATGGAATGAGTAAACAACAATTACATATCTACACTTAACGAAAAAATTTCCAAATAATGAAAGTAATTTTTATTACTTTTGCAACCAAAATAGAAAACATGAGAACTACAATTAAAGTAAAGAGATTTTATTTCAATTTTCAAATAGTAATTTCCAAAATTTTCTTCTTCTAATCTCTTGAGATGGAAAGTAAAAATATTTCTTAAGTATAAAACTTAAGCTGTTAAAGAAAATTAAAAAAAAATATAATTTTTGATTTTCCTTTTGGCTTTTAGCAGATTTACGCAATTATTTCAAAATAAAATATATAAGAAAAATCTATAAAAAAGTTTGTCAATTGCCCAAAAGTACTTGGCCCATGACTAGTTAATAAAATTACAGACTATGGAGAGTAGCGAATTTTATATTGCGAGCTAAAACGAGTTTTATTTTATGCTCAAGACTTTTATTATTCTATTACATGCGAGCATGAGTTTCATTTTCCTTACCCTGGTATTAAACGACAACACATGAAGAGTTTTTAAGTAGCATGCATCAATTAAATAAAGACAAAAGGAAAGCTGAAGTTAAAAAAAAAAAATTACTCACAAAATGTGGATAGTAAAATCGTAAGTCAAAAGCTCTTGATCTCTATTTCTTTAACAAGAAATGGGAATATGTTTTTATAAAAATATACACAAAATAATATTTATCTATAGCACTGAGCTATGCTTTCAAGGCTTTGTCTAGTTATTTGATTGGAACTTCACCTTTAAAGATACAACTGAAGAATACCGAAAGCATTTGGAGAGTACAATAACCCTGATTGGTGCCTTAGATGGCTAATGTATATCTGGATATGATATACCGACTTTTAACTTAATCTAAGTTTAAGCTTTTGGCACTCCGTAATTAATCTCTGCTACAATAAGCTATAAGTAACATTTTTAAACTTTGTCATGTTAAAATTACTAAGCCATTTCGTTCAATAACAAAAGATGTTTTCACAATAACTTTTAGAATTATTTGAAAATTTTTCCTTTTTTTTGTGAATTGAAATATTACACATAAAACGACAAACTTGTTATCATGATAAATAAATTTTAATTTTAAAACAAAAAATACAAGTATGCGTTCATTGAAACAAATGAAGGAAGAGGTACCCATACACAAATAAGTTTTTAAGTATGATTAACTTTATCTTAAGTGGGTGCTAGACGATCAAATATTCAACGTCAAATCAAATTGGCTCATACACACATCAAATTGATTGATATCAATCTCAGTTTTAAGTAATTTTTTTAATGTGTAAGGACTTGCAATTTAAGACACATTAAAATAAAAAAAAAAATAATAAAATTTGCTTTTATTCTGATTACACATCACGGAAAAAAAGTTATTGCTATTGCATTGGTACTAGCAAAAAAAAAACCAATTTGGATGAAGATCTATAAAAAATTAATAGGCCTAATTACAAGTCTCGCTGTTGTAGTCGAATTTACGACAAGCAAATGTAAATTATAGGGTCGTTGTTGCCACATATTACTGTTTTCTTCATGACAACGACTGTCATAATCCCTCCATTTTTATTTTAATAATTTCCGCGATGTGCACTCAACTTTAAGCAAAACAAAATGATGATTGAAGAAATGCAGCCAGACTACATCAAAATACCATCAAATTTTGCACAAAAATTAAACTAGTTTTAATTTTTGCCAAATTCACACACAACGTAAACGTGTGACGTTCATTTAAAAAAAAAAACACGCGCACACAGTCATGATAGACATTGCAATTTAATTGTCTAGCATCCACTTTAGTCTTGTACAAATGTAGTAAGTATGATTTTATAGCATGTTTTACAATTTTATTAGTGTTATTATTGTTATTACTTTTTTTTTTCATTTTATTTTATTAATTTAACATGTTAAATTGTTTGAGCTTTGAAGGAAAAAAACATTCACAATTCCACTCAATCCAGTTTAAAACGTCAAATTGCTATCAAGTGTAAAAATTTATTAGCGCACTTGCGCGGTTTTAAAATATAAAACGCGCCAGCCACACAACAAACAAATAAATACCAAAATTCGTTAAACAAAAACAGCTTTAAGTAAAATGTTTTTTTTAATAAAAAATATTAAAAAGTTATTGATTTTGGTTAATATATTTTTATTTTAAATTTAACCAGCACTTTTGTTATAACGGTGTGAGTGTTCATGTGTTTCTGAAAAAAAAACAGTCGGTTTATGTGTTTGGAATTAAATCATGAGAACTGTGATGTTTGTGCTTAATTTCTGCGTTAAATATTAAAAAGAATATTTTAAACTCTATTGATTTTCTTTTTCTTTTAATTTTACAAAAGTCTTAAAACATTTTCAAGTGACAAATTCGAAAAAAAAAATTATTTTTTACTATGGGAAATTCCAGTTCAATGTGTTCAAATAAAAATGCTGTTCGTAGTTTGGATGAAAATGGGTACGTTGAAAAAGAATAATTAATAAATTAAATCTACATATCTTATATTCAATATAGCATAGATATAAACAAGTAAGAGTGTTATTACTGGCATATGGCGTAGACAATCTACTACGTAGTAGTAAAATCATAGTCCCAGTATCATAGTCTGTCGGTGTAGTTCATAAAACAAAATTTTTTTGATTACAAATTTGCTTATTAAACAAATTTCCGGTATAGAAACTACAAACGGTATGACAAATTTATATACTCGTACATATACAGGTTTGTTCTACATTCCACTTTGAAGTAAAAGTGATTTGATTTTACTTCAATTTCAGCATTCTACTTTTTAGTTTTCATATACTTTTTCAATTCGTAGTGAATTTTCATGTTCTACAAATGAAGTTAAATCAAAATGAAGTGTTTTAAAAATACTTTATAATTTCATCGTGAAACTGAAATTTTTTAAAGAAATATAATTACAATTAACATAAAAAAAGAATGTATTTTTTATTTAAAATGGAAAACATTAGATGCAAAATTGTTGCACTTTATGCAAGAAAGAGGAGTTGTGGTATACCAAACATTAGCATAAAATGGCCTACCACAGATGTGTCTCTCTAAAAAGAGCACCCGATTTAAAATTTTACATGTTATTGTTCTAGCCAAAGCTACAAGACAGCCTTTTCCAACACCTCGTTGCAATTCTCAATAAGGCAAAAAAAAACTTTTTTTTGTGTTGGGATGGAAGCCACCAACAGCCTATATTTTATTTAAAATATGGCAAAATGAATCCTTATTAATGCGATAATACTGTAAAAACGTAAAGAAGTTTATCAAAAATCAGTTGACATTTCAAATTGAATTTTATTTTCATTCAACTACTTTTGCAAAACATGCCTGATACTCTTTTTACTTTCAGTGAAGGATTATACAAATAAGGAAGACAGAACGGATTTTTTCATGGATGTCGTTAATTTGACTTTCTTTATCTGAAATTTATTATTTATTCTAGGTTAGGCTAGGTTACACAGGGCTCCCCAGCAAGAAAAACAGAAGAGATCTCACTTGGGTCTTCTTAGTGATACCTGTATAAGAGGGAAGTAAAGAAGAGCAGCAATAGAGATAAAAGGGTGAAAGGAAGTAGGCAGATAGAAAAGAAAAAGAAGATGAGTCTGCCAGTTAAGGCAATTGCTACTTCTAATAAAACCATACAGTATGCCGACCCTTATAGTCGACAGTGCGGGCACCTTTCTCTTTCCAGGTTATCCGTCCTACAGTTACTGACAGTAGTCCTATGTCTACGCACTCAAATGAGGGTGATCATAGAAAGTCTCGCCATGCTATTTAAGGATGACCGACATTCTTGGACCCGATTGGATGTCGAATAGACACCCACCAAGCACCTAATTTTAGTCCGGCTGTCAGTTCAAATGCGTACATTACTGCTAAATATTACATGGTACCACAGCCAGTCTGCTGCTTTTCTTATTACCATCAATTCAGCTTGTAGTACACTCCAACCCTCACTCCAGAACTATTCTTAGAACCATATAGATTCTCTCTTAGATGAGGAGATCCCATTGAGATTCCCGTTTCGTACAAAATCGTAAATCCGATTATTTATTTTAAGATTAACAAAAAATATATATTCAAAGAAAATTATTTTAAATATTTTTTGAATATTTAACAAGATTGTGCAAAATTAAAAATAATCACAAAAAAGTAGGCTTTTATTAAAAGCTGACTTTTGTTCATAAAAATTTTATGAATTCAAAATCGTTTTTAAAAAAATACCGACTTTAGTTATGGCCCAATATGAATAGAAAATTAGCCCAAATTTCTTTTAAAGCATCTTAAGCACTTATGCCTTATTGCCACAAATTTATTCAACTGGCAGCATATGAGCAAAAAAATGATGCATTCAAAATTATTGAGATGATACGCCTCCGGAAGGTTAAGCATAAACATGATGCTTTAAAAAATTTTTACAAGAAATTCCTAAAAAAAATATCTACATGATTTAATTGCTTGTAATACAAAAACTGTATTTATTGCATCATTTAGTACATGACCTTCATAACTCTCAAAAATATTTTTTATGAAATTTTTACAAATTTTCTACGAACTAATATTTTTCTCATCTACATAGGTTTTTTATTGTTTATTAAAAGAAACAAGAGTTAATACAGTCTTGCCACAAATGTACGATTAGTTCAGTCACTTTACTTTTAAAAAAAAATTTTTTTTTGTAATGCATTTCAATTTTATGACTTTCTGAAAGCAAGTTCAAATGGTCATAAACACATACTCGTATTGCAAAAAAAAAAAAATTAACAAACAAATTAAAAAAACAAACTTGAATTCCTTCAAATTACTTTCACATACAAATTCAATATTTGAAAAATTTATTGCAAATTGTCTAAATCAGAAGCAGCAAAAATTTTCGATCTAAATGCACACACACACCTGCACAGTTCAAGTTTATTATATACTAGTATAATTTAAATTATTTAACAAGCTGTACTTGTGCCCGACTTACAAACTTATTTAGCAACTTTGCATACTTACTAAACAGGTGTTGATAGGTGTATAATGGAAACAAGCCAAAAAAATTACTTATAATCGGTTGGTATGAACAATTGATACTTTTTTTAAATTTTTATTATAAATAAATATATAAATATGTATGTAGCGATGATTGATGAACTTTCAGAGCGTCTTGACCAGCCCTTCCTTTAGCACATACAGACATAGGTTAATATTTCTTACGAAACATTTGGTGTAAACTGTATTTTTTAAACTAAAATAAAATTCATTTTCTGTTCGTTTTTTTTTGTCTTTTTGCTTTTACAATTTTTTTTTAACGGATTTGTCTGAAATTTGACACATATAATCTCCATACTCCATACTTTTGGATCAGCCACGCCCAGTTTTATGATCACTTTTTAACAATTAACACTCACCACTGTTCATAAAGATATATGTGCACTTACTTATTTATTTTAGACTAAAAATTGGTACATACGCTTTCTATACAAAGTCCTCCCCTTTAAAATGATATATGTCCCATCTAGCAATGTTCTATGGTTCGTTCGGAAGTTACTTTGGATTATTTTGAAATTTTTATATACCCCAGAGCAGTTGCTCTGAGTGATTTTAGCAACTTCAAAATGGACCATTAAAGATTGTGCGATGAGACACATATCATCTTAAAGGGGAGGCTGTCTAGATTTGTAATCTATTGCGCAAATACTCAGAAGTTAATTTGGATTATTTTTAAAATTTTTTTGAAATTCCCTCATACCCCAGTACTCTTGCTCTGAGGGGTTTTTATCATTTCCCATTTTGGCGAAGTACCATTCCCGATTTTGCAACAGGAAATTACTAAAACCAAAGTGGAATGGAATTTCTAAGTTATACGCTTTCTGGAAGTGTTTTATGATTTACGGGAAATTCTTATTTTATGATGGAAAACGGAAATTACCAAAATCCTTCAGGGCAACAGCACATGGGTATATGGAAATTAAAAAAAAAATTAAAATAACCCAAAGTAGCTTCCGAGTATTTGGGCAGTCAGTTTCCAATCTAGACGACCTCCGCTAAGCTACTGCTAAAAATATATATAGAAGTATTTAGTGACGTAAAACGTATTTGATAAATATAACATTAATACTGAAAATTTATTTACAAATACTAAAAAACTTCAGGTTTTATGTTAAAACATATTTAACTAGGCATATTTATCTTCACTGCCTTAACTTTTTGTATGTTTTTGATATTTTAGAAGGCTGTGGAAAGTGAAAAATATTAATATTTTGCTGACACAGTGACTCGGCACAGCCGAATTTAACTTGTTCACAATGTAAAAACTCATCTGACGTAAATCGTATATTTCCACTAGACAACTGTGCAAAAATGTCTAACGTCAGTAATGACAACAAAAATTATTCAATGTAAAATTTTGTTATCAGTTGCATGTATGGTGGCATAGTTTTTTTTTCATTTAAACTAAGAATAAATAAAAACTAACTTTAGTAAATTAAAAAAAAAAATAAATCTTGAAATATAAAGTCAAACGTTTTGCTACCACTCACGCGCATATCTCAGTTGCTGCAATTCACCTGAATGAACACTTGTGTTTAATGTGTAATTAAAGAAACAAGCGTGAAGTACCTTTAAAATAATGTTGCTATTCGAGTAACCTAAAAAATTATTTTATTTTGTTTTTCGTTTAATTGTGTACATAAAAACTCGAGGTCAATACATGGATTTTTAATTATTAAAAAGTTAACTGCCATGTGTTTTTTTGCCTTTAACTCAGATCTTAACAAAATATCAAACAATATTTTTTTTCTTCAAAGCAATTCGCATATAAAATCATTGAAGCATAGAATGTGTACAATAAATAAATTGCTTTAAATTAACTAAATAATCTCTTTCATTTATATTTTTCATTTCATTTATATTTTTTACAGCCAGTATTATTTATATCTGGGGAAAATTTTTCTAATATGAAAATCTTTACATTTTATTTTTCAATAGACTTCATTCTTATGAAATAAAAAAAAATAGAAATAAAATAAGATAAAATAAAATATTAAGCATTAATAAGCATCATTTCACGGAAGGTACTACGATCTTCAGAGGGTTATTCCCAAGTTTCGGTAAATTCCTGGCCTGCATTTACCAAACCAACAAAAATAAATTTTTGTTAAGCTTTTTAATTCCAAATAATTTATTATAATTCACATAATCAGAGTACGCCAAAAAAGCAAATCTTTAAAAAAAAAAACTTAAATCGTTTTTTATAATGGATAAACCAAAATACAAAACCATTTACTGCAATAATGTCACAAATAAAACGATTGGTTTGTCTTTTTCTTGTTATGTACTGATACAATCATATAGTTGACTACAAAATAAATGCAGAAACGTATTTTGTTTACTAGCAAGAGCATACCACAATGCTTTTTGAAAAGAATTATTTACTACGTAGGTAGCTATTTTTTATTTTTATTGATTTGTTTTCTGGCTATCTGGTATTGTTTTTTACTGAAACCAATACAAAATAAATCAGAGCAAATGTTTTCATTACTTTTTTACTATAAAAACTACAAAACGAAAGAAGCGTTTCGTTTTAGTTCTTTGAAAAAGATAAACCTTACGTTTTTCTTTTTTTTTTCATACCCTTTAAGTTGCTTAGTGCCTTTAATTAAATTTTTTTTTTCAATTGTAAAATGTTGGTTGGAAAATTTGGTTTTTAGTTCACTGTCTACTTTGTTAGAGTTTTTTTTAATTTTCTTGTATGAATGTTTAAAAGCTTTTTGTTTGCCTGTTGATTAAATTTTCGTTTAGTCAATTGGTGTAACCAGTGCTGCTATTTTGAAGTTTTTAAGGCTAGATCTAGCCTTTTTCTAGCATTTAGCCTTTTTTTTCGTTTTCAAAATAACCTTAAAAAAGCTAAAATTGTCTCCTTATGTGTAATGGTTCTTGTTTTCAATGAAAACAAATTGGGGCATAATCAGAGTCTCAAAAAGAGTAGGCTTTACTTGAGAACTGACTTTTGTTCATAAGAATTTCATAAATTTAAAATCGTTTTCAAAAATATTCCGACTTTATTGGGACTATGACTATGGGCCATTATACATAAACTAAGGCTGAACAAAATTTATCTCCGAACACAATTATTTTTGGCCTCACATCTCCCTGTTTGTTCTGTAAACTTCAAGCTTAAATTGGATTAAATTTATATTTTGTTGCTACCATTTTTAAATTTTCAGAAAATGTCGCATTGTTTGTAAAAAAATTTTTACTTTTGCTTTAGATGCCAAATTTTAGTGAAATTATTATAACTAAAGGAAAAATTTAAATAAAAAGTTAATTCCAGGAATGAAAAAAGTATTCAGCTGCTCTTGATAAAATAAATATGCTTTATTTTTCAAGTCAAAATTATTCGAAATGGGTAAATAATGCTGCAGAAAACTATTATTAAAAAAATCTCTTGCAACAAAAATTTTGTTGTAAATAAAAAACAGACATTCTTTAATTTGATGAATTTATTATTAAGTTTTCTTTTACCATTTATTAATGCTGGTGTTCCCCGGTTTTTATTACAATAAAGGCAAAACAACGTTTGCCGGGTCAGCTAATAATTTTTTTTTTTTTTTTGTGTGATTACATAGGAACTATAAACAAAAATATTGCTAAACATTAACTATTCAGTTTTATTCTACAGTTTACTAAATTAATTTTTATTTTTTTGCTTTCTTCTATGAAGAAATAAATGAAAACAAAACTGATAATGACTTTCTAAAGCAACATCTACATTCTCTGCTAATCAGTTTATTTACAATCTTTGAAATGACCGCACGGATTCGGCTTCAATCCCAAATGATTGATTTATTTCTGTAATCTTAATGTCAAATTTTATTTTTTATTTCTAGACTCATTTGTGCATTAGCTTACGTTTTTATTGATTTTTTTAAATATAAATTATTGCACCAAAAATTTATCGCAAAAAGACTGTTAAATTTGTTATATTATTTAAAAATTATTTCTAATTCAAAAATGCATTCTACAGTTTTAAAAAAAATTCTAATGCCATCAAAAATCTTGCACTATTATGGTAAACGGTAAGTTTTCTAATTATTTAAGTTATGATAATCATATTTTAAATACAGTGTGACAAAAAGTCATTAAACAAGAAGTAACGAGCGGGGAGTGAATTTTACATGCCGCTTTGTTTCTTACTTATTTTCCCGACATAAGAACACAAGGTAAAGTATTCCCTACAACAAATACTGAATTACAAAAACAGATCTTTCGCATGTGTCAAATGCAGCAGCTATAAAAGAAGATAAATGTTATGTGCTTTCACTTATAGCCTTATACTTTTATGTATTTTTAATCTAAAAACAATAGCCCGCATGTAATGCAAACAAATTATGACAGAACTAACGAAAACAGGAGACCCACAAGAACTATTTTACCAAGAAAGATTTTACCTAATGTTCTTATGGCATACTTATTTCATTTATATGACAGCAAATAAAATAATTTATATGCTAACTAAATTACCTGATTAACCTTCTGTTATACAATTATTTGCCAAAGCAATAAAAATGTGAAAATCCATATAAAATAATTAAATTAAATGGCATTATGACATACAAATTTAAACAAAATATATTTTTGCATCTTTTATTTAGCAATCATATGTTAACCAATTGTACCTGATCGTCAAAAGAAATATGTTCAAAGAAATGGCAGCTTAATTTATAAATAGCGAGGTTCATCTGAGAAGGTTTTAGGTTTTATTAAAAGTTTATTGAAGTTTCGAAAGTAAAAGAGAAAAATAAATTAAAAGAAGTGACAAGAAATATCAAAATAACAGCGACAAATTAGAGATAAATATGAAAGAAAATTATATGGTGATTAACGTTCTTATTACAAAAACAATCACATAGACTTTAACGTAAAATGTATGAAAAAATTAATTTTTGGATACTAAAATGAAATAATATAATACAAAATTAAATAAAATATAATAAATTAAATTACATAAGTACTCGTATAAATGGTTTTTAAAAACAGCAACTGAAAACTGTTTCAAAAGTATTTGGTTCTAATTTCCGAGATATAATGTTATTTGCTGAATTCAAGAGGTAAAATAACATATGTGAGATTTACTTAATCCAAATTGCGTCCGTGTGTCCCTCCATATGCACACATAAAAAGGTGCTTTTGAAAGCTTCACTATTTATCATTATAAAGCTTTATTCAGTTAGTTGTTGTTTGTTAGGAGAAACTTGAAGACAACGTTCAAGTAGTTAATAAAAAATTATTAAAATGGAATTTTTGGATACCTATTTCTTGTAGTACATTATTAAGTCTCCCTGTGAATACTAAACAAATTTTGTTTGAAAATAAAGCTAATAGGTTGTTCTAGAAAACACTGATTTTCGTTGCCAAACGGCTTACAAGCACTGTCATGAGTCCCCTTTAAATCAATGTTACAATCATTCCTAAAAATTATTAAAAAATCAGTTGCAAGATTTATATTTTTCTATTATTATTTTTCTTTTGTTCATTTCAGCTCACCATTGTATCCTAGTGCGGCAAGCTCGCAAAGTCCTTCCCATGGTCAAAAAACACCAAACGAGCAGCAGTTTTATAAAACAACTATTCCAATTAATGAGCAACAGCAACATTACCCACAGTCAAATTGCAAAATGAATGGAAATGGAACACACCAATTAAGCTATCACCAGCACAACGAAACAACTGGTTGCCATTGTAATAATGGTAATTCATCTCAGCAACTGTCTAATAGTTTAAAGGATTTGACACAAAATGTTAATGCAATAAGCATCTTTAATCAGAATTTGCATTATTTATTCTCACAAGCCAACTTAAGTCAACGTGCTTATTTTAGCACATCTAGTGACTCATGGAAAAATTATGCGCGAGATCGACTCGGTGTATGGGGTACTGGAGGCGATAATGATGTACCCGGTAGAGTTTCCGGCTTGGATCGATTACAAAAAAAGAAATATAACAAGGTAATTAGAACATATTATTATTATCACCAAGGGCTTTAATCGCACCGCAACCTGTAAAGATCTATTGTGCAGCCAAGCTCCCAACTACAATCTGAGACTCCTTACGAATCTCGTAATTGCTGTAGGATTGATATTGAGTAGATCTTTTGGGACCAAACCCACTACCTAGGCAGCTTGTTCTACATCTTGCCACCGCTGGGCACTCGCAGAGAACATGTTCCAATGTTTCCTGTTCTTCTTGACAGAAACGACAGGAATTGTTCTGTAAAACACCTATTTTACTCATAATTAGAACATAAGTAAAACTCATGTTTTGGATAGGAAATATTTTACTCATGAGCGTAAATTATAGTGAATTTTGTGTCCATTTCGAAATATTTATATATACCAAAAACAGTCATTCGCATACTTTTTAGGTTCGCATTGTTCCCAAAAAAAATGTGCAATTCTAACCATTTTATCATACCTGGTTTATAACTATGTACTCTTCAAAATGAATACTATTGCGTATGTGCTTTCTTTTATATTCAAACTTCATATTGCATAATTTTAAAAGTTTTTTCATAATCATAACATGACGTGTTTTCCATTCACTGCTCTCTTAACCCCTAACCATAGCCAGACAACACAAAACGAGTGGCAGTTAAAAAAAAAACAACTCTGCCAACTAATCAATAACAGCAACTGCTGCACACCACCGAAATATGTGATACATTCCAAACAGCTGGTCAACAGCAAAGAGAGGTGATATAAAAAAATATTTATTGTGACGTCACAGTAAACACAGAATTTGGGGTTTCCTCATCAAAGTCAAAAACAATTTGTCTGTTCGCGTTTGCAGCAGTAGGCAGGCACAAATTTTTCAACTTTAAAAATTACTATTCGATGGAAATTAATTTTAAAAGCAATAAAAACTTTTTAAAAATAATTTCAATACTGCCATAATTATAAATATTTTACTGCCTATTTCTTTCGTAAATTTGTATTGAAATATATTTTTTAAATCCCACTTAAAATCAATGGCCCATAAACATAGTCACACTAAAGTCGGTATGTTTTTAAAAACGATTTTAAATTCATAAATTTCTTATAAACAAAATTCGGCCTACTTTTTTGTAATTATAATTATGACTTAATATTATTTTTGTGAAAAGGCTGATTGATAATAAAATAAATAATAAAAGGAATGTGTGTCTCCTAAAAATATCCATTAAATTTCCACTCTATGTAAACAGGGGGGTTACTCTCTATTGCGATGCGAAAGAAAAACCATTCGCATCTGTATGATTTTTACATTGAGTTGCGATGCGTTTTCTTTCGCATCGCAATAGAGAGTAGCCCCCCAGGATCAATTTAAAAGAGATAGTGCTCATTTCCGATTTAAATTGTCGAAATTAATTAACTTCCGCCCTTGCTTTCTCCTAAAAATATACTTCATTTATATTATAAAACTTGTTCCCTCATATATGTATAACATTTTTTTAATAAAAATAGGTAAATAGGAAAGCTCATATTGAAAACTTGTTTGTTAACCCCCCCTAATAAAAAAAATATAATACCCGAGCAATACGAATGGTACCAACAACACAATCGTAATAATGCTTGCTGGGCGCAGTAGCCAAACAAATCGTATGACTACATCAGCAACAACAATAATTTACTCGTACCACCACTATTAAAGTTGAGTTATTAAACAGTCTTGCTACGCTGTGTAAAATCAGTACTATTCGTATCGTCGCGAAGCAACAACTAACCAGTCTACTGCAGTTAATAATAAAAAATGTTTTAAATTAATTACAACCGTAACTAAACAATTTTTATTGAGGAAAATATAAATAATTCTAGAAATTCATTACAAAATTAAGGATTTCCAAAAGAAAAAAATCAATGTTTTAAACGTCATAACGTCTTTAAACAAACTTATCATACGTTATTTGCTTCAGTAAATTATTTAGATATACCTACAATTAAGTTTAACTTTTTACAATGTCTTGTAATAGTAATGGTTCATTGAAAAATCATGCCCTAGACCGTCTTGGTTTATGGGGAACTGGTGGCGATAATGATGTACCTGGTAGTATTTCAGGATTGCAACGTTTACACTCAAAGAAATACAACAAGGTAAAACAAAGCTTTTTGTAATTAATTTTTTATATTGTTTGGGTCGGTCTTTGGCTCTCAAAGTCATAAGGACAAATATAAATTAAAAAGCTTTTACGCATTCATAAATATTTTAATAACACACAGAATAGAAAAGCGACTACATATCCATTTATATAGATATACGTACTACATACATATTTAATGACTAAAAAATTGAAAGCTAATGAAAAAAGCAAATCTACCTATTGCCTTACAAATACATATACATATATATATATATACATGTATACATATATGTATACCATGGCTGCTTCGATAAAAGTAGTTAAGTGTTTTTATACACTTTATTCTAAGTAAGAAGGGTATAAGTGTGTGTTTCCGTTTGTAATTTCTACACCGTAAATTGGGCACCCTACAAAGTATATATATTCTGAATCCTTATAAATAGCGGTGTCGTTCGTCTGCCTGTCTATCCATCCTGACGTTGAAATCAACTTTCTAAAGCCCTTAGCCAACGTACAGAAAAGTTTAGCATACCAATCTGACAGTTGTTTGAAATTCAGCCGGATCGGTTCATAAATAGCTGAGCTGTGAGTCAAAAACCGTGACTACCTCTATTTTGTGAATATTTTTTGAGTGGGTTTTTTGTGCACAGTTTTCTCAGAAATGACAGTCATAATACCTATGAAAAAAAATCAGAATAATCGGCTTACAAACGCTGGAGAAAAATAAAAAATATAATCGGCTTTTTAGATTTTCATTAATTTTTGCTTTTTTTTAATGGAAATTTTTAAGCTGCACATGTTTGTAATTTTTCTCGGACACTTGGGATTGAACTCGTAAAACGTTTTTATGCCGTCTTGTATTTTAAGCAAGCTATACAAAAAGCCACTCAGAAAATAGGCAAAAAATTTATGTAGTAGCGGTTTTTGACTCATAGCTCCGCCATTCAATAGCAATTGTAAGACAGAAACAATTAAAAGATTAATCTCTCTGTACGTGATCTAGGGACTTCAAAAAGTTAATTTCAGCAACTACATAGACAGACGAACTTAGCTAATTCGACTCTACGATTTATAAGAATCCAGAACACAGAAACTTTATAAGGTGGCACATGTACGGCGTGGAAATTACAAACAGAATCACAAATTTATTACTTCTTACTTACAGTGAAGGGTATAGCAATAATATCAAATTACACTTAACCACTTTCGTCAGAGCAACAACAACAAGTATATGTATGTACTCGTATATGTATATAAATAAATATGTATTGAAATAATATTATAAAGTCCATTAAACATTTATTTTATTTTAATTAAATAATCGAGCAGACGAGTTTTATTACAAAAATAGGACAAAGACTGTTTATAAAAGAAATCAAGCGAATAGTTGCAGTGGCTTATTATGGAATACACAAAGTTATAATACGTAACAGATATTTAATACAGACATTAAAGCACACGTATGTATGTAAATATAATAGTATATAATCAAAATACATGGTTCAATGTTTGTTTTTTAACTGCATATAGAAAAAATTTAGTTTTGGCATTTTTTTATTTTAGATGCGTTTAAGGATCATTCAAAATAAAAGTAATTTTTATCATGATGGCTTTGTAAAAACGTATCTGCAATTGTATCTGCAATAGTGTATATGCTCATGTGTATATGTAGTAAAGGGCTGCACAAGCATACTTGAAAGCCACACATTACTACAAACATGAGTAATATTTTATAAGTATACTCGTATACATGACGATATGTGTATTTCTTTCACACTTTATCATACTGATAATTTTTAAATATTCTTATCAGTATCAAACACAATACGAGTAATTAACACTTTGAATTATACAATAGATTATTTGCTGAGTGCACAGTGCTGCAATTTATACAATGAGTTTTCTGCTTGACTTTAAAAATACAACCTTCAACTTTGAAAGTTGAATATATTATTATTGTAAAAATAAATTATTTTGTTTATTAATCCTAGCAGTATGTATGTATGTACGTAGGTAGACTTCAGCAAGTGAACAGTAAATTAAAAAATTGAATATAAAATAATATCGATTGAACATTTTGTTAAAAGTTAGTTGATGTAAGAATTTGGCCCCAGATTTAATTATAAAGAGTGATTTTTTTGCTATTATCTTTTTAGCAACACTAGTTTTGACAGCTCACGCACGTTTTGTATCTTGTGTCACTGTCAAACATCTTCAGTTTGGTCTATAATTTAATCATGAATCGTCTTACAAACGAACAACGCTTGCAAATTATTGAATTTTATTACCAAAATGCGTGCTCTGTTAAGAAAGTTCATCGCGCGCTTCTTCCATTTTATGGTCAGTTTAATCGACCTACTGAGGCTTCTATTCGGGCTATTGTAACAAAATTTCGCACCAAATTTACATTATTGGACATTAAACCACCAACACGCTTACGTAGAGTGCGAACTGAAGAAAATATCGCAGCCGTAGTCAGAATTTAATTCTAAAACAAAATTATTAACGAACACTGACACTAAAAAAAAATTCATAATTTAATTAATTGAAAATTAAAAATTCAGTAAGAAATTAGAAGTTAATTTGAAAGTGGTATAAGTCGACTTTAAAAAAAAAAAAAAAATAACGAAAATTAATTGCAACTGTTTTTTTAAGTAGACTTATACCACTTTCAAAAATAATGGCTCAAATATGAATGTGATTTTTCTGCAACTCTGCCATGAAAATATAATTGAATGGCAATATTTCATTAGACTGGCTCAAGGAAATTTGTTATTAAATGAATGCGTATTTCATTAGCCCAATGCAATGTTGCCATTGGTTGAAAAACAATAAAATTTTTCATTAAATTAACGAAAAAAAATTTATGTATGGAAATTTCAAAAAAAAAATTTTTTTAAATAGTCCAAAGTAATTTCTGAGTATTTGGGCGGTAGATTACAAATCTAGATTACCAACCCTTTAAAATGATATGTGTCCCATCCCGTAATCTTTGTGATAAGTCAACGTATTTATGCATATTTGTACCCTTGGACTTATATTTCTCCTAAACATATTTATAAATATATACTTAGAAACATTTAATGACGTAAGACATATTTGATAAATATGCCATAAATACTAAAAAGATATTTACAAATACTAAAAAACCTAACGTGTTACGTTAAAACATATTTGACTCGGCAGATTTATCTTCACTCACTTAAATTATATTAGCGACAGTATGGTACTTCGCTGACGAAGTAGCGAGTTATATGCTAGTGTTACATAAACAGCAAATAAAGTATTTTTACTGATGAAAGCTAAATATTTGTTTAGTATGGAGTATTCAAAAAATCGCCAACTTGGGACTCTATGAAACGATTTCAATGCGTTTCAAATTTTTGCATTAAGCTTGCATTTTCTGTCAGATATGCTGATACAGCTTAATTTTACAGAATTTTCAACACACCTACTGTAAGTTGAGGACTTGGCCTTTTCTGGAATATCAAAAGTTTTCCTTTTTTAATTATAAAACAAACTAGATGTTTTTGCCTGGTCCTTTATTACGTGAACCGGTGTCCTTAAAGAGGGTATGTTTTTTTTAAGCTCTCATGGCTGAGGGTGTAGTTATGTACTCATATTAGTAGCAGTGTCACAATAGTTTTATTCTGGCCACAGTGACCAGGTAACTTGTTTCTGCTCCTGATTCTAACTAATATTATTTACATGACAAACCTAGTTTACTCCACTAGCTATTTTTTTTTTTTTTTTTGAGATTTTTGTTGTAGTCACTATATCACTTTGTAAAGGGTGTTTTTTAAAGACGTATAGAACTTTAAGTTGGCATTACTGTTCAAGATGGCGACCGATTTAACAGCTGTCAAGTAATTTATTCTCAGTTTGAATAGACTAACGCATGAACAACGCTTGCAAATAGTCGTCGAATGGACCCAAAACGAGATTGCCGTTGTTCCCGATTTTCATAAGCGAATTTTGTTTAGCGATGAAGCGCACTTCTGGTTGAATGGCTACGTCAACAAACAAAACTGCCGCATTTGGAGTGAAGCTAATCCTCAAGTGTATGTCGAAACACCGTTACATCCAGAAAAACTGACTGTTTGGTGCGCTTTATGGGCTGGTAGAATCATTGGTCCGTACTTCTTCAAAAACGATAATGGTGATCGGTATAGAGCCATGATTACTAACTTTTTCATTCCTGAATTGAATAACCATGATGTCCAGGAGCTGCGGTTCCAACAAGACGGTGCAACATGTCACACAGCTCGTGCCACAATCGATTTATTGAAAGACACGTTTGGTGACCGCCTAATTTCACGTTTTTGACCTGTAAATTGGCCTCCAAGATCTTGTGATTTAACACCGCTAGACTACTTTCTGTGGGGCTATGTAAAGTCATTGGTCTATGCGGATAAGCCACAAACGTTTGACCATTTCGAAGACAACATTCGCCGTTTTATTGCCGATATACGGCCACAAATGTTGGAAAAAGTCACCGAAAATTGGACGTCCAGAGTGGACTACATCCGAGCCAGCCGTGGCATTCATATGCCAGAAATCATATTTAAAATGTAATGCCACAAGATTATCTTGTGGATAAATAAAATTCATGTTAATCGAATAATCCATCGTTGTTTTATTGCAATTTAAAGTTCTATATGTCT